>OY992515.1:552529-1152529 GCA_963921215.1 Scoparia ambigualis
TGACCGCCGTGTTTCCGTTTACCCTGTGATATAGTGAATTATACTATCAGCACGTACTCAATAGTACGTGATAATTAAGGTCTTCCTGATTGACAAGGCGTCCTTCCTCTAGTCACGTATAGATGTGATGTTAATTAGTATTTAAGATGATACACGAGAGGATAAAGATTATTGATTCAACGCAAGACATTGTTTCATTTCGGGTCTCCGTCCCAAAGCCATTACAACCCTCTGTGATCTCAGAATAAAAGACAACTTTGGGTAACCGGCGGTCATCCATGCGAAAGACGTGTCCACACCACCCGAGCTGACGCTGCATGAGAAGAGCTTCCATGCCATAAATTCCGGAGCGACGCAGAACCTCAGTATTTGGCACACGGTCCTGCCATTTGATATTAAGGATGGATCTAAGACATCTAAGGTAGTATGTGTCGAGTTTCTTAATGTCTTTTCTGTAAAGGCACCATGTCTCTGAACCATATAGTAGGACAGGTAAGATTAGCGCTTTGTATACGCTAATCTTCGTCTCCAGCTTGAGATCATGAGACTTCCAGACACGATCCATGAGTCGTCCGAAACTAGCAGCAGCGTTTGCGATGCGTGAAGGTATCTCCGAAGCTAAGGTGTTATCGTGCCGGATATTGCTACCTAGATATTTAGAGTGTGATACCTCCTCTAGTGGTTTCCCATCCAGATTTAGTATCGCTTTATCAGCTTCACAGCCTCTGGGTGGCTGTTTTAGAATTTGGGTCTTAGTAACACTGATAACCAAGCCGAACCTTTGACAGGATATATGTAGTGCGTCAACATAGCTTTGGAGCTGCACCATATTGTTAGACATAAGACATACGTCGTCAGCATAAAGTACCTCCAGTACCGAGATCTGCTGCACTTTGGATTTCGCTCTAAATCTTGAAATGTCAAACACGCCTTTTTCAGTTCGGAAATTAAGCTGGATTTGGTTACTACAACATTGCAGCGCATCTCTCATGACAACTGCAAAGTAAATGGCAAAGAGTGTAGGCGCCATCACGCAACCCTGTTTTACTCCACTTGTGATTTGGATATCCTCAGAAAGTTCGTTTTCATGTTGAACCTGCGCTTTCATACCAACATGAAATTGGCGTATAAGATTGACGAACTTCTTCGGGTACCCAGATTTTAGGAGAACAAGCCAAAGGGCCTCGCGTGGAACTCTGTCAAATGCTTTCTCAAGATCGACAAAGCACATGTAGAGTGGCTGTTGATGTTCAAGGCTCTTCTCCTGGAGTTGCCTTACGACACTTATTGCGTCGATAGTACCCCTACTCGGACGGAAGCCACATTGGCTTTCAGGTAGGTACATCTCAGCTACTTCGCTAAGGCGGGTGTTAACAATGTGCGCGAAAACCTTACCGGCACTAGCAAGGAGCGATATACCGCGGTAAGAGCTGCAATCGGAGACATCTCCTTTCCCTTTGTACAGCTTACAAATCACCGCATCCCGCCAGCCTTGTGGAATTTGCTCTTCAACCCACACTCTTTTGACCAGATTGTAGAGCCCCGTCATGATGTTATTCCCGGTATACTTGTATACTTCGGCGGGAAGTTGATCCATACCAGGTGTTTTCAAGTTTTTAAGACGTTGGACTGCCTTCACGAACTCTTCAAATGATGGTGGATCGTCTAATATTTGGCAAACTGGTAGTTCTTCAAGCGAGTCCACGTAAGACAGATCAACGCCGAGTGCGCTGGGATTTAGAACATCATTAAAATGCTCCGCCCAGCGCATCAGCACGTCAGTCCTATTCGTAACTCGGTGCCGTCCGTCCCTCGAGTACATGGGTGCGGTTTTTCTCATACGCGGGCCAAAAATCGCTTGTATGCCTTCGAAGAACCTACCAGTCTGGTGAGTATCAGCGCAGTGCTGTAATTCAGCCGCTTTCTCCTTCCACCACTTATCCTTCAGCTCGCGAACCTTTGATCTCAGTTTTTGTTGAGCTCCTCTTTTACTGTGCGCATCCGCATTTTTTGTGTTCAGTTCGCGTTTATGTGCTTCAACTAGAGTCATGATCTCTTTATTGGATGAGTCAAACCAATCTTGGTTCTTCTTTTTAGTTCTTCCTATGGTATCGAGAGCACATCCGTGAAGATGTTTAGCGAACGAACTCCAGTCTTCATCCACGGATAAAGAATCATTATGCGGAGCACTAGCAGCAAACAAAGTATCCAACGTGTTTCCAAGTTCTGGTGAGGTAATTAACCTTGAGAAGGCTAATTTAGATGGTATTTTGTGGGATGCTCGTCGTGATGCTTTAAGCTCTAGGAGCATCTTCGACCGTATAAGACGGTGGTCAGTCCAGCATATCGCTCCGCGCATTGCTCTCGTTATGAGAACGTCACGCAGATCTTTGCGGCGGACAATGACATAGTCAAGGAGATGCCAGTGCTTGGATCTAGGGTGCATCCACGAGGTCTTGTATTTATCAGGTAGTCGGAAAAATGTATTCGTGATGCCAAGATCGAATTCGGCGCACAACGAGAGGAGGCGCAATCCATTGTCGTTACATTTACCGACACCATGTTTACCAAGGACACCATTCCATAATTCATGTTCGGTGCCAACTCGAGCATTAAAATCCCCCAACAATATAATTTTATCATGTCTTGGGATGCATTCAAGGATTTGGCGTAGATGTTGATAAAATACCTCTTTATCTTCATCCGGCGAGGGCAATGTAGGAGCGTATGCACTTATAAGATGGACGTTTTTATTGTTAGAAATAGGCAGGCGTAGAGTCGTGAGGCGGTCATTGACACCCTTAGGAAAGACACTCAGATCTCTAGCCAAACCATTGCGTACTGCAAAGCCTACTCCGTTTCCCGCCCGTTCGCCGGCAGGACGTCCACTCCAGTAATATGTGTATCCGCCGAGCTGCTCACATAGTTCTCCACTGTCACTCAGGTGGGTTTCACTAATTGCAGCTATGTCGATGTTGTATCGGGATAACTCTCTTGCTATGAGAGCAGTTTTTCTTTCTGGACATAAGTTTCGGTCACTATCTAGCAAAGTTCGAACGTTCCATGTGGCAAAGCAAAGTCGTTTTGGTTTTAGAGTAGATCGATTATTATTATATTTGTTGTGACCGCGTTGACCATGTCTAGATGCCCGCGGTTTGGCATCCAGATATTGGGTGAGACGGACTATTTTTAAGCCACATTTTCTAGGCCCCTCCTCTGTGCAGAGGAAAGCAGAGCGATCCTAAATAGGGCTGCTTTGTCGCCAGTCGTGCTGCCGAACCCCGAGTTCCGCCTATATCGACTCCGGGAGCGACCACTCTCTCCTGACCGCCTACGTGCAGGATGCTAACTAAGGCCTCGACACATCGTTGCCTTAACCTCACTGCCAACACCCTATCGCCGCAGGACTTGTTTAAAAGCTCGGATCCATTATGAGTAAATAGCCAGGGTCATCTGCGCGTGAAGTTATTTAAAGTGAGCTAACGGTTGCGCTGGTGTAAGTCCACTCTCTCGTCCCGCCCTCTGTAGTCCAATGGTCCGGAGAACCGGTACGATCGGCAGAGATTGGGATGCAGCGAAAAGGCCATGAACCACTACATGAATCCTAGCAAACGCCCTTGAGGTTCTTCGCATTACCTTTTTGCAACGTTGGTCGAGAAATGTGCCATAACGAGATGCAGGTGTGATCGGGGATCTTCCGATAGCTACTCTACAGATAGTCATAGATGCAGCCCCCTTCCCTAGGTTTAGCCCACTGTCGTGGTTTACCGGAGTGTGGCCGCTGTGACTACAGCTTCTTGGAGCCACTAGGGAAGAGATTATGGAGGTTAAATAGCGCGAACACTCCATTACACTCCAAACTACATCATACGTACCTACTAAAGTTCATAAAATATTAATAGAACATAAGTTTGTCTTGTATGGTAAATATCGCTTTCCCCGAGTGGTGAAACCTGGAAATAGACAAGCGCTGTTTACTGATTGTTTAACGGCATAATAGTATTTCATATGTGTACTTATCTGTACTGTTTAGACCTATTTCAAGTATTTTTAAGCGTATTTATGTATTTCACTTACTGGAACTGTCCACCGTTTCGTAACACGTTGTTGGTAGCTTCACCAAGTTTTTAACAACATAAAACCAAGGAACGAGCGAGCAATTATGTAGAATTGTTATTTTTGGCTTGTGTATGGAACGCATTGATTTCTGACCACTAATTGTGAGGATGTAATCATTACATTACGTAATAATGTTAAGCTTAGAGTCCATGGACAAGAAAACAAAAATGACATAACAGTATTTTTCAAACTACAGTTCATATAGGTTAAGGAGTCTGGTACATTCTGCCAATGGTTGTTTTGATTGTCTGTTAGTTTTCTCTATGTATACTTTTATTATTATGTGTTTTATGTAAATCTGTACCTATGTTTTTTTATATTAATTAAATTTAAGTTTCCTTGTATAAAATATAATGTAATTGTGCTACATCAATATTACGTACCTAATAAAGTTCATGAAATGTTAATATTTGTTTTCTTTATAAAACCTTAATACTTCATCATCATCAGCTCTGGGACATGATTCTTCCCTATGGATGGATAGGGAAAACGGGTCAAACCACCACGCGGGTCAATTGTGGATTGGTGGTTGCTGATTATTGCTAATGCAGCCGGGACCAGCGGCTTAACAAGCCTTCCGAAGCACGGAGGAGCTCGAGATTATAAGTTTTTGGTCACCCATCAGGCGACCTACTTTGCAAAAGTTGCTTAACCTTTCTACTTACCTTATAAAATTTAGGTTCTAATCATCATCTACACAATTATTGTTTTTTCATGATATGAAGAATGCTATAAAGACAAGTGCGAACGTGAATTGCACAGCGACACAAACCTGCATCATTGTAATAAGAACCACACCATTAAATCTGTAATGATGTGTGAGTCAATAGCTAACAAAACTGCATATTGTGCAATTAAATTACGATATCAATAATTCACTCTATAGTTGAAAATAGGTAACGAGTTCGAGTCCTGACAAGTTTGTGTTTCATGGCATGCGTTTGCTGCTGCCTCAGCAATAGGAATTATTTTACATACACACTCACACCTAAGTCAATGCCTATATAAGTACTTACTTAGAGTATAAAATAGCATCATATTGAAATACAAATTTATTTACATAAAAACAGCGGAGTAAACAGCAACAAAGCAGCGTTTCAATAACATGGTAAGTTATTTTAAAAAGTTCAACGTGATGATTAAAATGTTATTCTTCTCTATAGTAGATTTACAGTAAATAACTCATTTTTATTTTTTATTTTTTAGAATTCCCAAGGCAATAGTACCCAAGACATCGTGCCAAGCCAAAGCTTGCTCCATGTGACAAGCAAAGGCCTTGAACGATCACCTTCTCCGGTTTTGCAAGATGCGCAAGACCCGCTAGAGGGATTCAGCCAAATGTTCCCGCCTTGGTTGGTAGAACGACCGGATTCGCCGTTACTTCATAAGATTCGCAAACAACAAACGGTTTCCAAAAGGCAACCGAAGAAAAGAAGCTTTTTGAAGAATTTTCAAGGGCAGCAGCAATCGTTTGTTTTAAAAAGTGATAAAACTAAAGGACGGCGGCTGATAAAGATCCAAATAATAGACTTAGAATCACAAGTGTCTAGTGAGTCGGACGATAATAATACTCTCCTTAGTGCACAATATGTGGTAACCGATGACGTGGACCAAATTATGGACCAAACGGAGAGTGTTATAAACAATATCTCAAAAAAGTTGTGTGGGTATACCTATAGTTTTTAAAACTATCACTAGACAATTATTTGTAAATTAAATTTCTCAAGTAGACGTTATGCGTAACAATTTTGTTACGTATAAGTCTACAGAGATACATTTTATTAATAGAGTTATGATATATCACAAAATAGATAATAAAAGTCGGCTATAATTATGTTTAATGTATTAGTTTAGTAAGTTATCATGTATTTCTTATTTTTCAGTAATAAATCTAATTAAATAAGATTGTATTGTTTCATTAATGATTACCTATTAAAGTTTAAAAATAAAACACAAAAACAAAATTAGTATTTTTTATTTAAATTATTATTTATTACATTTTTTCAAACGATAACTGTGAAAAGGTACATTTTGCATTTTAAAATTAAATTAGTCTTATCCTATGATTTAAAAAATACTTTTTTATTTTTATAAAAGCAAATTTTATTTAAACTTATAATTACATTTTAAAGAACATTATAGATATGAGAATACCACATTTTTAGACACAACACATTTTTTAATGCACAAATTTTTTTATGATGGACACAATTCAAAGTTTTATTTTCCTTTTCACAATAATCATTAAATAACGTTAAAAACTTGGGACAACGTTTTTCTTCTAGTTCTATTATTTCACAATCTTGACATAGCTCTCGAATCCACTCAATTTTTTCCAATCCTTTGATTAACACTTTTTTTCCACTTAAATACGGAACAATATTGGGGGTCAAAGTTGCTCGCGTCCGTAGGTTTACCCTTGAAACCCTACACGTGATCCCTGGGTGGTGCTAAATGAGTGACACTGAGTGAGTGGTAGAGCCACGCTGCGTTGCAGCACGCATTGGGCCGGCTCGCCCGGCGTAATACCACCCTCTCACTAATATTCGGCGTGAAATAATGGCGCTTAGTGCTGTTGTGTTTCGTCCGACCAGTGTGGGTTCCGGAGGCCCTTCCCCCCCCCCCCCCCCCCCCCCCCCCAATTCCTATTCCTTCCTTAAACCTAATCTCCCTTAAAGGCCGGCAACGCGTCTGCGATTCCTCTGGTTTTGCGGGTGTCCATGGGCGGCGGTGATTACTCTCCATCAGGTGACCCGCCTGCTCGTTTGCCTCCATCTTTTATAAAAATAAAAAAAAAAAAAAAAAAACAATTAGCCTTCGAAATTCATAATAATCGATGAATCCTTCCCTCCAAGTGAGTCCACGATTTTTTTCCAACCATCTTACTTGCTTTTTTTCTTCAACTATGAGTTTTTTAAAAGTATAGGGAGGTTTGATTAAGAATGTCTGTGTATAATCTTTAGTTGCTATTGCTAACTCTTTAATAATAAATTTATTTTTAAAATCTTTAAATCCTTGCAAATCCACGATTATCGTATTACCGTTCATGATATCTTCTTCACAATATTGCTTAAAGGTTTGTATTCAAATATACAATCGTTCAATATCAGACAATATGTTGCGGTCTGATCAGGAATCTCTTGATCTGCTTCGATTTCAACTCTCACATCAATTGATCCTTTTAGCGTTTCGTGTTGGCGAGAACAGTCAACAACAAATAAGGGTGCAATATCTTTGAATTCTTTTGGGCTCATCAACGGTTCAGGCCGACGTCCGTGATAAGAATGTAGGAATCTAGCATACTGTTCATATATTAATGAAAACTTATTGTCTGCAAAATTGATATTCAGTCCTTCATAAGGGTTATATGATGAATTTAAAAATACTCTTACATCACGTATTAAGCAATGATCAAACTCTGCCAACGACATTACCGCATTATGTTTACGGTTCGTTTGTAAAGCGATAATAACAAATCGTGGTTTCTCTATTTGTGACGAAGTTTTAATAGACCAAGTGTGTTTACGGGTTTTGGGAAGTAATGGATACTCATACAAGTCCTAATTACGAAATGCTACGGTTATAGGACGATCTTGTTCTAAATACTTTAATAGATTTATTCTTTCACGATCCGACACCTTAATGTGAGGAACTCGCCAAACGATTTTACTTATTACAATATCCTCCACAACTTCACCTGCATTTAATTTTAAAACATTAAGATTTGTATTGCTTCTCAAAAGTACTAACTCATGTTTACAGTTCAGTACAATTTTGTCATAATCTTCTGCAAAAACTAATATTTTATTCAATGGTATAGATGTGGAAAATACTCCATTGTTGCCAGTGTTTGTACCTGTAGTAGACCATCCTCAAACTTTTGCACATTTGGACTCATTTTCATTCAATGACAGATAAGACTTGATAGTTGTAGTAATTCCTGCATTTTTAACTTTATCTATTTCTACCCCGTTGAGTTCATATCGGATGTCTTGAAAAAGAAATAACGCTGGGTTATTCACAAAATGCACACTCGTCGCACTTTCTTTTTCTTTAGTAGTGCTGTTGTATTTGTAAACATCCGCTCTGCCCTCAATATACAAACTGCTGAGTGCAGGCAGAACGTATAAATCTTGCTGATTAATGGGTATTCGTATTTCATCGTTCTTGTTGAAACTTGTCACGTATGGTTTGTACGAATGGTACTCAAAACTTTCAATACGGTTATCATATGACGCTGGTTGACAAATATTTAAAATATTCATTTTAACAAGCCTATTAATTTAAGGAATTCCTTATTACTTTTAGTTAGCTTCTTTTTTATACGGAGCGTTGTTCCTTTAGAAGATAACCTCTTAGAACTGACTTGAACAGTAGATGGAGGTAAGTTTATATTAAAATTTATCATTTTTTTTTAAATGTAAATACAACTGTACTTCTTCACCACGCAAATTGATTGGCTTATTTTCAGCGTCTAACAACCTTATATTATTGCACTTATTGTACTTTGGTTGACTGGAAAATAAATTAAGTTTTTAGGTATTTCAATAATTCTATAACCTGGTGGTACGTTTGGTATAAATTCATAAATTATATGACTTGCTTCTCCGTTCACAAATGATCCGCTGATTACATCGCATTCGATGCGCACGATAGTTGTTGATAAAATGCTGACAGGATACCGAGAATCAGTACTTATATTAGCCTTTACTGTTTCAATACCAAATCCCAAAATTTTGCTTAGGGTGTCATTTTTATCGATGCGAACATCTTCAGTACAATAAATTCTTGTTTTTAATGTATTGTTATTGCAAGTTTATTTTAATACAGTATTCTTGATGTTACTTTTAAGAAAATCACAAATATCTTGAAGTTCATATGATCCTTCAGGTATTTCAATAACTCCATCTTTACCATAATAAAATTTATTATTTCTTTGATCAATATTAGGAATGGAGTTAAAAGTAGAAAAATACAAGAGTCCACACTCATATTCTCCTTGTAATTGTAAAGTAGGGGAGTAGTTTATTATCAAGGATTCTCCTCTACCAGTTATTGACACAGTGAAAGACATTTTTGTACTGACAAAGTTTTTTATTTCATACTTATTATAAATGATTTTTCCAAAAGTCTCTTAAAAAATTTAAACAAAGGTGACCACAGTTTACTGTATCAAATGTTTGATACTGTACATAATTATAGTTCATAGACATGTTTCTTAAGTAATTTATCAATTCTAATGGTGGCTTTAAATTACCAAAACTATCATAATATTCACAATAGTCATTTTGCTTAACGTAGGCTACCCAATGAGTTCCAGGATTATCAGATCTATCTAAATTTATTATAGCACACTCTATTTTTCTTGGTTTCAAAGGTAATTTATCTCTCATAAAAACTCCTCGAAAGTATGGAATGTCGGTAGCATGTTCTAAAATATCTAAATTAGTGAGAGCTCGTTTAGGTAGCCGATGAATTAGTTTTTTGAAGGATTAAGGTATAAACCAGCTCCTTTTTTATGAGACTTGATATACAGTCCTTTTCCGAGAGCAACAGCTTCCATCATCTTGTTATGTCGTTCAGATTCTTGAAGGTTTTTTTGAGCAACCTTGTAATCATTGACAGCTTTTGCTATACCTGCCGCACCTCCAGCAAGTAAACCAAGGGCTGATAATCCAGCGAAAATTGGAATAAGAGGCAAAATGCCTCCCCTTTTCGGAATAGGAATACATCGCGGCATGCGTGTACTTTTTTTATTAGTGAATAGTTTTTTTGCAGCAGCATATGCGAAGTTTATAGCGATATGGTTGTCTTTAGATTTGATTTTTTTTAATTGATTTTTAATTTTTTTCACCTTTGACATAAACGACCATACTCCAGAACCAGCTTTAAGTTTTGCTTTCATCGCATTTTTTACAATCCATGATGCAACTTTTTCTCCTTTTCCAGCATTCTTTGATTTCAATCTTTTCTTAGCCATATTTAAAAGTTCTAAATCTGCTTTATGTCGAATATTCAAATCGTTGTTATTGTAGGCAATGTCGTGGTGCATACAAGCTTGATCCAACTTATTTACACCCCGATCACCTCTCAGTAAGCGTTTCTAAAGTTTTGTGCCAGGACCACAAAATTGGTATCCTGGTAGATGTAACTCAAACGGTAGATTATTTATGAGGTTATTAATAATACCACTTCCTTCCTTCATCGAATTTTTCAAACTGATTGCATACAGATAGAATGCCTAATTTATATCATAAAACCAATTCATTCTTGTTAATCCAACTATTCTCTTTGTCACTAAGACCCAACCATTTCACAAAAAGCTTATTTCCTTTTCTCTTTATTACTTTTTCGATCAAATAAAGATCTGGAAAATTTGTTCTCTGTAATTCATATTCGTAAAAAGATCCCAAGATTTTCTGTTTATGTGTATCTTCTAAATGATAAGTTGATGGGTTCGTATGATTCACTCTCACTATCCTAAATATTTCTGTGGACCAGTTAGGAGTGTAACCTTTGTAAAAATCTCCTTTGTATTTACTAACACGCACATGATCACCAATTTGAAATTTCGGTTTCTTATTTATCTTATGTCTTTGTGATTTAATAATATTAGATTTAACAACCATCTGGTTTGCTCTATTAACATCAATAGGTTTAAATTTTGTGATACGATGAATAGTATTATTATAACATTGCACCACATGATTCAATTTTTTTTCAATCCATTGATATCATACATAAACTAAATAGTTTGTAAATGTTACATTTCAATGTCCTTATTACTCGTTCTACTATAGATGCTTTTTTTGTAGAATAACTGGAATAGTGATTAATATTATAATTTTTCATTAATTGTTCAAAGATAACATTGTAAAACTCTTTGCCTTGATCTGTTTGTAAATTTTTAGGTTTTCGAGATGAATTAGTTAATATATTTTGCATTGCATTCGAAACACAATTCATCGCTTTTGATTTCAGAGGATACACCCACACATACTTTGACAATGCATCAATTACTACTAAAATGTACTTGTATCCTTTATTGAAATGTGAATATTTTTGGAAATCTATAAGATCAGCTTGCCATAAATAATCTATTCCTTTTATTATTGTACATCGACGACTAAAATTCTTTCTTGCCGCTCTGTGGAGTTCGTCGACTATAACCTTTTTACTCATTTTGACGTGACAACGTCTTATAAATTGGTTTGCCGGGTGACACTTCAAGAAACTGCGTTACGCTCCGCTCACGTTATGCGCTCACAATGAGAGCGAGTGAGAGGCACGCGTCCCTTCCACTCGGGCATGGTTAGCCCGCCTAAGAGCGAGAGAGACAGACATAAAAAGTGAAAGGCACGCGTCCCTTCCATATTATTTCATCCTTCTTCCTACTATACGAATGAATATTCACATTAAAATTATTTTACCACTCAAAGTCGTTGTCACGTAAAACTTTCGCCCGTATACCGACTTTACAGGCAACCAATTTTTTTTTACTTTGTTTTGTCTTAATCATGTAATCTATTTCAGACTTTGTATAAAACGTAGTAAACAAACGTTCTGAACTTGCTGTTTCTAAGTTCTTTATGTAGACTTGAACAAGACTATGAACCTTATTTATTTCATTTCTGAGCTCTTGAACAGTTTTATCCATATATGCTTTATTTACGGCTTCATCGTCCTTCTTTGGTGACGTCAGACCTTTCAATTTTGAAGATTTCAAATCGTAATGACCCGTTTCTGATTTTTTTAACGCATCATTCAAAGTATCAATGTATTCTGTTAGTCGTAAACGCTTGTGAACGTGATGGCCAAATTTGTCCAAATTCATTACCGTGTTTATACGCTGTGTACTGTAATTCAACTGCTGAAATTTAGAGTTGCATGCTACTTATATTTTTTTTTGTTAATGATGCCAGCTTCGTAAAGCTCTTCGATTATTACAATAACTTCATTATCCAAACCAGTGTTACCTGCATTTCGTGATGCAAATAATAGTTTTAACCGGTCAACTAGCTCATTTGGATCATCCCAATAAACATAATCAGTGTCTTTCATAACTTTTTTTAAAAGCTTAATACCTTTTCCCTGTGAAAGACTTTCGAGACTAGTAGCTGCATTTCGTGAGAATTTAAACATTGGCTTAATAATATTCATGTATTTAAATCCTTTGTTGCTAATTAATTGTTTTGTTGGATCAAAATTACGTCTGTGTGCATTGGTATCGATTAGTAGCATTTTGTAATTTTGTAAGTCATTGTCTGTGATAACATCTAAATTAGGTTTCTTTTTGTACAATAATTCTTTTAAGCCAGGAGTTTTCTTAAAGCTTTGGTTCCCAATTTTCAAAATGTCGCCATCGTCTTAAACGCGATTTTTTCCAAGCATCAGTTTTCCTCGATCGTTTTTAATCCCATAAGGTACGTCTTTCATTACTTCAGATGATGTAGACCATGACAGCGATTGATTTTTATCGTTCGGTGATGACTGAAGAGATTTAAACGATCCTTCGCTTACATTGTGTTCATCACAAGGTACACTTAGGGTTTTGTTAGATTTTTGATACAATTCATTATCAGTATCATCTTCTTCTTCAGTGCTAATTTCATTAAAATCATCGCTAGAATAGTGTAATGCCTCGCTTTTATTACTTTTACTTTTTTTTGGAACAATTTCATTATTCAAACCTTCTTCATGATGCTGCTCATTGTTTTCGTTTGCTAACAGGTTAAGCGGTTCAACGATGGGTTTCAATATTGTTTTCAAGGTCATGTCACTTGTATTTTTGAAATCCTTTATCATTTCAACCTTTCTTTTTACAGCCTTTGCAGATTTTACAATTTTTTGTTTAAGATCTCTTTCCATTTTAGTAGGATTCCACTCGGTTCCAAATCATGAATGAAAGTGGTGCAATATCAGTACAACAGCCATTTATGTATTTTAATCTGGCACAATAAATGTATCAAAAGCCATTCTGTAACATCCATTATTTCGTTCGCAGTCCTTATTGATTACAAGATAACTGAAAGGTTTATTCCAAACAGTTGACACATTTTACGGAATTGAGACCATGTCATGTCTGACCTTACATGTTCATCATAAACATGTTTTAAGTTAATATCGTCTTGTTTAAATAATATTATTAGGTTAGAATTGTCCCTTACCAGTTGCTTAGGTATTTTGGTATAAGTTTGGTTAATATAGAAACAATCAATGTTCTGGTGACGCCCCATCGCAAAATAATCCCTAATATTATTTTGATTTTCACAAGCAACATCGTCTAATAAAATAATTGAATTTGGCATAGCTTCGTGTGGACTCAAATGTCGTTGTTATTACTGTATTTGTTATAAGATGTGCCTGCAACCATACCCAACACCTTTTCTAGGTATATGTATTTAGGTTGATATAAAGATTTTGAATACACGTAAGGTTACGAAAGCGTGGACCATCTTCATGTAATAGCAAACTTATAACTAAGTTGGTCTTCCCACAGTTTGATGGACCACAAACAATACAACGTATAGTGTTTGGTAATAAATTACCATGACGCTTTGGCTTATTTGAAACCGGAGGACATAATACACTCTAATTTTAATGATTCCTTTTGTTTCACAAATTTCATTACAAAGTATGAAACCGACCGCAGTGTTTAGTGTGTTTCAATAAAATGAGCTTAAAGTATATTTCTACAATATTTAAACAGTCCTGTATATAAGAAAGGGATCACCAATATGAGTTATTGGGGTAGAATGCCCAATAACTACCTACTTATGATGTGGCTGTCTGCAAGCTGCCTGAAACATTGCGAATGCGCTGCTATTCTAGTATAGATACGGTCGGGGTCACCGTCGTCGCTTTACCACTTTGCAGCGATTTTCGTATGAAGCGCACCGACCGCCCGGGTACGTGCCCGTACCAAATAGACGACGCTGTGTGCAAGGGATTTTGACCTTTAGACTGGTAAAGCGACGGATTCCGCGATAGTACATTATGCTAAGGCATAATCACCATAGTGATGAAGGATTATGTATTGATTAGGAAGGAAATATTAATGTCAATCTCTAATCATAACCTCAATTTCTAAAACAGAAAAAAATATATATCTCGTGAACCTGGGTGAATAAATTAAAAATGTTTTCTAATTATGAATATAACGTGTTTTTTCTAAAATATAGAACAACAATCATCAAGGCACAACAATTTTTTAAAAGGGACCCGTGTTTGGGCCTTCTCCTTTGTAACTACAATTACCACCTGTAAATGACTAACAACTTGTTATGTACCTATGTTACCAAATTTAAGTGATTAAATGAATATGAATATGAATATGAATGAAATCATCGAGGTGATGATTTCCTCATTGTCTACATCCTCACTAAAACAATACAATGTCGCTTTTACGAAATGGTGGAGTCATTGTAATATTTATCAAGTTGATTTCTATAACTCCCCACTTCCAATTCTATCAAAATTTCTTACGGTCAACTGTTAACAGCAAAAATTGGTTATAGTTCATTAAATATGTATCGTTCTACACTAGCTATTTAGGGCAAACGTTGTAGTGAAGCTGATTTAGTTGATAGTTTTTTTTAAAGGTATACTTATATATTTTTTACAGGACTAAACCTAGTCCGAAATATCCGAAACAGCCGAAATATTCGGAGACGTGAGATTCAAAGATTGTAATCGATCACCTTAGCAATCTATATATATAGTTCCTCAGAACTTGCTCTGGAGCTTTTTACTAAAAAAAAATAGTAACTCTGCTCGCATTGTCAACCGCACAACGAGTACAGACGTATTGTCTTATTCGAATTTCTAATTTAAAAATAAATAATAACTATGTCGAAACCACTTTTATTAAAACATCTGCTCCAGGGCCCTTATTCTGTAACGATTCCTTGTTTCAAAACCACGTTAATTCCTTAAAAAGTTACGATATCTTCCCAAAAACGAATGCGTTTGACGTTTGTGCGCGGTAAGGTTTAGGTGTGGAATCTTTAGATTGCGATACAGAATCAGGGCCCAGGGCGACGACCGCCTTGTTTATTTATACCATTTTTTATAAATAAAATTGAGATATGCCATGCGAAAACATTACTGTCCTACTTAGATATGACTAAAGTTCACAGAGATAAACCTAGAACGGAAAAGTTATTGCTCACCTGAAGCCTATTCATAATGCAACTACTTCTACATTAAGTCGTTGGATTAGAAACACCCTATTTCACAGCGATATTGACACTTCTTTATATATTTTTTTATTCTCAGCACACAGTGTAAGACACGCGTCCACGTCCACCTCGGCATCAAACAGAAAAAGCTTTTCAATAACTGCAGGATGGACTGGTAATTCTCTGGTATTTGCACGGTTTTACAATCGATCCCTTACCATTGAGAATGACGATAATGCCTTTGCAGCGGCCATTTACATTGATTGATTTCTAGCTCATCGTTCATTATAATGTATCATACTGGTTTGTACTAATATGGTACCTAATTGAACAATCAAACAAACTTACCAAGTGCAGTTCGATTGAAATTATGCTCCTTGTTGTCTCGTCCGAAGATGATGGAAATACTACTTGTTAGTATCGAGTCTTAGCACTCGCCGACGCCACATAAGTTTAACCCCTCAAACCCCAAGCGGTCGCATGAGACCGCACCTACAAAAACACACTTGACTTTGTACCGTGTTTTCATAGACTTACAGACTACTTTAGTATGAACAAGTT
Source organism: Scoparia ambigualis (assembly GCA_963921215.1). NCBI lineage: Eukaryota > Metazoa > Arthropoda > Insecta > Lepidoptera > Crambidae > Scoparia > Scoparia ambigualis. The sequence goes on from OY992515.1 coordinate 568,390, forward strand.
TGGTTATTTCGGTTCTGTGGTTCATCTTATATATTGTTATCGCACAATATCGCATAGTCTATGCTCCATTCTGTCTAATTAGACGTTGACAGTTACTGTCAAAAAAGTGTCAAAAAAAATCCAAGAGTGAGTGGTAGTATCTGAAAATAAAATATTTCCGAACGCAGCCGCACGTCACTAGACTAGCCCGCGTTTTGAACTGTCATTTAGTTTTAAGTTATGTATTTATAAGAAACTGATTCTACAACCCCAGGGAATAGGTATCAAACCTGTGAGGGTGGGTGGGACTCATCATCTTCGGACGAGACAACAAGGAGCATAATTTCAATCGAACTGCACTTGGTAAGTTTGTTTGATTGTTCAATTATGCTCCTTGTTGTCTCGTCCTCTATGATGGAAATACTACTTGTTAGATGTTCAAAGTTCTGTTGTAGAATCATAAAGTTTATTATTGTTAACAAATATATCCCAGATATTATGTTTCAACAGCATAATCAGTCTTACACTCCTTAAAGATAATTGGTAATTTCCAAGAGAATCTTATTAAACAAAAAAAACAAACTTAAATGTGTCCTCAGCCTTAAATAAATCTTTGGTATGATTATAGCAATATACTTTTAATATTATTATTACAATATAATCGCTTCAGCGAAATTATTATTTAAAATCGGACGGTTGTAAAACTTTGCAAAGTTGTCGATGAGTCAGTCCAACCAGCCGTTCTATGTATCTCATCAATGCTATCGCCTTTCATAATGGCAGCTGATGTCGTAGCGTGCCTGGTACTATGAGTAGAAAAAATGGAAGTATCGATCCCTCTTGCAGCCAGGACCGTCAATCCAACGGTTGAGTGTACTGACCGATACCGCCAAATGTGGTTTCTTGATAGATATAAATAAATTAGGACATTTTCCTAATTTCAGAGGTAATTCTTTTATAATTATTTAAACAATTGGCTGATGACGATTAGGTGCTGAGGTCTTAATTTTTTTTTTTTTATAGTAACAATTTTATTATCAATTATTTTAATCTGGTCAGTAACAATAGAAACTAGGGCTTTGTAATCTTTGCCCTGTAGGTAAAGTTAATAAAGTAACTGTGTTTAATGAACATTAATGTAAGTTGTTTGAGTCATTGTAATTTGACTCTAAAAAATTAAGCACTATAGAAACATTCCAGGTATACTTATATTTGAGTTTACTTGATCGTAGGCGAAAGAACCCTTTAAATAAAATTTTAATCTTTTCGTCTGCTCCCACCTGCGGCCCTATCACACTAGTGGCAGCGAGGACCTTATGCAATTCAAGGTGCCATAAGATGCAGCACTGTGGAACTTATTTGTGAGATAAGTAATTATGTCTGTCATCTGTGCTTTAGTAGCATTTAGTTGTTTGGTGTGGCAGTAAGAAAACCAAATACAAAGTAAGTATTGCTTATAGGTGTTACTTGATATGGAAGATATCATTATTTCAGCTGCCTGTACGTCGATGCCAGGCTTTAAGAATGCCTACCGGACAATCTCCCTGCCAGTAGTGATAGGTTGCGGTGTAGAGGGTGTGGTGAGTTGAAATTACATAAAACCAGTAAGTTATTACTTGGTTCAAATACAATGGGTTCTGTCACCAATAGTTTTTTGAATAAGCGAAACCAAGGTTGGGTGTCCCAGAAGAGAACTACAAGGATCCATGTTGCTTCATTGGACACGATTATTTCTATACATTTTAAAATCATAGAAAATGGTGGAAAAGCATAAAAGAAACCCCTTTGCAAGACATTGTAAAGGCATCCACTTTATAAGCTGAAGGATCTGGATGCCATGAAACAAATTTCCTGCATTTTGTGTTTGTTCTAAATGCAAATAAATCTATGACAGGGTTACCAAATGCTTGTACTATTTTATTAAAATTATTAATATTTAATTCCCATTCTGTATGACCTAACTGTTTTCTAGATTCAAAATCTGTTACTTTGTTGTCCTTTGTGTTAATGTATGATGTATGATGCAAATACAAAAATATTCCTCTCTTCACACCACTGCCAAATAGCTTTTGCAATCACATGTAAGTGAGAGTACTGTATGCCACCAAAGCGGTTTATATATATGTCACTTCGTAATAGTATTTCACAATTTGAAGAATTATTAGCAAGGCTTTTGAGACCACACATAGTAGCTTTTATTTCTAAAGTATTAAAGTGAATTGTTGATTCTTTTCCTCTCCATACACCACTGGCTGTATGTTTGTCACAAGAAGCACTCCACCCCGATAGTGAGACATCTGTATTTATATCTAGAATATATTTATATTTTCTTATCTAAGAAATTGATTTAGGCAAGTACATGTTTTATCCACCATTCAAGATCTGGATAGCAATGTTTGGGCAAGGAAGTAAATGCTTCATAATTATTATTATTTTTTAAAAGAGCTAAATATTTATGTCTTTTTAGTGCTTTAGTATACAGTAACCCATATTGATTAGCTGGACAAACAGACACTAGAGTTCCCAGAACTTTTGACAAAAAACCTGATGGAAGAGGTACTTAAAAATTTGAGCGCCGTGGTGGTCACCTGTGACTGACAAACAATTAAATTTCTATTGTGTCTGGTTTCGTGGCAGGCAACGTGTTAAGGCATCTTTTATTTTTATCAGAATCGATTGAAATAGTCATGGTGTTTGTATTAAACAATAGGCTAAGAAACTTACATTCCTTTGATGGAATAAGTTGACATAATTATTTTTATTGATGATGAAGCCTAACTGAGTAAGCAGACCTATGGTCTGGTTAACACTATTAAGACACTCAATATGATCACTACCAATATACTGCTAGCTACAAGCATCGATATATGTACTGTACTTACAGGCTGTAAACCTCTAAGTTTTGTTATGGGTTTAATTATGTGAACATGTATGGAGCCGTGCAAAGGCCAAATGGAAGAATGTTAAATTGATATATTTTTCCATCAAATATAAACCTTAGATATTTTCTGTAATCTGCATTAATGTTACACATGTAATAAGAATCCATTTTGTCAATTGTTGCCATAATACAGTCTTTCATAAGACTTTGAGTTGTAGTAATAAAACTATTAAATTTCTTTATGTTTAAAATAAATCTATACTCTCCATTTGGTTTCTATACCAAGAAAATAGGTGAACAAAATTGTCCATCTGTTTCATGACATATTTTGTCTATAACATGTGACTGAATAAGTTTATTAATTTCAATTTGAACTTGACAGAATTCTACTTGTAAATGAGTTATTCATAGGCAAGTAAGATTGAAATGGTATCTCACTAAAAGGGATTTCATACCCAGATACCCATTTCAGAATAGTAGGATCACTGGTTATTTTCTTCCAATTATTTATAAAAAAAAGGAAGTCTGCATACCTGAACTTCTAACTTTGCAGCTTCGTAGCTTTGCAGGTTGGTTGGATCTCGCTCCTGTCCCTGTCCGGGCACTTGGACGAGGAGGGCCCCTCCAGTTTAAAGATTTGGTTTTATTTGGGGGTTTTTGAATGAAGCTTGTGTTCTTCAGGTCTTTAACAGATTTTTGAACAGCCTTTGTAACCTAGATCTTTTCAGAAAGGTTACTTAAAAAAAATGCATCTGCTCCCCCTGTGAGGGAATCTTTCATATCTTTATTAATAGATCAAATATCATGAGACCGCCGGCAGTCGCGAAACAATTGATTTTCAATTGTGTCTGGTTTTATGGTGCTCAAGGGGTTAATGACGGTTGGTATTAGCGACCTTCTACGATTTGTATCTATGTGCACAGCGTCACACAGTATTTTGGCAGCATCATTGATGTGTTTAATTATTTAATTAATAATTTCAATTCTGTCACCTTTTAGGAGAAATAAATGGAGTGATTGGCCCAGGGCTGATAGTGCAGCAACCATCTGTTTTTGCCTGTCAGCAATTATCAAATCTCTGTTCTTAACCAGGTCAGAGACAGCCAGGTATTTCAGGGTTGAGCTTTGGGAGCAACGTTGGGATATTTTCATATGGGATGTATTTTTTCATAAGTGGTTTAATTTCTTTTTGCAATCCTTTTGTGAGAATAGGAGTCTACCTCTGTGCAATTTCATCATGAGCAATTGGTCCCTTAAGCACCTCCTCAATTTCCCCCAAAGCAAATAACAATTCTACGTCTATGGCAGGTGTCTCGGTCTCCGGGTCTGTACACTGGGTTTTTTCCACAGGTAAGGCCTCTACTACACTGTATTGGCACGGGCAGTGCCTCCTCCTCCACAGAACTTGAAGTAGTTGCCGGATCCAGGGCCATTATTGACACATTAGGAATGTCAGACATAGTCATGCAGATCTAGGCCCAAATGGCAAAGCAAACTGCAGTAAATGTAAGACCCTGATATTCCTTGCGAATACCCAGGGTGGTAAAAACTCGGCTTTGCAGTAAGTACGAGTTATTGTGCCCGTTTTAAGTTTTGAATGTTTCAACACCGCCTCATCCCAAAGATGGGCCTGAGTGCACATTTCAAAACCCAGAATTTCATTTTTATTTTTCACGTCTCTTTCTTTTACTCATAATAACAGTTTATTTATCATAATTAAACTGACTAAAACTATTAAAAAGATTATTTCACAAAAAAGTAAGAGAAAAAAGTGGCGCCGGTACAGTGACATAAAAAACGAATGACAGTTCAAAACGCGGGCTAGTCTAGTGACGTGCGGCTGCGTTCGGAAATATTTTATTTTCAGATACTTTAAACTTATGTGGCGTCGGCGAGTGCTAAGACTCGATACTAACAAGTAGTATTTCCATCATAGAGGACGAGACAACAAGGAGCATAATTATATTTAATCGGTTATACTCGTAAATACTCAATTATAATAGTTGAATTAAATCATATAGGTACTTAAATTATTTGGCAAAATTTGTGTTCTAAACATCTACCTTGTGAATATAAATCTCGAGGATGCAACGTCGAAGTACAATTGATGGTTAAACAAACTTACCTGAAGTGAAGTTTGACTGTAATTGTACGAGACGTTGCATCCGAAGAGATTTATATAAAGATCCCTCACTTCCCTTACATGCTGGCCCCATATAAATTAATTTTGCAAGAAAGCTCTAAAAGTGAATGATGATGACAGCACGGGTGACAAACTCGTGCACTCGATTGGTATTCACTAGATGGCGCCTGTGTCTATACTACAGTAACGTTTTATGTTTTTTTAATACAATTTCTTTTAAATAGCTCATAATATGTGTTGGATGCCTGGTACATTGAAGAGTGGACTACCTTGTAAATATAAATCTCTTCGGATGCAACGTCTCGTACAATTACGGTCAAACTTCACTTCAGGTAAGTTTGTTTAACCATCAATAGTGTTCAAATACGAATGAGGCGAATTTTACTTAGCTGTTTATTTGCTAGGGTTTCCGATTACTGTGTGTCTGGCTAAGTAACAAAGCTATGCCTATCTACTCCATCTTGGATTTTACTGACTCCCGTGAGCTTATTTATGTTTAAAAAAATAAAAGTAGGTTTACATACCTGGATATCTTCAAATACAATTTTGCGTGCTGTTTTTCGTTTAATATCAGTGTCATAGTGTGATGACTTGGCAGTATCACAGGAAACGTTTTTATTTGACGTTGATTCCTAGAATTAAAAAATAAGTAAGTACATGAGTAAAAAAACATTTATTGCTTACAGCTAGGCACATAGTTAGGTAGGTACCTAATTTATAATAGTGACGAAACAAACAAATAGGTAACCTATGTCTGTAGGTAGGTGATTCTAAGAAAAGGTAAGCAAAGGCAACGATAGGTAGGTACTACGTAAGGACTGTGTGATTAACTGCTATCTAATTACTCTATCAAAAATATAAAAGAATTGTTAGTAAGAACGTAATTAAAAACTGTTTTTGAACTCACCAACAATGGTTGCACTGAAGCCTCTGACTCAGGACTAGCAATTCCAGCAGCAGTTAACGCTTGACCGATAATGTTATCAATACGATTTCTTCTATCCATTGTTAACTAAAACAAAAAGCAATGTTAACAGACAAGCAGAACCAAATTACTTAACAAAATACATGATCTAAATATCAGCAACACAAAATTAGTACTTACCTCGCCGTCCCACTCGCCATTCGCGGAATGCGCGCGCCTTCTTAGCGATGACTTGTCGGGCACTGACGCTTTGTTTTTTACCAAGCAATGACGCCGGAGCAATTCTTAGTTCGGACAAACGACTAACCGCCAATCAGCACTTGATTATTTTCGTGTAAACATATCCAAATGCCAATAAATGTCATGATTTGGGTAGGTAAAATCTTACCATCCGCCACTCGAGCGTATTTTTATGGTAAATATAAAAATGCACTTACTGCTTCTTTATGATCTGGTATATCTTTATGATATTGTAAGCTGCTAAAAATGTCCAAATCACAAAGTTTAGAAAACTTGTCGGGGAATAAAATACTAAATCAAACTGTTTATAGAAATTTAGGCTGGCAAAGATAACTAAAGAACTTCGAGCATGTTTTAGAAGAAAGTAAAAACTACTTAATTCTGATTTTGTAAAAAAGACGGTAAGGTAAAATATACTTAGTCCGCGGTACAATCTGAAAGTGCTTCCTATTTACAAAATTTTCATAAACTGCCCAAAATGATGTCGCTAGGTGGAGGAAAAACCCACGAATGGAGGGAATTTTGAATTCACCAAGCGACAAAAATTTTACCCTAGAAGGATTGAAGGAAAGTGAGACCAAATGACGTAGAAAATAAAAACGAATCCAATGGCATATAAAACTCTATAGGCTATTTCGGCGTTTGGTAACTTTTGCCTTTCTTGCGCCGATTTACTAACAGTGTCTTCAGGTAATTGATATTTTTAATTACAGCTAATCTTTTTGTAGATAAGTAAAGGCAGACAGGGACCTGAATTTACAACGTAACAATACAAATAATATTATAATGCCTCGGTGTACTGAAGCCTAAGCTAAGACATTCCTGAATTTCAGGACTCCAGATCTCCCACCTGTGGCGAGAGACGCCCAACTAGCAAAGTAGTGGAATAAGCGATCAGTTACTCCACTAAAGATCGAATAAATGTTGAATAATAGCTACCGAGTGATCATATTGTGCTAAAGATGCGTTCGTGTGACTTTTTAGTTATTTTCCCTATTGTGCGCTATAATTATGACGTATAAACGTTTATTCTACGTACTTATACCGCAACTATTCGACAATCGTATAATAGTGTCTATTACTCGTTTATTCAACATAAGTTTGTTATAGTAGCGCTATAAGAGCATTGAATTAGCTATTTGTCTGCGTAGGTCGCAACTATACAGCCACTACTAAACGTTCCGTTATCGGAGCCAATTTGATGAATAGTTGCTACCCGTTTATTAAAAAGCGTCATGATTACTACAATACATATACAGCGTTATAAATCGACAAGTTCAATAATAGCTTTTAGATTACAGCTACTGAACCAGAATAGTTTTCAATGCCATTATATAACATTTATTCAGTACAAGATGCAATAACAGATTTTTAGTGACCTTTAGAGCTCTAATGTGAGGATATTTTCTTAACCACTCTGAAGATAGTGGTTCCGTACACAATTTATTAGTTCACGACAATCTTAAAATTCATGTTTAATTATAGAATACAGTGAAGAAGTCGACTGTCAGGCTTCACTGTTTGCAATAGAAGTTAATTGTTACGGACAGAAGTCTCGACTTTATAATATTATATAGTTAGATATAATACTGCTAAATTTAGGTATGTGTATTTGCATAAGTAGATTAAGTCTCATATGTGTAAAGGTTTTTTGATAATAAATAATTAATTTTTTGCGTTTCATTTAAACAAAAGGTAAAAGTTATTAAACAGGGGCCCAAGTCTGCTAATTTGCGAATGGCTTGATTGAATCGCGGTTGGATCGTATTGTGGTTGTTTGACACATTTGGTATTCTCTTACTCATATAAGAATACCAAATGTGTCAAACAGTTGCAATGCGATGCAATTGCGATACAATTGCGATTCAATTGTGCCATTCGTGAATTGGCGGACTTGGGCCCCTGGTAATGGTTTTGACAAAGGTAAGGGCCAAGTATACGTGCCCAGGGGCCTTACGCCTCTCTAAGGTAATTAAAGTTAGGAAAGTAAGAGATTAGCTTTCGTAATTATAGGTTTCTATTGTTATGAATATCAATGTAACTAGGAAAATAAATATATGTAGGGTATCCAGATTACGAGTGATACCGTAGGGTAGGTAACAAATTTAAGATAAAAAGAGAGGTCCGAACGAAAGGGACAGCTGCACAAATTACGACGGTTCATGTGGGTTGTTAGTTATGGTAAAATGTAAAACTGCCCACATGAGCCGGCAGCTGTCCCACAAGGCTGCTAGTTGCCAACCCATAATGTGTTTAAGTCACGGCCGGTCACAGCAGAATTTGTAAGCTCTCCGGACCCCACCTAGAAGAATAAAGAAGCACTAATCAAGAACCGAGTTTTTATTGAAGAACCTACAGTCCACATCGAAGCACAACGGCTAAACTGTTCGGCGACTACACCCGTCGGGAACATTAATATTAATGAGTTTTGAAGATTCCTGTAATTGCAGTTCAGATGTTGAGAGAGAAACCCAGAGAGTTTTGAAAATGAACAAGACAGAGAGATTTAGAATAAAATGTATTTTTCTCGTATTCAAATCTGTTTCCACTCTACATCCGTACCACCTTTCTAATAAAATAAAATGCGTTTCCTGCCATGTGTCCACATTCATAATTATAAGCAATCATCTAGAAAGAGCAAAAACTTAAATCATTTCAGTGGCTATCTGATTATAGAGTTGTATCTATAGTTGTAAACCAGCGGCTTGTAAGCCGGTAGTTACCGAAACCAGCGGCTAGAAACGAATAACCAGCCGCTTGATACCGGGTAGAAAATACCCGACTTGACATCGAAAAAAAAAACGATTTTTATTACATTTTTTATTGTTAAACTCTTATTTTTGTTAAAAAGTAGGACTTACTATGTTCTGCTTTTTTTAAAAATAAACACGGTATACACCATTATTTAATTTATAGACGAACAGGAAACTGCAACAAGAGTTTGTGTTTATGATATGATATGATATGGTAGTGTATGAAAATAATAAGAATAAAGGTAGCTAAATTAGTTTACTTTAGATCTAATCTTCATTATAAACCAAACGCAGGAATCTCACGGCAAAATTTAGGCTTACAGGCTTTTGGTGCATTGAAGAAATACAACTAAATGCTTACTATTACTAGGTATCTGTCCACACCTTATTTCATAGATAAATATATATTTCCAAAACATCTCTCACAAATAAATTAAAATAGTCCTGTTCCACTGCTGCGTCACATTATGTATGAGAATTTTGAGTATTTAACACATAATACGGATGCAAATTTCATTGTTTATGTCTATTTATGTTAAATGTACCTATCCCATAGTAAATAAATCAGAAAAACTACAAAAACAAAAACTAAATCATGTGAATATAAACTGTACAATAAAATGTAAGCAGCCGTTTTCAGCCGCTAGTTATCGCTAGAAATGATAACAAGCCAAATAAGCCGTTTTTAGCCGCCAGGCTAGAAATGTTAGTAACCAGCTTTACATCTATAGTTATATCTAACCATTCAAGTTTTGTTACCGATTTTGAATCAGGAACCCTAAAATAACTCCATTTATTAAATATGGTGGAACAGTGTCGCAGTTATTCAACACATGATCCAATTTATGCGCTATAACAGCAATCTATTCACCAAATTCGTGTAATTTATATATTATTTTAATATTTATTTATTAATGTAACGTTTTTAGCAGAGCCCATAAATATATGTGAATTATGGCATAGCACTTTATCGGTAAATTAATTTCGCAAGATTTCTACACCTGTACACGTACAACCATACTACAAAATTCATATTTGGTTGAGTACTTCCATTACTATTGGATAATAACATAAGGAGGAGATTGGTTCACTCAGTTGCAGTTGCATTAAAGCAGAACTTTTTGGAACAACAGTATTTTATTCGCTTTTATCGCATCAAAATATCGATTTGTAGCACATCGGCAACCTTTATAGCATTATTTTGTAGAATATTGGAAACCATGTAACTTTAACTCCATCAAATAGTGCAGTAGTTGCCGCGACAATGCTATTACTCTGCTCTAAAATGTGTTAGGTTTGCTGTTAAATCACATCTATTCCATAATTAGGCGATTTATTCCACAGTTACTCTGCTTCTATTGCACCAATTAGTGGAGTAATTTGCGCCTAAATCCCGTTGAATACACGTTGACTCCACATCTATTCAACTTATAACGACGCTCTTATAGAACTGTTTAGTAAAACAGGAACGTTGCCGTGACTGTTATAGCACACCGTTTTGCGCGATCTAAGGTAGAACGTGTGTATCTACAGATGTAGACATAGTTGGTATCTATTTAGGACAACGGGATTTCGCTTAATCTATACTTTATAATAATATTCACCCTGTCGTCAACACGGTGCGCGTGTGTGTAATAAAATGCCTCTTACATCTTTAAAGGTTTATTTCATATAATAATTTTTTAATGACCAAAAATCGCATTCCATCCATCATGTATTGCTTTATTTGCTGTCTCGATAACTGACGGGACCTTGGGCACCGCGGGGTCGGCGGGGACGGCGGCGGCCAGGCTCAGCACCAGCGCCACGAGGAAAGACAGGATCTGTGGGCAAGATTCATCATCCGAATTAAATGGGACATACGCCCACCACATCATCCCCAAAGGGTTATTCAGTTTCAGTTGTAGTAAAGTACAGCCTGTGTGCGGTCCCACAGCTGGGCAAAGGCCTCCGCCATTGCAATCAAGCCACACCGCTACAGTAGATGGGCATAGGTTGAATCACCACGCTTGCCCGTTGCGAGGGGTGGTCACGAACCAAGGCGCAGCATATTTGTTATAGGGTTATAAAAAAACAATTAAAGTACTTAGTTGAAAAAAAAAAAATGTTTTCTCGAATATTAAAATGTGAAATTATGGTGGATTTTTAAGTGTTCGTGAACGTGCATAAGTGTTGGCAAATAAAACAAAACGGTGCAACAACACTTTTCCAATTCTCTCAAGAAGTACCTACTCAAGGGGTTTGAAGGGATATTTTTTACCATTAAACATTCACATTATCACAGTGCTGTTATCTACTTTATGCAAAGAAAGCATTTGCTATTATCTGTCCAATCTGTTACTTGACAGTGCAAACAGCACCAAGTCAGTATTCAATAAAAAAACAAGGTCGACTTGTAGCATGTGAGCCGTGTCGCGTAGCGGCCCTTCCCTTGGGTGCCGTAAAAGGCGACTAACGGACTAAACACTGCAAATACACCCAACAGTATACCAGGCTCACCGCCGGTCACGCTGAGCACATGTGCAGTCGATATTAGATGAAAAGTGGACTATGGCAGAGGACTGCTTTTGCGGTCCTCATTGCCTAGTCTCTGACTAACCCTTCGGGGATAATAGTCGTGATTATTACGTATGTATTATAAAAATTAAATTGTTAGTAACCTCGAGGCGCGTTCGTGCCAGACAATGAATAGCAGTGTAACGCAGGTATCGCGCTTACCAGAGTGAGCTTCATGTTGCGTGTGCGGTGCCGTCGCGCAGTAACTGTGCCAGCCGCTGGGGCGATTCCTTTTTTAACTGAAACTTCAGCAAATATTTGGCGACCGTCAATGAATACAGGTAACGAGGCCATTTGTTTCGATTAGTGCGCATCCCACTAATACATTTGTTCAAATAGGTGGGCCGCCGGCAGGTAACCACCAACACTGCCTTTATCTAGCCGATATTGATCCTTATTTGTTACTCATAAAGTTCAAAGTGTTGTAAAGTGACATTTGGTGGTAGGTTGACTCGCTGCCTTCTGAATATTGCGAACTTTTATTAAGTACTACGTCAAAGTATCGCGTTCTTTGAAATAACTTTTTATTAATTTTTTTTTATAAAAAAAACGTTTTATGTCTGACCTGAACAACACATCTTCTTCATACGTACATACAGTCACGAGCAAAAAATATGTAAACAGTTATAACTCTTAAAACAATGAAATAAGAGTTAAAGTGTTTATATATATTGGTGCTCCTGACGTAATTTTTTTTATGTGACTCGTCATAGTGACCACATCCTGCCTGATGGTAGGCAGCCGATGCAGTCCAAAATAATGAGAGCGCTTCTCATCGTGAACAAGGACGGTAACAAGCACACCGTTATCCAAGCCGAATGGGCTTGCAGAGGAACGACTTGCCAATTTTTTTCTACGAGTGCTGATAGTCTGCACAGTATGATGGTGGTTCCTACGACCAACACGTGTAGTCCGGGAGAGGAAAGAAAGGACTAGACAAAAAGTTCTTCAGAACACTCTCCGTTGTAATTTCGGTAGAAGACACTGAGAGAAGCAATGTCTCTATGCAGCTGTACGTTTTCACGTCAGGTGACTAAGTGACTAGTGAGCAGTCGCGCTGGCGCCTTCGGAGATAGTGGTTGTTTGTAGTGAAGTGTTGCCATTTTGACAGTCGCGATCAAGCCTTTGGACGCCGCGGTAGTTTGTCGTGTGAGCAACTCCGCGTTTTGTGACAAGTTCGGCGCGTGGCTTTCGACGGGCTGGTTGTATTGTGTTTAGCGGTTGGTTTAGTGTGTGTATCACTGCGGCGTGTTTTGGGTTGCATTCCCGTTTATTGGATTCCGGGCTCGCGAGCCCGTCGGCTAAAACCCACCAACCCGCATAAACCCACCAACCCGCATTGGGCCAGCGTGGTGGGTTATGGCCCAATATCCCCACGTGCTATTGTCCACGTGGGAGGCCTGTGCCCAGCAGTGGGACGTTTATAGGCTGATGACGAGCCCGTCAGCTGGGCAAAGACAAGCGTTGCCGGAAGTCCCCGTAGTTTGACCTGTGACCAGTCCAAAGTTAAATGTTTACAACGTAAATGCATCCAATGTAAAAATAAAGTTATTAATTACAAATAATTTGATAACTCAAATAGTATTTCCTATTACGCTTGGGAAAAAAACACTAAAATACATTTAAAAGATAATGAAGAAAAGTCTGCTAATATTATTAAGAAAATTCAAAAAGTTAAAAAACTTAAAGAAGTTGATAAGCACTTGGAAAAAGAAATGAAACCATTTATGTCGCATTGTGCCAACAATAAAAAATATATAATTCTATAAAAATGATTAAAGGTCAAATTACTGAATATAAATGTTTAATACGTATGGACTTTAGTGAAATGTGTCTAGGCCACTCCTTTGTGCAGAAAAAAGCAGAGCGATCCTAAATAGGGCTGCTTTGTCGCCAGTCGTGCTGCCGAACCACGAGTCCCGCCAACATCGATCGGGTTTTTGTTTTTAATTTATATTAATGACTTGCCAAAAGAAGTGCATAATCGTATGATTCTTTTCGCTGATGACAGTACAACGATCATAAAAAATGATAACTTAAAAAATTATGTAAATGACATTAATGAAACTTTAGAGGACATAATAAATTGGTTGAATAATAATAATTTAGTAATTAATTTAAATAAAACGAGAGTCATGCACTTCGCATAAAGACCGAAAAACCAAGGTAATATTTGTATAACTTATCGTAAAAATTGTGTAGAAGAGACGCAAGTTGTGAAGTTCTTAGGCCTTTCATAGACAGTAAGCTAACATGGCATAAACAGTCAGAAGAATTATGCAAAAAAATAAATAAATCAGCCTTTGCTCTGCATACCCTATCTAGAAAAGTAAATCGTGACACAGTTTTGTCAGCGTATCATGGGCTAGTAGGGTCAGTGTTAAGATACGGAATTATTTTTTGGGGTAACTATAGTGATCGTGAGCAGATATTTAGAGCCCAAAAACGATGTATTAGGGCAATAGGTGGACTCGGATATAGAGACAGCTGTGTACCCCTTTTTAAAACATTAAAACTTCTGACATTACCTTGCATTTATATTTTGGAGATGGCTATTTTTGTCAATGAAAATATATCTCTTTCAATAAATGGTCGGACAACCGCAGAAACCCTACGCGAGCTCAATATGAAAACAAATTACTTGTACCTTCAGGCAAAACAGCTCTTTTTCAGAAAAGCGTACTTCACTTAGCACCTCTTATTTACAATAAAGTGCCAGACAATATAAAGCTGCTTAACAAACTGCAGTTCAAGAAAAAAGTTACAGAACTGCTAGTTAATAAATGTTATTACTCCACACAAGATTTCTTAAAGGACGACTTGCAATGAAATTATTTTTTGTATTCTGTTTTAATTTTTTTGACATTGTTCTATTTTAATTTTAATTTGCCTTTGATTTTTATATGACTGACATTAAATTGACATTTAAATTAATTTAATTGACATGACATTTAATCACATAATAATTGACATTTACTTATTTTATATCCTTTAATTAAATTATACATAATAATATTCTAGATGTAAATTTTGTATGATTATGGAATGTAATGTTATGTAATGTAATTCTTATACCTATGTCTTTTAATTCAATTTTTAGTACTGTTTATGTTTTAATTTTCTTTTTCTTTTTGATATTGTTTTTAATAATTTACAATTAATATTTGCACACCCAAAGACTGTAAAATGTGAAAGAACGTTATTTATTTATCACCAACTATTATGTACTCATATTATGCAAATAAAAAATCTGAATCTGAATCGACTCCGGGAGCGACCACTCTCTCCTGACCGCCTACGTGCAGGATGCTAACTAAGGCCTCGACACATCGTTGCTTTAACCCCACTGCCAACACCCTATCGCGGGATAGTTTGTTTTTAAAGCTCGGATCCGGTATGAGTAAATAGCCAGGGTCATCTGCGCGTGAAGTTCTTTAAAGTGAGCTAACGGTTGCGCTGGTGTAAGTCCACTCTCTCGTCCCGCACTCTGTAGTCCAATGGTCCGGAGACCCCGTACGATCAGCAGAGATTGGGGTGCAATAAACGCCCTTGAGGTTCTTCGCATTACCTTTTTGCAACGTTGGTCAAGAAAAGTGCCATAACGATGCAATTGTGATCGGGGGTCTTCCGATAGCTACTCTACAGATAGTCATAGATGCAGCCCCCTTCCCTAGGTTTAGCCCACTAACGTGGTTTACCGGAGTGTGGCCGCTGTGACTACAGCTTCTTGGAGACACTAGGGAAGAGATTATGGAGGTTAAATAGCGCGAACACTTCATTACACTCTCTATATAGCACAAAATATGGCTCCGGAGTTCAATCCGTTAATTTTATCGCAAGCCGATCCCAAATAACACTGCACAGTTATTATTTACTATCGGTTAAAAGGTGAGACCAAAGCTCAGTCATTTTGCACAGTCAGTACATCTTTGTGACATGCATGACGCATCTTCAGTATGGGCACATTAATTAATATCAATTTTGCGAGAGGTTAAAGATAACATTCCAGAAGTTTGCACTATTCATTTTATTCCGATTCTCCGTCAGCACAATATAGGAACAAAAAAGTTTTCTTCTTTATATCACAGTTAAAAATCTTTCTTTCTAAAATAGCATGTGTTGCATTGCACTATTAAGAATGTGGGCACGGAAAAGGTGCACCTGATGGAGTAGGTGGAGTAATCAAAAGATCGGCTGATCGTCTAGTTGCTTTTGGTAATAAAATTACGTATAGCGACAGTCTTGTCTGAAAATTGAAGCCAGCTGTCCCAGGAGTTAAAATTAAAACTGTCGTAGAAGATGAAGTTCCGGGATCAATGGTAAACTAACATCATCCTGCCAGACGATCCCGGCATCCAGAACGGTGGTGGCCTGGAGAGAAACCCTACGGTGACGGTCCTGACCTGAAGCTCGATGGCGAACCTCCCTTTACCTGGCTAGAGAGCTGCACAGGTGACTGCCATCAGGTTCTCAGCAATCCACGGGGATCGGAGGTAGTTAAGTATATATATTATACATTTCTTCCAAAATTGAACAAAAAAAAGGTGCAAGACCTTTCAAGGAACCATTGTAAAAATGGAACTTGTTAAATGTTCTAACTAGGAGTTAGAAAGAACATTTATAAAAAAAGAAAAAACCATCTGAAACAACAAATATGTGGTTGGTCACAAAAGTATGATTTTGCAGATTTTAAATTGGAAATTTAGAAAATCGTTGAACTTACTGCCGATGTCTGCCGTTCCCGCTTCTACATCTCCTGCGGGTCGTTCAGCTCCAGACAATCGTGCAACATCCCCTGTCCACCCTGTAAAACCACATGGGCATGTTTTTTCCAAAAGACAATAAAAAAATAAACGATTTGTATGCTCCGCAAAGAAGGCTTTATGGCACATATAGCTCGTCTTTCTATTGAACCAGATTTGATAATTCTAACCGAATGTTGGCTACACGACTTCAAACCGATACCATATCTTACGGAATATAACTCTTATTTCACAAAAAATGTCCTAATCAAAATGACGATATCATAATTTATGCTAAGCAAAATATTAATTGCATAATTGAAGAACCTGATCCCAAATATGTGAACTTGTTGTTAGTCAAAATATTACCAGACATTGTTCTCTTAGCTGTATATAGATCGCCATCGTTTTACAACACAGATCGATTTCTAAATGTTTTGAAGGAGATTGTTCAATCTATGAAATCTAAAAACGTATTTTTGATAGGTGATATCAATATCGATATTAAATCTGGAAACTGTGACAGGAACAGTAACTCTTATTTAAATCTGACGAGCGAATTAGGCTTTCTGCCGGGCCACACATATCCGACATGTTTTAACAACTGCCTCGATCACGTGATGGTTAAAACTGTTTTACAAACTAACGTTATTGATATTAATTCCACTGTAACTGAACATTTTAGTAACTTTAGCTCTTGATGGCGGACGAAATAATGCTCATGACTCTTCTATCGTTGAAAAAGTTAATTTTAGTGACGCTGTAAAATGTGTTGAATCGGCGGATTTTACTCTTATTACTCATACGTGTGACGCCGAATTTGCTGCAAACCAATTTGTGGAAATATTGTCATCTATTATTAAAACAAGCTTTAAAAAGATCCAGGTGCCCAGGCGCAAAAAAACTCTTAAGCCCTGGATGACTCCTGCTTTGCTTCGTTGTATCCGTCATCAGGATAAGTTCTCAATCTCAAATCTCAATAGAAGCAGACTTTGTGGTAATGCCGAGATCGTCCATGTGTTTTCCGATAATAATAGGTACAGACGTCCTCAACCGTGATGGTATTACGTATGTACGGACTAAGGATAAACAATACTGTCCGTACAAATCAAATCAAATCAAATCAAATCGGTCAAACTCGATGGTTAAAGTTACTAACGTATCAGCCCTGACGAATGAGTCGCTTATTCCCTTCAAGGTAAAATGAGCAGGTTTCTTATTACATGAAAAATGTTTCAATACGTCAGAGGAAACAAGCGACACATTCAAAGTGCCACTATCTATCAAGACGTCGATGGGAATGCCTTGGACCACTGCCGTAACGACGTCGTTATTCTTCGGGAGTGGTAGTCACAAAGGTTCTGAGCAAAGATTGACGGTACGCTTGTTTTGGGACTGAGATCGCTCTCTGGCAAAACAGCAATCTTCACAGTGTCCGGCTTTTTACAAAAGCTACAAGTCAAATTACCACTGGGACTACCAGTACTAGTTTCCGGTTTAGATACAAATGGCTTCGATTGATTTGGACCGAATCTAGTCCTCTTCGGACATTGCATTTGTTTATGCCCAGTCTGCCCGCAACCAAAACCTGTACTTTTGCTTAATGATGGACGTCGTTTATTTATATTTAAATCTAATCGTATGTCCTGCTTAATGCAAACAGGCTCGGCATAAATTGATAGGAACGATACCACATCATCTGTGGTTAAATTAGCATTTGCTGCTGCCGCTCGGACTTGAGGATCCGTAATGCCTCTAATAACTATGAGAACCATTAACTCTGCGCTGATACCCTTAACTATACGTAGTCGTAACAGGGTGCGCCGCGCGTATTCGGCGTATGTGGCGTACTTATCCAAGTTGGTATTCATTGCTTCAAAAAGGATGTTTGCATAATCCAGTTTACGTGGACATAACGACTTAAACTCGCGCACAAAATTTGACCATGTGCGGTCGATAGTCACCCACTCGTTTAGCCAAACACGCGCGTCGCCCCTGAGACAGTTTAACACACGTGACAGGAACTCTGAATCTTGCCAATTATTGGCTGACCTAGCTCTATTAACTTTTTCGCACCACACATCAATATCACGAATGGCAGGTCGAAGTTTGACACGTATAAGTTTTGTGATCGTGACGAACTTAATGATTTAATAGCCTCGGCTAACATGCGAGTCGACTCAGGTACCTTAACTTCCCGATCATGATGTGACGACAAGTCATTTTGACAAGTTTGAGGTGTCCGAGTCACCGACGAAGTATCGACAGTCGGAGACTCGTTTATTGAATCTGGATTCAAAATATCGTTCGAATCAGTTACCAAAAATGCATTAGAAGGGTTCTCTGGGTTACACCGATTGTCAGTACCCTGCCGGAGCACTAATGAACTGTTTTCATTTCGATTCCTATTAACTAAGTCATTTGGACTACCATTATTCTCGAGAGTTTCTAATCGCGACAAAATTGTGTTAAGAGTTTGTTGCAAAATCAAACCACGCAAAGCTAGTTTTATATGTAGTTTGTTACATAGAGTAATATTTGTAACGTAATTAGTAGTACTTGTGTAAATTTGAATAGTTTATAAGTTAATTGGTTAATATTAGTGGTAAGGTTAAATGTAAGCAACTGTCGCATTGGAGTAGTCTGTAAGGATAGTTGTGTATAAGAGTAAATAAATAAATAAAATAAATAAATATTTATCTTTTCGTGTTCACAAGTTGTCTTTTTTGTTACAAAAACCACCAAGGTGTTGTTTGTATTTTGTGTTTTTTCCACGTTGAAAAGGGTATCCTTTAGTAATGTCCTTGGTGGGGGGCATGTTTAAGACGTACAATAGTTCAAATATAATTAGTTCTGAAAGTCATCAACAGATGGCGCTGTATCATAACTCGTGCATCGTGGTATGGTTTGGCTTTGTACAAATCTATATGTATTTTGCATTTCAAGGGAAAATACAACTAGCTCAGATCAGAACCATATTTGTTTTATTTAAAATAAATGGGATTCACCTCTTGTTAGATCAGATACCTCATATGGTATTGTTCAGCCAGTATCTCAAGGGAGGGGCTTCTCCCAATTTTTGCAACAAGTGTCAAGAAAACATCATAAAAACGAAAAAAATACAATGCACTTTACATTATTATGTATATTAAATTAAGTATTTATATTATAATTAGCTGAGTGATGACGTCACTTGTTTGCCAGCAATACCATTCCCCCCGCCGCCGCCGCCGCCTATATAAAGCGAACAACGGACAGACTGCTGCTCTTTTGCTCGGTGGCGTTCGGACTGTGACAATGGGTCGACGCGTTCCTAGTTTGTAAAATATTTCTTTAAGTTTTTAGTTTAATCATCCGCTTCTTCAGGAACCGTTACTAGATGTACCCTTGCTGATGCTTCCATATCAATAGTTAGGTTATTTGGTCTACTCTAGGCTATATATAGCCTTGTTCTTTAGGTATGATGGTCCAGAAAACCATAATTCATGATCAACAAATGAGATGGGTAATATCCCTCTGGAAGCACAGTCAGCAGGATTTTGCTTAGTGGATACATGAAACCATTGTGGCGACCCTATCAAATTTAAAATGGTTGATGTCCTATTAGCCACAAAAGTTTTCCACTTACTAGGGTGACTGTTCAGCCAAGCTAAAACGACTGTAATGTCAGTCCATGCACTTATGTTGCTACTCTCGATTTTTAAAACTTCTGCAGTTTCAGACAACAACTGAGCCAACAGAACTGCTCCACACAATTCCAAGCGCGGAATACTTATTTGTTTTATAGGAGCTACTCTGAGGGCCTAGTCAACTGGCAAACGCTCGACCGGTGACAGCGTCAAAATCGCTCATCAAATTCGCTAGGCTACATCGATATCGATAAGCTAAGGGATATAGAACATACAGGCTTGTCTTAGTATTTTTTTGTTTGATGATAATCTAACGCTTATGTAACATTAATAAATAGGTAGTAACCACACCGATCCTTTTGAGTTTTAGTGAATTGAATGTCACTTTACTAAGAAATTCGGGTAGACTCCTTGAGACAATTTTAAAAATGAATCAATCGCTTTTTTCGCCGGAAGTTCGCCAGGCAAGCACGTTTGTAAATAAGTACTTATGATGACGAGTGACTTACCTACCATAATATGACATTGATATGAGACCAAACCTATTTTTCAGCTTATAATATAAATAAATTAAGACTGAAGACCACAAGCAAACGCTTGCTGCCAAGAATTTCTCAAATATTAACAACTTGACGTCCGTCTGTAATTAATTAAGTGATAACACTAAATGTTACAAACTGCGCGAACATTTAAACAGTTTGATCTTAGATGCGAGTACCCACTAGGTAGTGATTAAAACGTTTGCATCTTGTATGAGTACATCGCCTAAAGTAACTCTATGGCGTAGTGGCTAAGGCTTTCGGGTTTATTCGTCTAACTACAACACCTATGGACGTTCATAGGATGACGATGATGACAACATCGCCTTAATATAGGATTGCTTCATTGTTACTTATTTATAGCGGTAGGTACCGAAAATAATTGATGATAAAAGTCAAATCATTTATTAAATATACGCCTTCACAGACACAATGACATGATCGTGGTCTCTAAGCGACAAGTTAAAATATTTATTTATTTTACATTATTTATTTCACTGCCATTAATTATGAGTTGGTTGATAATGTTTCGAAATAAACATAGCATTATTTATATATTTACTTACCTAAAATAATTTTAAAACAATTCATTTTATATAATTACCCTAGTATGTTGATAATGAATCAAGTACAACTTTAAGCCATGTTTAATGCAGTTACATTGTTGGATACGACATGTGGTACACATCCCTTCTTTATTGTGAGCCTGATGCAGCATTAAATATTGGTGTTATTATGAATAACCATGCTTTTTGAAGGTATCCAGAATCTCCTAAGAAATTAGAACAATGTACTTACTTATAGAAAATTGTTATAGATAAAAAGTTAGTAGGTAGTATATATTTACAAAAAAATTTTTAAAAACAATTAATTTTATTTATTCATTTATTTAATTTAAATTCACAGGTGAATCGACAGTTCTATAAAAAGTATAACACTGAAAATGTGAAACAGCAAACCATTTACAGATTCACACAAATAAAAATGTGATAGTAACATTACAAACTCAAGCAACAAATTACAATCGATTACTTCACAATCGCCAAATTGATAATAACTAAACTATTACAGAGTATGCTAGATATGGAACTTAATTTGTATTATATGTATAACAAGCCACCTTATGTTAAGCCACCTATTTAAAGAAAAAACAATATTATAACAAATACAATAGAACCCACCAGATTTAATAATCGGATAATAATAATGCAAGTTTATACATATAATTACCCTTGTATGTTGATAATGAATCAAGTACAACTTCAATAGCTTAATGTTATGACTAGTAGAAATTGATATAAGTAGGTACTTAAACATTTTCTATAGGTACCTACTGCAAGTAAAATTAAATATCAAGTAAAAAATAACATTAATGTTGTATTTCTTAATATATTCTTATTTCCTTACCTAACTCTCTCAAAGTCAAAGTTTATTAAATATGAGGCTTCACTTTCTCTTATTGACATTAAAACTGTATGTAACTATAAAAATAAATGCCAATTGTGTGTATAAGAAGGTACCTACTGTTTTTTTAGTACCTACCTAAGTAAATCTTTTTAATAAAGTACAATAAACTTAGAACTAAATTAACTTTATACTTAATTTTTCCCCATCATATAAACCAAATCACTATTTTATGGGTTAAATATATTTATGGCACACTGTTCCTTTTCTTAAAATAAAAATGTTGTCAACGAAGGTACTGTTTTTTTGTACATAAGTAAATCTTTTTAAATAAAGCACAATAAACTTAGAACTAAATTAACTTTATAATTTTTCCCCATCATATAAACCAAATTACTATTTTATGGATTAAATATATTTATGGCAGACTGCTCCTTTTTGTAGAATAAAAACGTTGTCAACATTAGAGCTCCACAAAAAAAAAAATCATGTAAGTAAATAACTAAATTCAACGATGCCAAAGCCATGTTCAATGCAGTTTCATTGTTGGATATGACATATGGTACACACCCCTCCTTTCTTGTGAGCCTAATGCAGCATTAAATATTGTTGTTATTATCATTAACCATGCTTTTTGAAGGTAAGTATCCAGAATCTCCTAAGAAATTAGAACAATATACTTACTTATAGAAAATTGTCATAGATAAAAAGTTAGTAGGTAAGTACCTTTGTATTATACAAAATTGCTTGATATTATTCTTACCAAATAACCATGTTTGTTCACCATTCTGAGGAAGTCCATCCTCCAAATTATGAGGTAACATTTAAGATTTTTGAATCGTCGGTCGTCTCAAATCGGCAAAACCACATAAAATAGTTATATCTTTACCTATGTCAATACTCTTTATTCTAGCAATTTTAACAAAACTGACATTTCCTGGTAAAATAGTAATAGGCATAATACTTACCTTTATTATGTAAGTAATAATTTATTTATTAAAACTTACCGTTTGAACATAAGGACTGATATCTTTTCCTATTATGAAAGATGCTTGTCTGTATAAGATTTATAGGGTATAGTCAATAGGTACACCTTACTACACTTAGAGCGTTGGTTTAATACTCTAAGCTACCTGGCAAATTAAATCTTCATTAGAACCTGTAAAACAAATAGGCAATCTAAGTTATAAATTGATAAATGGACATTATGGATAGGTTACATTTAATATTTATACAGAAAGTCCCTTACTGTTGTCTTATTCTTGAACTTTCTTGTCATGATTAAAGGTACTTAGGTGGATTTATTTGGCCAAAATGTTTGTATGATTTGAGAGCCCCTACAAATTGTTATGCAGCGACTTGCTCTTCGTTGCGGAAAATGTTGCATGACACACATTTATTTCGTCACTCACATCGCAACAACTATATCAGCACGCAATTCTCGGCAGACCTTAGTTAGATATTTGAAAGTTCGTAAACGAGAACTCCGAGAACTATTCACAAGTACAACAAACTCGGGATTTCGTTAATTTGCTCCAAGCAACGTATGGAGGGAAACATTTCTTCCTTAGCGCCTGAGCACTTGATTATTGCAGTCCACAATAGCCCTAAAAAGAGCATTTTAAACAAAACTTTCAACACAAC
This sequence comes from Scoparia ambigualis, assembly GCA_963921215.1. NCBI lineage: Eukaryota > Metazoa > Arthropoda > Insecta > Lepidoptera > Crambidae > Scoparia > Scoparia ambigualis. Next base: position 591,825 of record OY992515.1, read on the forward strand.
ACTACTCTTCCTTCATCAGCTGATCAAACAATCGCCATTTTGTGTGAATTTTTATCTTCAATGTTTGAGTGATCGCTAGATTAGCGATTCTTGGCCTGTCAAACTGTCAATTAGGTCTATTTTAGCGTAAATTTTACGTCGTAGGTAACTTTTGCTTATGTCAATCCCATACATTCGGTTTATCGTAGCGATGATTTCGTAGCGTTTAATTTGTTTGCCAATTGACTAGGCCCTCTGGTTTTCGCAACCAACAGGGTGACTCCTACGTTTCCTGAGACATCAATTATACGCAGGTATACAACAGCTGAGTACGCCACCTTGGCAGCGTCGCAAAATCCATGAAGCTCTAATCTGTCGTCTGGTTTTGTACCAAGCCACCGAGGGATCTTCACCTTGGTAAGTAGTAACAATTCCTGACAGTAAGTATTCCATTCCATTCTTGCACTAATTTTGTATTTAGTTTTTCGTCCCAACCAACTTCTGCAAGCCATAATTTTTGAATAAATATTTTGGATAAGACTACACTAGGTGCTAGCCAGCCTAGTGGATCAAAGAGTCGCGCTATATCTGAAATAATTAGTCGTTTAGTTACAGTCGCAGTCGTCGGCAGAGGAAGATTTACTGAGTACTGGAAGATGTCTTCACTTTGTTTCCAGGTAAGTCCCAGGATTTTAATTGCGTTGTCTAATTTTATCTCGATTTCTCTATTCATAACATCTTTCTTTGTTTTTATTTTGTCCTTATCTTCGCTATTTGTCCTTAGCTCTATTTGTTCTTCATACTTACTTTTTTCCCTATTGAACTCGTCTACCTTATCCTTTGTCCTTGTTTGTCCTTCCATTATGTTCTCTTCCGTTTTCTTTATTATATTTATTATTTCTTGATTGTTACTGTTCCATCTTGCAGAATACAACTTGACAGTTATTTTTTATTATTATAACGCCTTTCCAATTGCGACCAACACAAACTATAATTGGCTTCGGTAATCGGTGTGTGCCTTATAAGTTGTTCAGCTTCTCCGGTAAGGTGGCCCTTCAAGTAGTGTAGCTTCTGTACATTGTCAAGTGATTCATTTTTGTGTACGAGACTAATGAATAGATCGCGGAAGGTTGTCCACTCACAATATTTACCCGAAAATATTGGAATAGCTATTTTAGGTAATTTGACCAATGAATTGTTTGTGGCCTTGGCTGCCTTACCTGAGGTACTGCCACTTGGTTGTACTGGCTCATCTACGTGAATACGAATCTTATTGAGAGCGACTTTCATAGAGCAACTATAGACTACGTAATCTTCTTCCGTCTGATCGTATATACTTTCAATATCTATTTCTGAACAATATCTTTTAAGTCATAACTCTCATAAAGCTTGCGTTTGTAAATTTTTCCCAATCTTTCTCTAACCCACCTTGTCTAGTTTCTATGTATTCTATTATATTAATCTTTCCTTAGGTGTCTTTTTCAAGTTGGTATATCCCTTACGGATAACATTGTGTAAATCTTTTAAAATATCTATTAATTTATCTATCTTCAAAAATACAATTTATGATGGAAAACCTTTACCTTTTATAATGGAAAACTTTACTAAACTAAATCTGTAGTGTTACTAATTATGGCGTTCACTACACCTCTAAAATTACACCACTGAATGAAAAAATATAAATAGTTCTCATAAACCAAAATATAAACCCAAGTTGATGAACAAAATGTTGAGAATTTTCTAAGTGTTTTAAAACTTTAAAAATCGCGCGGAAATCGGGCATGGATTCCCCGTTCCGTCGTTTTATTGCAAACTATTCTAAGTCCTTAAAATTATCATGCAATTAATCTAAGTCTTAAAACTATTGATCTTGATATCTCTAAGTCGCAAGTTGCTTCAAAATCTTCAAAGTCAAATTGTCCATACAAATAAGGTTGAAATTCTTTTTTATAATTTTAACTTTGACTATTTGGGAACTAAGTTAATTTATTGCTTTAAATAAGGTTCAAACTTTGCACTACACCATATGAATGAAAGTACTCACACTTGCACTGTTGCACTGTTTAGTTTCACTCACTGGTCTGGTCTACCAGCGATCTCGTTGATAGTTGAACTGGTGGCGCCCTCTGCTGAGGTCCTGGTGAACTGCTTCCGGAATCTTGTCCTGGAACCCGTACCTTGCCGCAGCGATCCACTGCGAGTACGTGGGTTTTGGATGCGATCCGACTTGGGATCTGATCTTCAAAAATATCTGGCTCCAAGGACCATGAATAATACCATATAAGGTATCTGATCTAACAAGAGGTGAATCCCATTTGTTTTAAATAAAACAAATATGGTTCTGATCTGAGCTCCCTTGAAATGCAAAATACATTTAGATTTGTACAAAGCGAAACCATACCGCGATGCACGAGTTATGATACAGCGCCATCTGTTGATGACTTTCAGAACTAAATTATATTTGAACTATTGTACGTCTTAAACACTGGCATTTAAGCCTAGTTTGGGGTGTCAGAGTTTTCATAGGAAGTTGTAAAACTATATGTCAATAAAATTATTATTATATTATTTTAATTCTAAATGTTTCAAAACTGTTAATATGAATAAATAGAATATGAATAAGTAGCTAGTATGTATAATTAAGTATTGTGTCTACGCATCTACCACCGGCTACCAATATTTGCGCGTGACGTCACAGATGTTATTTCAATATGGCGTTCGTGGTAATGCACTAAAATTAATAAAATCTTATCTGCACAATAGAAGTCAGAAAGTAGGTATAAATAATGTAGTATCAGGAGGTTCGATAGTCAAAATGGGGGTACCCCAGGGATCTATTCTCGGTCCCTTTCTGTTTCTTGTTTATCTTAATGACCTTCCATTCATGGTTAAGGAACTGTCGGAAATAGCGTTATTCGCTGACGACACTTCTTTAATATTTTCTTTAGATAGGAAAGACCCAAAGGTTGGAGAAGGAAAAATTAACAATGGTATTCTGTTAATAACTTAGCACTGAATGCTAATAAAACTAAATTTCTTAAATTTTCTCCACCTAATACACGGCTCAGTCATTTAAATATTGAATTAGATTCGGAAACGTTAGAAATTGTTAATGAAACGTCTTTTCTTGGTATTAGGATAGACTCTAAATTACAGTGGGGTTCTCATATCGAGGGTCTGGCAAAGAGGCTCAGTTCGGCTGCTTTTGCTGTTAAAAATATAAGAAAAATTACAAATCAGTCTACTGCTAGGCTGGTTTATTTTGCTTATTTCCATAGCGTTATGTCATATGGATTACTACTATGAAGAACGGCAGCAGACGTTAGTAGAATTTTCATTCTCCAGAAAAGAGCAGTTCGGTTTATATATCAGTTAAAAGCACGTGATTCGTTGAAGGATTTATTTAAAGATATAGATATCATTACTTTACCGTCCTTGTACATATTTGTAAATATTATGTACGCTCGTAAAAATCTACACCTTTATACCAGAAACAATGAGGTTCACGGATATAACACAAGGAACAGGAACAAACTGTGTGCTCCGAAGTTCAGACTTAGCAAAAGTAGTAAATCTTTTATATGCAACTCAATTCGTTTTTATAACAAAATACCTGACGACATCACTGCATTGACAGACAACAAATTCAAAACGCACATTAAACGTGTGTTAATTGCGAAAGCTTAATAAAAGATCTGATGACTATGTTGCAGACAAAAATGCATGGAAATAAGTCTACTCTGTACTAGTGTTTATTATTAGTATTTTTAGTCTGTTATTAACTATTCTTTCATTCAATTATTATGAATTGTTGAAATTATTTAGTTTAGTTATTATTAATTTTATTGATGCGTACAAATTGTACTTAATTATGTTTAATAATTTGTACCTACTTAATTAGATCTATGACACTGTAAAGTAACATTGTTACTTAGAGGGAGAAAAAAGTAAGGCCTCCTGAGTTTCATGCCAGCTCTTCTCGGTCGAAGGCTCTCCCAAAATCCGAACTGGTGGTAGATTGGTTAGGTAAGTAGATTAGGTAGGTAGAGTAGGTTATGGTCTGTGCCAGCTAGATGTGCATGAAGGGTCATTTACCCCATTTGTACCAGTGGGGTGCTGCAGTTTAGGTACGTTCGGCTGGCGTGCCTCCCAGGAAGGCCGCCTAGGCGTATGACAGTAAAGGTTGCCGCTCGGCTCTCACGCTCCACGTCGCGCGTCGTCGCTTAAGGCCAGGTATTTCTCTCTCGCGGCTTTTCTCTCGCTCTCTCGATGGTACGACGGTACGGGACGGGTATAACAGCGAAGCGACGCGTTTTATAGGTTTTATTGCCTATATTTATAGACTTTATATATAGGATTCTCTGCTAATTTATCTGCGAATTATTTGTCTTTCGTTGAGTACAAAAATTAAATGTAAAGTATCAGTATCGTATCTATATATGTGTATAGTGTGTATGAATGTATTGTATGTGTGTATATATATGTATGCATGTATATATATTATATTTTAAAATAATTTTATATCTTATTTGGTGGATTTGGATCAGTCGTATTCGGTTGCATTCGCATCACTGTCGATCGAGTTGGACTTGTGCCGATGCTGCGTCCCTAGCCTGGCTTCTGCTACCCTCGTCATTTTTTGTCCTCGGTCCTGTGGGGGTGAACCGGTGTCGCGTCGTGTCGCGTAGGCAGGCTGGATCGGAAGTGAATATGGCCGGCGCGACGCGACGCGATGTTGGTTTGCCCCCGTAGGATCGGGGATGGGGAGTGGTGGGGGTGGTGGAGGTTGGGTTGGGGGCGTGGCGTCGGTGCGGGTCTGGTTCGATTGATGGTGATGTGAATGTGGTTGAGTGTGATTGATCTAAATCTACCACTTATTTATTAGGTATATCTCATCTCAGCTGCAATTTAGGCAAGCAAATAGGCACAATCATCACAGGTTAATTTAAGTTTAATATTTAGTATTTAATTTTTAGTTATAGTTTTGATTTTTTTTTCTAACGTTGGTAAACGTACTCGCGTTTACACTCACGGTTGTAGCTGAAAACCAGCGATTCGCGGCTAGCGAATATGACGATGAGCTGCCACCCTTTGCTGCTGCGGCACACACACACATAATTATTATCTTCTTTTTTTTTGTACTATGTTTTTTATTGTGATTTTGTGTACCAACATGTGTGTCTTTTAGCATTAAATAAAGTTTTTATCTATCTATCTATCTATCTATCTATCAGTAGCTTAGTCATAATATTGAAAAAACATTACAAAAAGGGGTAACTTTGGGTTTTTTTAAATTTATTTATTTTTTTATTTTTTTATCGAGTGATGTTTATTGGATTTTGTAACTGAATGAGACTTTGAATAGATTGGATCCTTAACTAATACATAGTTTTTTTTTTCCAGAATTTAAACCATTATTTTCTATGTCTCAGATGGTTTGAAAAAACTTAAAGCGCGATCTATCTAGCCTTGAGAGGAAACACTGCGTCGGCGTGGCGTTCGGGATTCTCATGCGGGGCGCGGGGGAGCGGCGTTTCGTGGTCCCTTGTTTCCTCCTTCAGAGGTGGACCAATTTTTATTTAAGCGTCGGTTGGGGGAGGAGGTTTTCTGTGTCTGTGTGTTTGATTTTTTTTTTAAACGAGTTACTTAATGTTTCTGAAGACGCCTTAAAACGAAGTGATTTCGTTTAATTTTGAAGGCTCCTGGTTATTAAATAAATGACTTAATGCAAAGGAATCAAGCATACGGACGTGAAGGGTCTCTTTCTTTAACCGTTGCTGAAGGGGTGGTAGGGGTTGGTCCGGTTTTGGAAGGAGGCTGCGGGGCGTCGTTTTTCATTGTTTTGTGTGGGAGTTTCGGGTGCCACGTCGGCGTGGTGTTTCCTCTTAACTCGTAATCCCTACGCGCGCGCGTAAACCCTGCCCTCCTGACGGACGTCAAATCGATATCGAGTCGGCTGTGCTTATCGGAATATGAACGCTCGGGTCACGAGATAGGTTTCAGTTTCGCGTGGGGGTCGTTGGAGGGTGAACCTTCTGTACGGTAGTAGTATTAGTTATTCTGTGCTTGTACCAAGACGAAGAACGAAACAATTTTAAAACACACAAGTTTATGCTTATTCATTTTTGACGTTTTTTTATGCTTAAGTTTTTATAAAAAAAGATATTTGAATGATTAAAAATGTCAACCTTATTGGTTATGTACTAATGTTTTCCAAAACTCATTTCAGCCGCTACTTTATTTTACTTCAAAAACTCTCTGTTCGCGCCACAGCGCAACGGATAACCGTCTCTGCGCCGGTCAATTAAGGTGCATATTGGTGCAACGAATGTGCAACGAATGATCGGCCAATCACAGCGAGGTGACAATTATACAAGACGAAGTGTTCGCCCGCGCCGCCTGCGCTGGCGCAACGGCAGTGTGCTCCGACCCTTCAAAGAGACACCACGCGCGCGCGCGCGCAAGAACTCAGCCCGTGAACAACCATGTGTTAAGTGTATGTGACTTGAGAGCGCTGTGTTTACCAGCCCAACTATCCCAAAAACGCCTCCGATCAGTGCCCAGTGAAGTGAAGTGTGTGTGCTGCCGCCCTCACCAGCGAAAGCCCGCTGCAACGCCCGATCGCCCCAGATCAACCAGCTGTTCCCGGTAAGTCATTCCTTCCTTCAGCCTTCCTGCCTTCAGCCTTTAACCTCGCCGCATGTTGGTGCCTTAAGCGCCAACATTTATGGTCCTTCGAGCCGGATACATCCCAGTAACAGTCCACTAAATCAAACCCTACCCGCCACATTTAATTTTTTCGCCTCGACTCGTGCCACGCCTATACACCTACACATAACTACACATACAACACATATATTCACAATGCACGCCAGCCCAAACACCCCTTACTGCCCTTACTGTAGGACTAGGGGGCATAGATTAATAGCGTGCGCTACCTACAATGCCCAGCCGACGCAGGGCCGGTGGGACTTTGTGGTGTCGCGCGAGCGCTGTCCCCGCTGTCTCGGACCACATTACCCGGACGAATGCAAGTCGGTGAAGGCATGCAGAGTGTGTGGCATCGCAGACCACCACACGTCCCTTCACCGACCGGACGACGCCACACAGCATTACCAGCCGGAATCGGCGGCGCGGTGGCTTCCTCCCCCGCTGCGGGACACTCCGGCAAAGCGACCCACCGACAGAACGCTGCATGCGTCCGCGCATGCACAGCGGCCGCATCAGGGGTCGCAGGAGTAGGTACATGTTACCGTAGACATTCAGCCCCACATTATTAATACAGTCCGCTATTATATATATATAGGATAACTATTTCAGCCATTAACTCCGCCGCATGTTGGCGCTTAAGGCACCAACATGCGGCGAGGTTAAAGACTGAAGGCAGGAAGGCTGAAGGAAGGAATGACTTACCGGGAACAGCTGGTTGATCTGGGGCGATCGGGCGTTGCAGCGGGCTTTCGCTGGTGAGGGCGGCAGCACACACACTTCACTTCACTGGGCACTGATCGGAGGCGTTTTTGGGATAGTTGGGCTGGTAAACACAGCGCTCTCAAGTCACATACACTTAACACATGGTTGTTCACGGGCTGAGTTCTTGCGCGCGCGCGCGCGTGGTGTCTCTTTGAAGGGTCGGAGCACACTGCCGTTGCGCCAGCGCAGGCGGCGCGGGCGAACACTTCGTCTTGTATAATTGTCACCTCGCTGTGATTGGCCGATCATTCGTTGCACATTCGTTGCACCAATATGCACCTTAATTGACCGGCGCAGAGACGGTTATCCGTTGCGCTGTGGCGCGAACATCTTCCCGGGCCCCAGAGGGTAGGAGGGGGGGGGGGAAGGAATGGAAGTTAAAGGGGGACTACAGCCCCGATTCGTGCTGTGTTGAGTTAATGTCGAGTGGGTGTGTATATGATGAGCTGAGAGGAATGCACGTGTGTGACTGTATGAGTATAATTGTATGAGGGCTGAATGCCTGTGCGCACGAAGCACAGGGGGCGCGGGGGCGCGAAGCGCAGGCGGCGCGGGGGCGCAGGGGGCGCGTCAACGCAAAGGCGTGGGGGCGCGGGGGCGCAGAAGCGCAGGGGGCGCGTAAGCGCAAAGGCGTGGGGGCGCAGAAGCGCAGGCGGCGCGGGGGCGCAGGGGGCGCGTCAACGCAAAGGCGTGGGGGCGCGGGGGCGCAGAAGCGCAGGCGGCGCGTCAACGCAAAGGCGTGGGGGCGCGGGGGCGCAGAAGCGCAGGGGACGCGTAAGCGCAAAGGCGTGGGGGCGCGGGGCGCAGAAGCGCAGGCGGCGCGGGGGCGCAGAAGCGCAGGCGGCGCGGGGGCGCAGAAGCGCAGGCGGCGCGGGGGCGCAGGGGGCGCGTCAACGCAAAGGCGTGGGGGCGCGGGGGCGCAGAAGCGCAGGCGGCGCGTCAACGCAAAGGCGTGGGGGCGCGGGGGCGCAGAAGCGCAGGGGACGCGTAAGCGCAAAGGCGTGGGGGCGCGGGACACTGTTCTTGGAACACGTTCTTAATTTATTTTTGTAGGTAGGTTAATAATATTTCGCAACGCACTTTGCAACGTCTATCGTGCAGAAAGGGTCATGTAAGGTAATGAAATTAGGAATGTTACGCGATAAAATTTAAAAATCAGAGATTAAAATTAAGCTACGTGATAACTACGAAATATGAGTAAATATTATTTTAACGGGTCGAATGACCAACATGTAATGAAATAGTTAATGGGCTGAAATAGTTATCCTATACATATATAATAGCGGACTGTATTAATAATGTGGGGCTGAATGTCTACGGTAACATGTACCTACTCCTGCGACCCCTCATGCGACCGCTGTGCATGCGAGGACGCATGCAGCGTTCTGTCGGTGGGTCGCTTTGCCGGAGTGTCCCGCAGCGTGGGCGGGAGCCACCGCGCCGCCGATTCCGGCTGGTAATGCTGTGTGTCGTCGTCCGGTCGGTGAAGGGACGTGTGGTGGTCTGCGATGCCACACACTCTGCATGCCTTCACCGACTTACATTCCTGTGGGTAGTGTGGGCCCAGGCATTTCTGGCACCACTCGCGCGCCTTTATAAAGTCCCACCGACCTTGTGTCGGTTGGGCATTGTAGCGGGAGCATGCTATCAATCTGTGCCCCCTAGTTCTGCAGTAAGGGCAGTAAGGGGTGTTTGGGCTGGCGTGCATTGTGTGGGTGTTGTGTGGGCGTGTATGGGTGGCGGCACGAGTCGAGGCAAAAAAAATGAAGTGTGTAAGGTAGGGTTTAATTTAGTGGACTGTTACTGGGATGTATCCGGCTCGAAGGACCATAAATGTTGGCGCTTAAGGCACCAACATGCGGCGAGGTTAAAGGCTGAAGGCAGGAAGGCTGAAGGAAGGAATGACTTACCGGGAACAGCTGGTTGATCTGGGGCGATCGGGCGTTGCAGCGGGCTTTCGCTGGTGAGGGCGGCAGCACACACACTTCACTTCACTGGGCACTGATCGGAGGCGTTTTTGGGATAGCTGGGCTGGTAAACACAGCGCTCTCAAGTCACATACACTTAACACATGGTTGTTCACGGGCTGAGTTCTTGCGCGCGCGCGCGCGTGGTGTCTCTTTGAAGGGTCGGAGCACACTGCCGTTGCGCCAGCGCAGGCGGCGCGGGCGAACACTTCGTCTTGTATAATTGTCACCTCGCTGTGATTGGCCGATCATTCGTTGCACATTCGTTGCACCAATATGCACCTTAATTGACCGGCGCAGAGACGGTTATCCGTTGCGCTGTGGCGCGAACACTCTCCAATTTATATTACTTACCACAGTATCAATACGATAATTGGAAATCATATTACACAATTCTATGACCACGGCTTATATTTCGGTTCGACGCGATTCTGTTTCGGCGTGCAGTGGTACTGGGGGTAGCAATGCGCATTTGTCTGGCACAGACTATAATAGCTCGTTAGATTAGTTATTAAGTCTTAACTATAAGTTAGTTAACTGTTTTTTTATTATTATTAGTATTGACGTCAATAAGTGCCTGTAAAGGTTTACATTGAATAAATAATTTGACTTTGACTTTGACTTTGAGATGGCACGGGAGAGAGATGGTGGGATCTGCGCGGCGGCACGACATTGACAATTCGCACGCGTCACAGCACGTACACGTCATTTGTATATTAAATTCATGTTATTCAAAATTCATAAAATAAAGGAGCTATACGAAGAAGCAGTCTAAATTATTCACAAGCATTCACCATCAACATAATTGTGGACCTTCAGCGCCGGATGCATCAGGAATCGTCGTGAACTACTGCATAAATCGGACACGCGAGACCAGCAGATAAGGCACCATCGAGATCGAGATCACCATAAAAAAGTCAGGTCAATCATCCTTCCTTTCATTAACTTTACAGTGTTTTGTGTTTTAATTTGTGCCAATATTGTGCGTTCGTTGTAATTAACCGTTGCGAGTGACATTGAAACGACATTGCAAGGACACAGCGCCCGGGCACAGTGTTCGGTGAAAGTTTTGTATTGTACCTACTTATCCCTTAGTCTTCTAAAAACGCCAAAATGACGAAAAAGAGGCATTCACTTACTAAGTTTGAGAGTGCAGATGAAACTTTAAAAGATTATAACAAAAAAAGAGGCATCATTCGCGGCAAACTTACATTATTTTCGAAATTTGTAGATTTGTAGATAACTGAGGCTATTCGTACAGAATTGCAAACGCGACTAGATAAGGCAGAATCGTTGCTTTCCAGTTTTTCCGAAATTCAAGATGAAATAGACGCTAACGTACCCGACATTCAAATTGAAAAAGAGTTAATCGAAAGAGAGGTCTTTGAGAATCAATTTTATGCCTATGTAGCTAAGTCTAACACCCGTTTGCACTAAACTTGGGTTAGGCTCGTCTTAGTTAAGATACACCTAAGCTTAGGAGCAGCCTAACAAAATAATTGGTTTGCACTAACAGTTCTGTCTCAGCTGTAACGAAACTAAGGAATTGCCTAGTAAAGTGAATGATGAAAGAATAACGAACGATTGGAATGGTAGATTGTTTATGGTCTATTATTTTAAAAAACAAAATCTGTTTGAATTTGTCAACGTCTTGTCTTGACAATCTAATAATTAAGCTACTAAGCTTGAGATCAACCCATAAAATAATAACTTATATTATTCTGAGGATCAACCACATAATTTTGTCACATGGTTAGATGTGTGCGTAATAATATTTACAATGCATCGGTGTTCAATGAAGATGTGTGAATTCTGTTACTATGGCAACTGTAGACCGAAGATAAACAAAGACACTGTCGCTCGATAGGTTGAGTCAACTTAAGTCACTAATTTATCAGTATGGGAGCTCTTGCCATTTTTATATGACTGACACACGCCCGCCTCATCGAGCGGTCTTTTAATTATGAGTGGTCGAGCTTTGAGTCGAGAAATAAATCGACGAGAATTTGAAAGTTAGGTACTGTCAACGAGCGAGCTGTCAGCACACAAATCAAAATTAATTCGAAATTATTTGGTCTGCCATGCCGTATGTAATTATCATTCACATACGGCATGGTTGCTTAATTATATTTCTCTTTGTAGTTTTGCTGTTATTTATAATAAAGTTAAATAAATGGACGGTTTTGTTTTTTTAGTATTTAAAAAACACTCGTACTGTTTTGCAATCAAGCCAATAGCAAACGCCCTTTTGTCCTATTTGTATCTTTAATTGATATCGTAAAGATCGATCTTTTTCATGGATTCGTCAATAGGTAGGTAGGTAGGTTTTTATTTTTAGCCATTTATGCGTTTCCGGTTCATTGCTATTTGAAGTAGGTGTTTTCTTCGCTAAAGTATTGTGATAAGATTCGTTATCCATAACAATAACCATCTTTTTGGTACATTGGTTGCATGCATCTTTTCAGCAGTTAGTACCTACTTTACTTTACTGTTTACTTTGCTTTACTGTACAATGTGACGTATATGCATACACGCATTCAAATCAAATTGTGGAGGGGCGTGACATCTTTTTGTGGTTTATCTCTACGCTTTTTTATGCTTTACTACTTCAAAAAACCTAAACAACTCAATCGAAATGTAAACAAGAAACACATCAAAAAGTGTTTGTTGATTGATTTGATTGTGACAGACAGAAAATGACACAAAATACTTCTATTTATTTCTTTTATTTTGTCGTTTGCCAACCGAAGTTGGACAGGCTAAGGAAATCTCCATGCTGAAACACAAAAAACACTACTTAAGTATCGCCTTACTCGTTGGGCGCTTCCTATTCGGGCTCATCTCCTAAGTGGAGTTAGGAATTGCCTAAGGTTAGTGCAAGCAAATTTTTCGCTAGGAGCAGCCTAAACAAATTAGGCAAGAACTTAGGCGATTCTTAAGTTTAGTGCAAACGGGCATAAGTGTATAATTAACGCTAATAAAGCTGATAAACAAAATAATTCTTTTAAAGGTTCTTGTGCAATTAAATTACTGACAATTTTGCTACCTTCTTTTGACGGTTCGTACGACCATTTGGTTGGAATACCGCGATACCTACCTGTCTCTTATCCATAATTCGAAAGAAATCGACAATGTTCAAAAATTTCATTATCTGCGTTCCTCTCTCACGGGTAATGCATTATTAGTTTTAAAGTCATTGGAATTTTCATCGGAAAATTATACTATAGCCTGGGATTTATTGGACAACCGCTACAATAATAACCGTTTGCTTGTACAAAACCACGTAAAGGCATTATTTAATATGGCGTCAATAACTAAAGAATCACCAGTACTTATACGTAAGCTAATTGATAACATTTTGAAAAATATACGCGCCCTTAGTACCCTAGGCGAGCCGACCGAGTCTTGGGACACGTTAATTATTTATTTAATAACCTCTAAACTAGATTCGTGTACTGAACGGGAATGGGAAAATTATAAAAGTACCATTACTCAAAACCAGTCCGGCATACGATTAAAATTAAGCGAATTAATAAACTTTCTTAAAAATAGAGCTGATGTCTTGGAAACTATTAACATGTCGCAAAGTAAAAGCAGTACAGCTAATAACAACGCGCAAAAAAACCGGTCGAATTATCAGAATAAGTCGCATAGTTTTATTTGTTACGTGGTAAATTCAGGGCCCTGTCTGCCTTTACTAATCTACAGAAGGGGTTCGCAATGGTTGAATAGTGCTTACCTGAAATCATTGTTTTTGAATGATCAGATGTCCAAAAAACATTAGTCCTTGTAGCTTGTTTGAATTAAATCCATTTTTCTTCACATCAAAGACATGGAGCCTTGGCTGACACATTACAAGACACACTTTTCTTGCATTTTCAATTAAAACATATTTCTAAATCAGTTTTAGCAAGACTTTGCGTTAGATTTGAAAGAAAATAAAGATTGTTTACGTTTTGTATTTGACATAACACCATAGACAAAATGACAGCCACCGTAGCGACGCCTAGCGGTAGCGGGGCGAAGTGGCTGTCAGCTTTTAAGTTTCACATAAAAGATGCAATTCTAAAAATAGCCGAAACAGTTCCAATAATAAATTACGTAATAAATTAATATGTATAATAATTACTTTAAATAATTAAATTTAATTCAAGCAAATCCGGAAATAGAACTATTTTTTCTATAAGGACTTTTATCTAGAACATTCGAACGGGAGAAATATTTTTTATATGGATATTGTCTCTGCCCGTAGGGGTTACCAGAGAGGAAACTAATACTCCCTAATATTTAGACAGGGTATAAACTCGAGTGGAATTGATTTCCAAATTTAAAAAAGGACGAAATTCAGATTGCTAAACGTTAACTTGTCTCTAGTTCAAGTAGTTTTCTAATTGACAGATTCTTTCAGTGTCAGAACGAGAGATGAAAACGTCATATTTGACGTTTTGATAGTTTGAAGGAAAATTCTAAAGGAACTGCGTTGTTAAATATTACCCGCCTTTGAGAGTAGATTTCATAAGATGGCATTCCGGTTTGAGTGTTTCCGGTGAATTGGAGCAGCCGGGTTTGATGACGTCGAAACGATTTCAATCTCTGGCGTGAAGTGGTGGGTGATGTACAGAGATCAATTCACTAAGGTAGGCATGAGTCGTAGTCACCTTTTGTTTTAATCTGAGGTCGCAATAAGGTAGTGGATTTGAGGCGTCATTAGCTTATGAGAATATAGTCAACAAGTGTGTGGTTTATTTACAGGGATCTGTGCCCGAAACGAAGTTCCGGTCGCTGGCAGCCATGCGCACAGATAAAATCTCCCAGCGCGTAAGTATCACAAAGTGTTCTTAAATGTTTTCCTGCAGCGCTATTAACAAATAAGCCGTCATCCTAGGAATGCAAATCGATATTTCATGGTGTCTGAATCCTGCCTTGTCGCCAGGCGACGCAAGGCTCTTGGCCACGTGGCAGACGTGTCAAACCCCTTTATTAAGTGGATATTGCATCATCCAACAATATTCTAGCATTGTTTAGTTATGTTTGGTGGAATATCGTAGCCGTGTAGTGCCTTGTGTACTAGTTAAATGTGAAACAACACTAAAATTAAAACATGGTGTTAAATATTAGTGATATGGTGTTAGTTTCTAGTTGTGCAACAGCGTTGGGAAGCTTTTGATAACCCTTAGCGCTGCGAGTCCCTGATTATGATAGTTTGCAGCCCCAGATACACAGATAGCAGACTGCGGGACCCCAATTTATGTAACAGATCTGAACTAGGCGTGTAGTGTTATAAATAGGCCCCGTGTTGATAATTTCAGATGCTTCGAGAGGCCCGTCTCGCCGCCAGGATTTAGAGCTGGGCCCTAAAGCCTGGACGCGAGACCTGCTTCGTCGGGGTACCAGCGGCCACCTGCTGCCAGTCGAGCTGTCGCCGCCTAGCGGATGAGTAGGCGTTGACGGTTTTTGTACCCCCTACTCTGGGCTTAATTGTTCTTTATTCAGGAACATATTTTTACATTAGGGTTTCGAAACCTTAACCTAATATTTTCTTTTATATCCAACTACACCAAGCGTTGGTGAAGTTGTGAAACATTTGAGGATCTGCGATTTCGACTTGGGTGAAGTTGTATGGTGACATCGTCTCTAGATTCGGATCGACTATACGATCCTGGCGTCCATAATTATTAATTTTATATCGGTATAGCCCCACGGTTCTCTAGTGTATTGGCTTTAAACGTGTGATAGTTTTGATACGGTTAAACGGATTAAAACATTTAATTTAATATTTTTATAGACGGAGTAATTTAATTTTAATTTCAACTTCATACTCCGAACGGTACTGGCGTTATCCCAACTCCCCACGACCATAGCTTGTCCCACTGAAATATTAACTGGCTGGTTAGGTAGTAGTAGGAACAGAATTATAAAATTTATTTGAAATTAAAATTATCACCGACCCGCTTGGTCACTTTTGACTCTTAGGATTTTAGTGTGTTTTAGGGGATGATATAGCTTGATAATAAGGTTTAGAGTACTTTAAACAGTAAATTATAGTTGGCAAAATTAATAGAAAGTTTATTGGACTTTCATTTGAGATTGACCCTAGGGTCAATTTCGACTGATAGTTTTTTTTTGTTTTTTTCGGCTCAATTAATTAAAAGGAGTAACGTAGATGATTTGTACCTAACCTAATATAAGAAAAAAATGTGAGTAACCCCCTCTTTTAAATAATAAGAGTGAAATAAAATTTATAATTTTATTTTATTGTTGTTGGACAAAATTTTAGTGTGTTCTTTTACAATATACTGCCTAGCTGTTGAACATTTTATGGTTTTATTTGATAACATCCCACTGACGCTTGCGTTTGGGATTTTCTTCCTTTTCCCCAAAAGGGACAAAATCTCAAATGTAACAATTTCAACACAAAATAAACAATCGAACACTGCAAATACGCTTAATTCTAAACGTTCATAACTGCAATATGTGCAACGCTAATCACCCTCTTTATGCATGCAATTCTTTTTTAAATCTGTCGCTTAAAGATAAATTGAGTTTTGTTAATGAGAAAAAGCTTTGCCATAACTGTTTGCGCAATGGTCACGCCGTATCAGAGTGTTGGTTCGGTCCGTGTAAATTGTGTAATCAGAAACACAACAGTTTAATCCATACTGACCAGCGTAAAGAAGCTAGTGCATCGACATCGTCAACTGTTGTACAGATTTCGCCAGACTTGTCTGTATCGAACAAAACGGCCAATTCGTGCGCCCCCGCTGTGGTTTTAAAAATATAGTGACAGACGGCTGTCAATGTCAAAGTGGCACACTCACGTTGGAATTTTGGTGAGGTTAACGGAACCGCGGGGGCGCGTGAAGAATATTGACTTTTGTAGTTGTGATTTGATGTGGGGGGCACATATTGTTTGATTCGGGGGGGGGGGGGGAGAGGCGTAATAACTAATAAACAGTGAACATAAGTTTAGTTGGAAACCAGGGCGGCCTAGCTAAAATCAGTTTTGGTTGAAGTACCAACACGTGGAGTGATTTGTGCAAGTGGTACGTATTTGCCTGGGGATTGAGAGCTCTCAGGGGTAGCCACGGGGCGCTTATGGCCTTTCCACCCACCACAGTAGTCGCCGGGGAGGCGAGCTACCATCACCACCGCAGCCAGCAACGGCCTGGGCGCGGCGGACTGCACCGGGCTGAGCGGCGTGTCTCAAGGGAAGAATAGTACGTAAGTTAGTTTATATTTCTTATAATTAGACGTTAGTTTTAAGTAAAAAGGTAGCAGAGCAACTATATTTAGGGAGGTCGGTCAATGACCTCTCTGGACCACACAGTTTGAGGTTAGCAGAGCGCAGCGACATTGATTGACCTCTCTAAATCAAACATGTCAAATAATACAAAAAATACAACAACGTTACATTCAGCAGCTTACACGACAAATACGCAGGATAATAATATATCTCATTCATTATTAGACAATGTATTGCTATCCACGGCTTTAGTCAAAATCGTAAATGTAAACAATACCTACCACACGGCTCGCGCATTATTAGATAACGGTAGCCAGCACTGCTTCATCGCGCAGTCATTATGTAATAAATTAAAAATTCCCCTAATACAGTCTACTGTTCAAGTCACTGGTTCAAACAGTGTTGGTCTGTTAACTTAGGGCAGACGCGTTTCAAATGCCCAGGTTGATTACATACACGACAGACGTAACGCTGAAATTTGCAGCTCGAAGTCTCATGTGAGCCCCCACACACACCGCATGATTGACCTCGCCGCGCCCGCTCACCCAGCCGGGCGGGTACGGGTGTAGCCGCTGCGCGCGCGCCTCTGGGGCGCCACGCGCCGCCGTCGCTCTGCCGTGTCGACCCGCCGTAGTCGCGTCCCGCAGTGGCCGCCGCCGTTGCGCCGCGCCATCTCGTTCCCGCCGACATCGCCTGGCAATCCACTCTGTGGTCTCGCTCTGTGATCTATGTCTATGACCTTCTACTGCGGCTGCATCTTTTTCTGCCGCTTCCATGCTAACGGCAATACTGTACGCCTTCGCAAAATCTAGCTTGGACTCTGCGAATAGTCGTTGTCGAATGCTTTCACTGCCAATGCCACACACCAGCTGATCCCGTAGGCTTTCCTGAAGCCAGCTGCCGAAATCACACGATTTAGACATTTCTTTCAGCACCGCTACGTACTCCGAAATACCCTCGTTCTTTTTTTGTGTCCGATGTCTAAACTTATATCTTTCCGCCAATTCACTAGGTTTAGGTTGTAAGTGTTTCTCCATGATATCCACAATTTCGCCAAAGGTTTTATCTTTAGGTTTCACTGGCGTGCACAAGTTCACCAACAGCTCGTAGCTTTCTGTCCCCATGACCGTTATTAATGTCGGCACTTGTAATTTATCAGTCACTTCATTTATTATGAAATATTGTTCTACTCGTTCAATATACAGTTTCCAATCGTCCTTATGCACATCAAACTCGTTTATTTTTCCGATAGGCATCGTAAATGCACACGTAAGTCCACTAACTCGTCGCCACTGAGAAATATGTAGGTAACTACGGAGTGGTGCAGGAAGCAAACACGTCTTACAATTCAATCGTTTATTCGCAGACTGCGCGGTACAAAATCTTGTAATGACATTTGCCTTTCAATCTTAAATTACATTCACTATTTAATAATAAGTATACCTACATTACAGTTAACGACCATCTAACCCCACAAAATAAGATGCCATATCGACAAGTGCATCTCATTGCCAAGGAAAATAAATTCAAGTTTGTATGGTTAAACAACAGCAAAATATTCGCACGTAAGTCAGAAACGTCCAAACCTATTTTAATTAATTCCGAAAAAGACCTTTCAAAGATAAAGTGACTTAATAAAAACTGCATATTATTATTCGTTTCTCGTTGATTATTTTTAGATATATTTATTGTTTACTTTTAAATGTATATTGCATGCCTTTCACACTCAGATCGCACAAAGATGAAAGATTGTTTACTACCTCGAACCAATATGTAATAAATTGTGTATTGCATAACAATTTCAAACTTAATTACGCAAAATTTTATTTGTTCTCATTCGCTCAAATGTACAATTCAGAAAAATTTAATTATGATAATAAAAAATATGATAAAAATTTAATAATGGTGTTTGCCTAATGATTTCTTTCTACAATAATTTATGCTTACGACTAATGTCTGCCATACTTCGCATACTAGCAAATAACTATACATTATTCCATATATTGTTTGATATTAAACACAACATTAAATTTGTGAGTATGTGTCTTAATCAGTTGTACACTAAATTGAATTTGCTATCACATAATTATAGTTCACTTCATTGTTTCCATTCCATTGTATTTTGCGAGTCTTATATTCACATAACACAGCGCCAGCACCCGCCGAGGAGCTGTGTGTCACCATTCCTATAACGACCTCTTTACATCGTCGCGACCCTGCGACTGCAAAGTCACTGAATAACTTGCACATTATCTGTACTTATCTACCGCACGGCCGTTCACATGCTGAGCGGCTCGAAACATTTTATAACAATATGACTAATAATATTGACTGTTATCCCAACGATACATTTTTGATACTAGGCGACTTTAATGTCTCGAACGCGGACTGGTATTATGACGAGACTATTGATAGTATGAACCTACAAAGTAATGAAAATAATTTAGCGATTCTTACCTCTAATTTTATGCATTTATCCTCTTTGTTTCAGTTTAACTCAGAATTTAATAACAGCCTTAAACTTCTTGACTTAGTATTCCGTAATCATCACTGTAGCGTGAGTTCCTGCTCGTTACCATTGACGAAAGAGGACTCTCACCATAAATCTCTCGATATTACCCTACCTTTAAATTTCCCCTTAAAATTAATCCCTAACGTTATAATTAGAAAAATGTTTTTTTAAATTGAACTTTGACAGTAATCGAAGTTAATCGAAGAAAGATTTTCAAAGGAACAAAACGTAAATCATATGACGAAAATCTTTTATGATTACTTAGAAAAATTAGTCGATAAATACGTACCCTCTCGAACTACATCATCGAATTCACCCCTCTTGGTACACTAGGTCACTTATAAAACTAGAAAAAGAAAAAAAGAAATATCACAAAAAATGGAAAACATATAGAAATCTGTCTGACTACAATACTTATTCCTGCTTAAGAAAACGATTTCACAAATTAGAACGTGAAATCCATAACAGTTATATCGAGTATGCTGAAAAGAAAATAAAAATTGACCCCACTTATTTTTGGGCCTATATTAAAAACAAACAATGTGGGTTTAATGATTTGCCAAACGAAATGTCCTATCAGGGTAAATCGTTGTCAGAAGGTAATGAAATCTGTGCCACGTTCAATTCCTACTTCCGGTCTGTCTTTGTAGACGCGCCAAGCCAGATAACATCATCATTATCTTAAAACATCCCACCCACTGACAGTGTCCTTGACATTAGCACCGTAGATATTGACACACATGTAGTTCTGAAGGAATTAAAAAATGTAAAAATTTACAAGGGAGCCGGCTCCGATGGTATTCATCCGGTTCTTATAGCTAATTGCGCGCACGAATTATTGGCCCCTATTTCATACATTTACAAGTACTCACTTAGCTCTGGTGTTTTTCCCGACGTATGGAAGAGAGCCTTGATCACACCAATTCCAAAGAAGTCGAGAAAGGATCTTGTGACTAAATACCGACCTATCTCTAAACTGTGCACGTTAGGGAAAATTTTGGAAAAAATTGTCACGAAGGTTCTTTCATCTTGTTTTAAAAATTTTATCTCACCGGATCAGCACGGATTTGTAAGGTCTCGCAGTGTTGAGTCAAATATGCTTTCCTTTACTGAATTTCTGCTTAGTGCTATGGACAGGAATCTCCAGGTAGATGTGGTGTACACTGACTTTTCCAAGGCTTTCGACAAAATAAATTATAATATACTTCTAAACAAGCTTTGAAGGGCTGGTGTACATGGCAGCCTGTTGCGTTGGGTTGAATCGTACATAAGAAATAGGAGTCAGGCGGTTTGTGTCAAAGGATACTGTTCAGATTACCTAAAGATAAGCTCAGGAGTTCCGCAAGGTTCACATCTAGGTCCAGTTCTGTTTACGCTGTACCTCAATGATTTGGGTCACCATTTACCAAATACACCTCAATTGCTATACGCCGATGACACAAAGATATTCGCCGTGGTTAATTCAATAAGCGATTGCATGTGTTTCCAAACTGATCTAAAAAATCTGTCTAAATACTGTCTTCATAACCAGCTTTACCTAAATAATGACAAATGTTTCGCTATCAGTTACAAGTAAACCCATTATGTACCCATATTCAATTAATGGTCATACCCTTAAACGTGTTAAAAGAATCCGAGACCTTGGTATCATAATGGACGAAAAACTTTCATTCAATCACCTCGTTGATAAGGTTGTTGAAAGATCCCTAAGATTGCTGGGTTTCATTTACAGAGTCGGTAAAGAATTCAAAAGCGCAACTACTTTTAAAATGCTATATTTTGCCTTCGTCAGATCCATACTAGACTTCGGATGTACCATATGGAGCCCATCATACAAGGTACACATTAACAGGTTGGAGCAGGTACAAAAAAATCATTAAAATCCTGAATTACAAAACACACTACCTTGATTCGTCATACGAGGAATCTGTAACTCACTATAATATGTCAACCCTTACCAACCGCCGTTTACACTTCGACCTATGTAATTTATTTAAAATTATTAACAACCATTTAGACTGCCCTGATCTATTACAAAAAATAGGTTTCATTACTAAAAGTAAGTTTTTAGCGCGCCCCTCACGCGTCAAGTCACTAAATAATAAATATCTACACGTGTTTGTGCCCCCTTCTGCATGTAAAAACTACACACGTAATCGTTTTTCGATTAGAAGTTTAAGTAAGTATAATAACGACTATTGTAAGCTAGATAATGTTAATTCAAATGTAGACATTTTCAGTAACTCCTTTGCTAAATTTAAACGCTTAACTTACGAAAACCTTAACAGGCAGTAATGCATTTAATTTTAAGTAAGAATAATTGAATAATTGTGTGAAATGTAATAAGTAGGTACTTTGTTATTGTTTTTGTTTTATTGTTGCTTTTTGTTAATTGTTACTTTTTATTAATTTTGCGTCGTTGTTTTCACTTCATTTCGACACTATAGGTCTAAACTACTAAGTAAAATAGTTAATAAGCACTACACTATATAAATGACTGTTTGTTGCCAAAATAATAAATAAAAAATAAAAAAAAATGTTCCTCTATCACTGACAAGGCGGTCGGGAACGCGAAACGTGTAAAAGATATCGACTCTTATAGCACTATAAGACTAAGGGTGAGATTTATAGAGCGTGCTTACGAGAAACTTTGACTTTACTTATGGCGAACTTGGCTCAGTGCATACTAAGTACGAGCTTTGATTTCGAATTGATAGTCATACAAAAGTTGAGACTAGTCTGAGCTTAGTGTTCCATTTCAAGCATAACCTTCTTAATTGTTCTTTAAACTTAGAAGAAAATAAAATTATTTAAAAAGTACTTTTAACTTGTACTAAATTTATCATTAATTTTATTATTTTATAATTATCATTAATTTGAATCATTAACAGTTATAAATTACAATATTTTCATAAACTTAATTAAAATAAGTCAAAAACTTTTTGTAGGTGTTGGCTAACATATTTTTTGGAACGGAACGCACTGGCCCCTCTGACAGTGACATGACAACTGCAGTCTGTCAAGTCAAATAAATTGGCTTTTGGGCGTTGTTTTTTACGATCCGTACGATCTATAACGAATGTTTAGTCAATTGTCTCGTATAATTAAATCAATTTGCTATGAAATACAATAACTATCCTTAAATTAAAATCAATTAATTGAAGAGATACTGTTTTGACAGAAAGATATCTTGTTTTGACAGAAAGATAACCCGTAAAATTTAAAAAGGCACGGAAACGCCGTAGAGCTGTTGACGTAGTGTGCTATTATTCACGTTCGGTTAATATCCTGAGTTTTTCGTAAGTCACCGATTTCGGTGACTTAACCTGTGCTAAGTCTGTGCTGAGCCAGCGTCGAAGCGTTGATTATAAATTCCAATTTTGTCTTAGCTCGCTAGATAAGTCTGAGTAAAGTGTAAGTACGATCTATAGATCTCAGCCTTAGTATTTCGTACCGGTTTTGCAAACACATATTTAGTAAGTCCATCTACGATGACCAGAAGATAACTATTACCTCGCTTTGATTTGACAAATGATCCAAGGTGGTCAACGGGTGCGTATCATTTCATATAATGACAAATGAACTAATTTCAAAGAACATAACGTTCATTGGATATAATTTTTACTTGTTCTAAATACACTTCCTATAACAACATTACGTATATTATTCATTTGATATAATACTCATATTCTCTAACAACTTATGCTTTAAAGCTATATTGGTAGAATAATCATATTCTATAACTTCATTTGATATAATTTTGCTTAAAAAGAAGAATACCATTATAACCCTAAATTGATTTCAAATATTGTCTTAAAAAGTTAATATGTTGTGTTTTCGTTATGGTTGTGCTAAAAACATCAGTGACAGAAACGAATCGCGGCAAAACCGACTCCACGTAGACTTGTCTGCCCTACGCTAGAGTGTAATTTAATCCCGCGTCGGTGCGGAGGGACGAGGCGGCCCACGAGCTGAGGAGCAGGTGGGTGTAACGCTCGCCGCCGCGGCTGAGGCTGGCCGGCGAAGCCGGCCAGCAAGCCGAAGCTGCGGTGGTGAGCGAAAGCCATCTGCGACGATAAGCTCGTGTGGAACCGCCGGAGTCCCGCAGCGCCGGAGCCGTGAAAGAAAACATGCCTGCATGCATGCTGCATGTCTGTTTGCATGCTGCATGCCTGCTTGCATGCTCCATACATGCCTGCATGCTACATGCATGCTGCATGCATGCTGCATGCTTGCTTGCATGCTGCTTGCTTGCTTGCATACTGCTTGCTTATTACATGAGTAATGTTTTATATCATTTGATTATTATATCAAATGTACATTATATCAAATGTACATTATTTCAAAAGTACATTATATCAGATGAAATTATAGAATCTAAAATTATATTAAATGTTTATTATATTAAGTTAGTTGTTATATCAAATGAAATTATATGAAATGAAATTATATTATCTGAACGTTAGACCATAAGTATTTATATCAAACATTACACACCCGTGGTCAACATGCAAGGTGTGAAATGGAACTTCCACCTTTTCAATCGGATATAATAGCCTTCTTTCGTGGTGTTATTTTTCTTGGCATATGCACATTCGATACACGCGTCACAATATTTTTTTACAAATCTCGACATTTTGGAAAACCAGTAGGATTTCTTTATACGTTCCAACGTTTTTTCGGTTCCAAAATGCCCTATGTCGTCATGATTTATGCGGCAAAGTTGCCACCTTGCACCCTTTGGAACAACCCATCGAATATTACTTTGATCCCCGTTCAAATACCTGTATAATTTGTTGTCTTTAATCAGAAAATTATCTTTAATATATTTAAAATCATCAGCACCTATTCCCGAAACAAGGATGTCCCTAATTCGACATAATTTCGCATCACCTAACTGCAAGGTGTGCAACCAATCTTCACTGCTGATGCTCATGACTGATGGATATTGATCTAAAACCCTCGCAGTTTCATCATCAACTATGGAATTGCGCGAGAGAGCATCCACATGTGCCATTTTTGCGCCAGATCGGTACTCAACTGAACATTGAAACTCCTGCATGAGCAGCCACCACCGCGCTACCCGTGGAAGAATGTCTCTCTTAGAAATGGTAGACCGTAGGGCACTGCAGTCTGTCACTACCTTAAACTGTTGTAAGTTATAAGCATGGAATTTTTTTTTTTTTTTTTATAAAAGAGGGAGGCAAATGAGCAGGCGGGTCACCTGATGGAGAGTAATCACCGCCGCCCATGGACACCCGCAAAACCAGTGGAATCGCAGACGCGTTGCCGGCCTTTAAGGGAGGAATAGGTTTAAGGAAGGAATAGGAATTGGGAGGAGGGGGGGGGGGGGGGGGAAGGGGCCTCCGGAACCCTCACTGGTCGGACGAAACACAACAGCACCAAGTGCCATTATTTCACGCCGAATATTAGTATTACGCCGGGCGAGCCGGCCCAATGTGTGCTGCAACGTAGCGTGGCTCTACCACTCAGTTGGTGTCACTCATTTAGCACCACCCAGGGATCACGTGTAGGGTCTCAAGGGTAAAGGTAAATTTCTTTCTTCGGGGGAAGTCTTTCGGCTGTAAAAAGCCACAGGTCTAAAAACATCACTTTCGAGAGATTTTTGCAACAATACACCCCCAACGCCTAATTTACTAGCGTCAGTGTGTAATTCTGTCTCCGCCGCGGGATCAAAAATGGCAAGAATAGGTCTGTCTACTAACTTATCTTTAAGAATTTTAAATGCAGTATCTTGTTCGTGTGTCCACGACCACATTGCATCTTTACTTAATAATTTTTCAAGGGACTTGCCAATGTCGCGAAATTCTTAATAAATTTACGAAAGTACCCTACGAGACCAAGAAACTGACGGACAGTATGTTGATCTATTGGACAGGGGAAGTCAATTACACACTGAATTTTCTTATTGCCTGGTCAAACTTATTTCGTAAGCACTTATTTCGTATCCTAGATAGTCAATTTTGGTCATTAGAAACTCGCATTTGACTAAATTAAGAGTTAAGTTTGCACTCTCTAGTAATTGCAAAACCTTTTCTAACCTACTTAAACATTCATTGATATCCCTACGATATGTGCCGTCAATAGCATAGTTACAGTAAGTGCGCTCTCAACGGTTTCGAGAAAAACGCGGTTAAAGTTTTGGTGCGAAATTCTTCCATATATCCTTTGTTTGTAATCAGATGATGGTGGTTGATACTTTAAATGAAAGAGGACCTCAGTACTTATGTATTACTTATTTGAAAACCAATACTAAGTAATTGAAAGACAAGATAAATTCATTATTTTTGATATACTAAGTATCTCCTAAAACTCTCTAGTAGAGAACACTTAGCATAAACACAGGATGTGTGTTTATTACTGTATTTATGCTAAGTAATTATATAAATTTAAATCGTTTATAAGTTTTGTTTTATCAGGCTGGCCAATTATTAGCTATTGGTTTTATTAATATAATTGGAAAAAAATATAATCATGTTTCAGAAATTCTGTTAGTTACTACCTAACTGATGTCGAAAATAACCTAGTAATAAAATTGGATGATCATGATAGGTTTAGAGAAATAAACTATCATTTAGTTCAAATTAAAACTTATTTCTTACAATTAAGTCGCACTTATGATCACATAATAAATCACAAAGTTACGTTTCTTATTTTACTTATTTGAATCAGTCTTTTCAGTTAAAAAATGGCACAACTAAGAATTTAGTTTTCCTACATTAATCATTTAACTCAAGTTAACTTAATAAGTATTAATCAGTCTTCTTAGTAGTAATAATTATAGAATCTCAGATGCTAATGTAAGGCAAAGTGAATTATCTAATGTAGCTTTACATTTAAGTCAAATTAAATAACCTTTCTTCGGTATCAAATCAACATTTTTTGATCTATCGAACAAACTTTGGGGATCATATAGATACTTAAGCCGTAAATAACAAAAGGTATAACCATTTTGGTAAAAAGATAAAACATTCTTCTTTAACAATGTAACATAATTAAATGAATTAATTTATTAGGAATCAATTCTTATGAAAACAATAAGGCAAAAACTAATCGTCAAGGAGGAAAGATTCAAGGATGCATCGTCAAATTTACTGGCAAGTCAAACCAGAATTGACTTCGGCTGGGTAACATTAAGGGTACGAGATCTTAGAAAATTTTCTCTTTTCGTGAAGAGGCGATATATCCCTTGGCGAACATCTCTGTTCAGCACAAGGAAATTGTTTGTTATTGAAAATGTTGGCTTGTAAAAAGTTTACGGTCCTAAATTCCTCATCAGCGTGACATTTTTTGTAAAACAAATAATACTTTCCACGCACAACTTTGACCACTGTGAAATCCTTGCGTTGATGCCGAAGTAAGGATATTTACTTTTTTGAAATGTAAAGCTACTTTAGATAATTCACTTTGCCTTACATTAGCATCTGTGATGCTAGAAAAATTATTACCTAATTTAATTTTAAATTTAAATTAATTAATAAGTTAACTTGAGATGAGTGATTAATTTAAGAAGACTAAATTCTTGAACTGCCATTTTTGAACTAAAAAGACTGATTCAATTATGTTAAATAAGAAACGTAACTTGGTGTGTTATTATGTGATCTTGGGCGACGCAAGAAGCAAGAAAGAAGGTTTTATTTGAACTAAATAATAATTTCTTTCTCTAAACCTAACATGATCTCTGTCCAATTTTATTACTAAGTTATTTTCGGCATCAGTTAGGTAGTACCTAACAGAATATAGTTAGTTTTGCTCGCAAGGGAATGCATTTAATAACTTGTCCTGCCACTTTGTCCAACTATAAAGTATATAAGGTAAGCTCTCGTGACAAATCTTGGCCAAACCCTGAAGTTTCTGCATAGCAAAATGAATAGTCGTTTTATCGTCCCAGACGTAGACCGTAGCGCACTCATTAACCTTCTCTATCCAGATGTCTACGCGTTGGGTTTTCGATGACGGATCAAAGTCAGGCAATATGTTCTTATGATTATTGGAAGAATGAGAGGAGATTGGCGCAGCTACTGTCGACGACTGTGACGGCAAATTTTTAATAGAATATTCATAACATCCTTGGTCGAAAATGAGGGACTAGCAGACTTCCTAGATGGCTGATCAAGTTCTTCGAATCGGCGCCTTAGTCTGTCAGGTCCATCATCATTCCTACCAGGGCTCCGTTCCCGTCGTCGAGGGCGCGATTCGCGTGTATGACGATAGTTCGATTGTACAGGATCTCGCTGATTACTCACATCTCGCTGAGACATCCGGCTCCGCTCTCTGCATAGGTCATCCCCAAGGGCGCGCAGACGTTTACGTCCCCGTTCCAATACTTGCTGCAACGCACGTAGCTTTTTTTCATCGTTGCTGCGGCGGTCGTATACGTGACTCTGCCGATGCCCGGAGACCCCATCACGGCGAGAACGGCTGCAGCTACGGCTGCGACTACGCCTGGCCCCACTGCTGGATCCATGCCCTCGCGACTCCATGCGATCCGGAGTCTCTAGGCGCCGAGATTCTCCAGGCTGCTCCATTTCACCAACTCAGAGCAAACAAAAAACAGAATGTAGGTACATATTCTACTACTAAGTGATAGGACGTCTAAGCAATGTAAAGGGTTCGATAGATTTAATCTGAATTCAAGGATAACTCAAAATATGTGGATTATATTAACACATTTATGTTGAGAACACATATTGCGTAATATTTCAAAAACTACAGCTCCTACGTCAAAATTAATGAAAATTTGCCTCCCCGGACACCCCTAACACGTGCTAGTGTAATAAAAACACTTATACAAAACTTGCAAGATATCTCGGAAACGGGGCGTCCTAGCGCAAAACAAACGAAAATTTCGTTACCCTTTAAGGAACCCCACTACCTTTTTTTTGATTTTGAAATATGACCTCAAATGACCTTGAGCTTGACTTTTTACAATCAAACTTCAACCAGTAAGGGAATAAAACATTTCGTAGCAAAAAGAAGGTAGTATTGTATTTTAAATAGTAGTAACTAGTCACCTAACTCAAGCCTTTCGATGAAAATCTAAAATGCCCAGCACAGATATTTGTTAAGTAATTATCTAAAAACAGTTTTAGTCAAAATATGTATGATGAAATCACAACGCAAATAATTTAAAACAGACTCAAACTTATCATAACGAATCATGATTAACTAATTATGCATTAGCACTGCTAGAGATGACCACTAACGAATGTGAGCATGTACTTACCACATCTGAATTATAATAAAACACCCACAACCGTTGATATCTGTTTAATTCTCTTCTCCTTCAGCTTATACAATGATCTCAATAAAACTGTTTATTATATAAGTACCTTACTTTAAAATATTAAAACGTGGCAACAACTCAACGCCAAACCTCACTGGCCGACAGCTCCGGACAGAATGCCCGATTGCCCGCTGCCCGCAACTGTCGTTAGCGAACGCTCTGTCATAGTCAGTGTTGCCAGTTCAATAATTTCAAAAGTTACACTGTGACTGTTACAAAACAAAGACGTTTTAAACACAAATTAGCGTTAATATTTATGTTTCATTAAAACCATTAATTAATTATAACACTAACCCTAACACAATGAAAGCACAACGAAAAACAAAAGCAATCTAACTTTAAATATAACTTATAACAGAGCTTATGTAAACGTAACTTTTGACAGATGACAGATGATCTACAATGATCTACAAAGCCTACATAAGATCACAAATTACATATGCGGCCCCGGCCTGGTACGCGGTCACCAGCACTGCGCAGCGCAATCGGTTTAGGGCCCAGCAAGCAATATCTCTACGTGTCATAGTGGGGGCCGGGCGATACGTCAGGAATGACGTAATCGCCCGGGACACAGACGAGTTTGTGCGCCGCCTAGCGCACGGCATGTTCGCGCAGACAGGCCGTACAAACATCTGAACAATATCGCGCCGCTACATGCGCGCCCCCCCGAGCCGACCGACCGACCACTGCCGCGGTCACTACTGACCGCGGCCTCAACAGATGAAGAAACAGACGCCGCGAGCGCTACACCAGCGCCGCCGCCAACTGCAGCGCCGAGACGCCGAACGACGAGTGTGCGCACAACAGCTGCGCCGACAACGACAGCGCCATCACCTGCGCCTACGCCGGCGCCTCGCCTTCGGACGCGGATCATCCCGCGTCCTTATTGAATTACGACAACACGTCAATCTTCAATCTTCTACACCTACTTCTGCGACTCGCTACCCAAACCAACCCATACCCCCTAAGCCGCGGTCCGCTCGCTGGCGGCTCACGGGCCTCGGCGAACGCCGTCTCACCCGATGGGTTAGCCGCGCCGAGGACTGCGCAGAAGAAGGGAAGGGGAGGGCAGCACCAAGGCGCGACAAAGTAATCTCAAAAAAAATATAAAAAATAATATAAAAACAAAAAAAAAATACCTATAAAAACAAAAAAATAAATAAAAAATGATCAAAAACAAAAAAAATATACAAAAAAAAAGGAAAGAAAGAAAGATAGATGATCCCTGTCGCGCCTCCCCCAAGACCCGGCGGCTTGATAGCCGCCCGAGAAGAAGCCAGGGCAAAGAGGTGTTACGCCTCGGGGACCGAACCGGCCAAAGGCCGATGAAAAGAGAGTCGACTCAAAAAGTAAAAAAAAAAAAGTCAAATTATTTATTCAATGTAAACCTATACAGGCACTTATTGACGTCAATACTAATAATAATAATAAAAACAGTTAACTAACTTGTAGTTAAGACTTGACAACTAATCTAACGTGCTTTAGTCTGTGCCAGACAAATGCGCATCGCTACCCCCAGTACCACTGCACGCCGAAACAGAATCGCGACGAACCGAAATATAAGCCGTGGTCATAGGCGAACGCTACACGCAAGATCCATATTGTGATCCGTCAATATATACTGACGGATCACGATAATTATTGACGTGTAGTGTAGTGTATTGACGGATCACAATATTTATCGCAGGATTTCTGGAAATCCAGTGATCCAATCCCAGATCCTAGATCGTGATATTTATCTTGTGTGTAGTGTCGCGCGTCAATATTTATCGTGTCTAGGGTTGCCACCTTTTTTTTAGGAAAGTAGGTTTGAAGTTGCCTGAGGAGCGGGTGGAAAGTAATACTTTTCCGCCTTATGGAGAATAGTTTTTCTGACAGGTGCTGTCATGTGTATTTATTTAATTATTTATAATGTACTACAAACAAAACATACACTAATTCGAATGTAACAAAAAAACGAGTTTATCTTATTGCTAAGTGCTGTCTTAATTATAGGTAGTCACGACATGCAATATCAAAATACAATCTTAATTGTTGAACAGTCAACAACAAGTCAGACAACAACATGTGTAGTTGTGACTTACTATTAAAATAATACTAACAACCCATCTCTTCCCATGGTTGTCGTAAAAGGCGACTAACAGACTAAAGACTGCACATACATCCAACAGCAAAGAGCGGCGAATGCCTCATCAAAATTACACTACCAACCCCTCTCTTCCCTTTGGTGTCGTAAAAGGCGACTAACGGACTAAATTCAGCACATACATCCAACAGCAAAGAGCGGCGATGGGCTCATCAAAATAATACTACCAACCTCTCTCTTCCCTAGGATGTCGTAAAAGGCGATACATGGTGATGTATTTGTCCATAAAAACGTATTTTTAGTTGCTCTTTGCGACATTTGACAAATATTTGTCTTTTACGTTACGTAAGAGTATTTTAGCCTTAGAGCATTAATGCTCTAAGATTTTAGCGTACCTACATAATTGGTGTCGTAGCGTAGATTATTAAGTACGCCTACATGAAAAAGAGGACAATACTCTATTTTAAAGTGCGAGTGGCAACCTTACACGTCTGCCTCGTACAAAGTACGTATTTTTGACGCGATCCGTATTGATGGTGTAGGGTGTGCTGTGATCCAGCCCAAGATCCATCAATAAATATCACGATATTTATCACAATATTTATTGACGTGTAGCGTTCGCCTATGGCGATGGCGTACCTCCTACACCATCAATACGGATTGCGTCAAAAATACGTTCTTTGTACAAGGCAGACGTGTAGGGTTGCCACTCGTACTCTAAAATAGAGTATTGTCCTTTTTTTCATATAGGCGTACTTTATAATATACGCTACGACACCAATAAAGTACGCTAAACTCTTAGAGCATTAATGCTCTAAGGCTAAAATACTCTATTTACGTAAAAGACAAATATTTGTCATATGCCGCAAAGAGCAACAAAAAATACGTTTTTAAAGACAAATAAATAAATACTCTTTTTTATGCTATGTACTTTGATTTTGTTCTAACAAAATGTAAATAGTACATTGTTAGTTACCCTAGGTGTGAAAGTAGCATAATTATACTCCCGAGACGAGGTTTGGTGCCCGAGCGTAGCGAGGACGGCAAAAATTCGAGGGAGAAAATAAGTCTTTCACCCGAGGTAAACACTGTGCTTTTCAATACGAATGGTAAGTAACTAAAAATAAAATCATGAATTAGCTAAAAAAATGAGTGAGTGAGTTTCATTTCAAATGAGTGAGTTTTATTTTACATAAATCTACAGCTTTTTTGAGATATTAAGTTAAAGTTTATAGTAAAATTAGTAATAATTTGAATCTATGGACAACACAGGACACGCCCACACAGTCCACGCTTCAGCAAGAAACTACTGCACAGTCTGCACATGTGCTTAGGTGGTGAGTCTTTAGTCCGTTAGTCGCCTTTTACGACACCCTAGGGAAGAGAGAGGTTGGTAGTATTATTTTGATGAGCCCATCGCCGTTCTATGCTGTTGGATGTATGTGCAGAATTTAGTCCATTAGTCGCCTTTTACGACACCGAAGGGAAGAGAGGTGTTGGTAGTATTATTTTGACGAGTCCATCGACGCTCTATGCTGATGGATGTATGTGCAGTCTTTAGTCCGTTAGTCGCCTTTTTCGACACCCATTCCCAAGGGAATGGGTGTCGTGAGATGGGTTGTTAGTATTATTTTAATAGTAAGTCACAACTACACATGAACAAATATGATTGTATTTTGACATTGCATGTCGTGACTACCTATAATTGAGACAGCACTTAGCATTAAGATAAACTTGTTTTTTTGTTACATTCGAATTAGTGTATGTTTTGTTGGTAGTTAATTACCTATAAATAAATAAATAAATAAATACATGTGACAGTACCTGTCAGACAAAAGGATCTCCCTAGGGCGGAAAAGTATTACTTTTCACCCGCTCCTCAGGCAACTTCAAACCTACTTTCCGTGTATGAGGAATAAAAAATACTTTATTCATCCTAAAAGAATGTGGCAACCCTAGACACGATAAATATTGACGCGCGACACTACACGCAAGATAAATATCACGATCTAGGATCTGGGCCCCAATTCTCATTTTTCGAGATGTAGTCTCGAATCGAGTTTTGATTTCGATTTCTATCTCGATAATCGACATTCTGTTCACGAATCTCCTATTCTCAGCGCTAATCGAAATAGACTTCGAGTTTTTTTTTTGATAAATATTGCCATTCTTTTTAATGCAATCAATTCGAGATGCGTTCCGTTTGACACGTTTCATCCGGTTTTAAACCGGTTGCAACTATGTACCTCAAATATTTTTACTATAAAGGTATTTAAATGTATTGAACTTGCTTTTTAATTAAAGAAGTAAATTTTTAATAAGTATCGAAAAATCATTATATTTAATGTGTTGTGATCAAATTTAATTTCCTTAAACAACTTGTATTGTTTAAAACGTGACGTATCGTCGATAAATTTTATGTTCTTTGTTTGTGGTTGTGTGCTTGTTTGGTGACAAAACGATCATTTTAGTATTCACAAGACACAATGTCAACAAAAAATACTCAACGCCACAGCAGAAGCAGCTCCTTCTACAAATGTTGGAAGCCGATATACAGTTAAGGAGTGGAAAGTTTTCTTCTACCTTCTTAAAAAAAGAGAGCGAGCTCTCTCAATATTTTAAATCACTTCCACGACAAAATTGGAAATTAACTCCTCCATATCCACCGTAATTTCGCCGCTATTTGACGTTTCATTAGCATCTCGTAGTCGAAATTACGTCTCGACCACTGCCGACCACTCGAAGCAATTCGAGCGTCTCTCGTTCGAGAAATGTCGAGTTCGAGATTTTCAGAATAACTAAATTGGATTACCACTCGATAAAGTTCAAATTCGAATCAAACTCGAAGTCGATTAGCGCTGAGAATAGGAGATTCGTGAACAAAATGTCGATTATCAAGATTTTATAGTCGAGAGAGATCGAAATCAAAACACGATTCGAGACTACATCTCGAAAAATGAGAATTGGCCTCCTGGGATTGGATCACTGGATTTCCAGAAATCCTGCGATAAATATTGTGATCCGTCAATACACTACACTACACGTCAATAATTGTCGTGATCCGTCAATATTGACGGATCACAATATGGATCTTGCGTGTAGCCGTTCGCCATAGAATTGTGTAAACAACGTATCCTGGTACGAGACAAAAATAGCGGGCAAGTGTCTCTCCCCTAGCGACACAAACGGCTAAAATTTATAGGTAATTTATCGTTTTTTTGGGATGAAAGGTGAAGAATGATAAATCATAATTAATTGTTAACTTAAGTTATTACTTTAAGGAATAAAATTAAATGTGATTTCCATTTATCGTATTGATATTGTGGTAAGAAATAGAAATTGGAAATAACTGAGTTTTTAAAGTAATGTAAAGTAACGGCTGAAATGGGTTTTGGAAAACATTAGTACTTACCTACCTAACTAATAAGGTTGCCATTTTTAATCATTCAAATATCTTTTTTTATAAAAACTTAAGCATAAAAAACGTGAAAAATTAATAAGCATAAATTTATGTGTTTTAAAATTGTTTCGTTTTTCGTCTTGGTACAAGCACAGAATAACTAATGGTACTACCGTACAGAAGGTTCACTCTCTAACGACTTTCACGCGAAATTGAAACTTATTGTGTGACCCGAGCGTTTATATTCCGATAAGCAAAGCTGACTCGATATCGATTTGACATCTGGCAGGAGCGCAGGGTTTACGCGCGCGAGTTAAGGTTGACAACCCGGGCTCATTACGCTTTGTAAGCAACACATATTGACCCGAATAATATAAGTTAGACCAAGCATTATATAAGTTAGAATAAGCATTTATTATTATATAAATACTAGTGTTAAATCAGAATATGATGGATATTGTATTAGCCTTCACGCTGTTCGTATTAAATAAAGTTATTTCTATAAACAAATCCGCTGTCGACTACTTAATTGGCGCAGCCGGTAGGATCTCGGTCGCCGGAAACTTAGTAATTCGATTAGAAGTCTCGATATTCTATATACTCCACGTTCGTTTTTACGATTAAACCGGGATCTCCGACCATCAAATTTATTAAGTAAAGACAGTGGAAGCAGCTGGCGTACATATTCCATATCATGGGAATAACTGCGGGACTGTGAGTAAAACTTTTCGCTATCCTTTCGTTTATCCTTTATGTTCCTCTTATAACAGTCTACATAAGTGTCATCAAAGATAAAAATAAAATAAATAAATATTAAAATTACTTTAAGAAACAGTTTTAATTGCAAGTACTTAAATAATTTATATAAAGTAAGTTCACCTATCGTATTACGGTCTGTAGCAAGAGTCTAGACCGGTAATTCGAGATTCACTATCACATTTTTAGTAAATTTTTTGCAGTATTTTTTTACTTATTAAAATACATTATTTAAATCATTATAAAGTAGGGCCGCTTTGCTTTATTTTTCTTCTTATTGTATTGTAGTTGTTGTGTAATTTCTATTTTGTGTGTCTTGTGTATTTTTCGTCATGGAAAGTATCGTACGTGTTCCCGCAGAACTTATTAAAATTATTCCGGTGTTTGAAGGGGACTCTAGGCAATTGTCACTGTTCACAAAGAAATGCGAATACATTTTGAAAACGTTTGGGGGTAGTGCGTCTCAAAATGAATACCTCTTCCACGTAGTCACAAGCAGATTAGGCGGGGAAGCCGCAGCTCTGATAGGAGAACGAGATCAGATCACGAACTAGACAGAGTTGAGAGAACTTTTAAACCAGCATTTCGGGGACCCTCGTTCGGTCGAATGTTTAGTACTACAATTAGAAACATTAAAAATATATAGAGGCGAAAGTTATTTAGAATTCTGCCATAGAATACAAAACTTAAGAAGCGTACTCATTGCAAAAATAAATGAAACTGTAATAGACCCTACGGTAAGACATAGCCAAATAGAGATATATACTCATAATTCAATGAACGTATTTTTGTATAATCTACCAGAGAACCTAGTTAGGTTAGTAAGATGGCGAAATGCTTTCACTCTGGAAGATGCATTAAGAATAGTGCTGGAAGAACAAAACTTCCATACAGTTTACGAACATAAGAAAGGGCAACGCTATAATAATAATAATTTTAGTAATCAGTTTAGACCAACGCCGAGGCCAAACTTTGTACCAAATAGAGTACCTAATAATAATTTCACTAACAATTCTAATAATAATTTTAATAGCAGTAATCCTAACAATAATTTTTATAACAATAATTTCAATAACAGTAATTATAATAGCAATCCTAATTTCACCTCTCCTAGCAACTCGCATCAATCACGTAATTCCAGATATGGCTCTAATAACGGGCGACAACAGCCGTTCCGGTCAACGCCCGTGCAAAGTCAGCGTTTGGCGGACACTGCACCACGTAATCCGAGCAGCTCACCATATGTTGGGTCGAATACAAACACTGACGTAACAATGCGAACGGCTAGTTCAAGACGAATTAATTACACAAATCATAACGAGCAGGCGGGAGTAAATACTATGGATAACGAATTCTTACCGGGCCCATCAGGTTCAATGGATAGAGTTGAAAATTTTTACATAATGGCCTCGACAGGGAACGTGTAGTCATAAATTACAATAAAATATTAAACCTGCCGCATATTCGCATACCGGAGCTACAAGCAGTGTTTATGATTGACACGGGAAGCACTAGGTCGTTTATAAGTCCGGAAAAAGTAACTAAGTATTATAATGAGTACAGGCAACACGAGCCATTCGAAGTAGTTAGCACCCATGCATCGAGCAGGCATAGCGAAGTAGTTAATATCATATTACCTAATATTTTTAATAGTCGCGAGAAACATAAATTCTATGTTTATAGTGTTGATAGTAGGTACGATAGGTTAATAGGGAGCGATTTACTTAAGCAATTAGACGCTAAAATAGATATGAAAAACCAGACGTTACAAACAAATAACTCTGTAATCCCCATAATATATTCGCCCCCTATAAAACTAACCTACGAGTTACCAGCACGTAGTGAGTTGCGCGTTAAACTTCCCGTCAACTTATTAGATGGTAACGGTATTTTAGGACAGGTACAGTTCAGCGCGGGAGTTAGGATGCCCGACGCATTAGTTAGTTGTAGTAAAGGGTTCGCGACTACTGTTATTCAAAATTGTAACGCTGAAAGCATGACGTTGACAGTGACGTCACCGTTTTATGTAGAACCATATAGCTGTAGGAACGAGTGTCTAGTAAATTATACTAAAGAAAATAGTAACATAGATAGTTTATTGACAGAAAATCTTTCTAAATTAAGATTAGACCATACGAATGAGGAAGGAAGGAAGATGATTGAGAGTGTATGCAAGGAATACAAGGATATTTTTTACTGCGAACACATACCCTTTTCATTTACGAATCAAGTGAAACACGAAATTCGCACAACAAATGAAGATCCCGTCTTCATTAGGGCTCATAGATTACCACCTTCCCAGACGGCGGAAATAAAAAATCAAGTAGACAAAATGCTGAGGGACAATGTGATCCAGGAATCTCACTCTCCCTGGAGTGCACCCGTGCATTGAGTACCTAAAAAAGTAGATGCGTCCGGAAAACAGAAGTGGAGAATGGTCGTCGACTATAGACGATTAACCCCTCAGTCTTGGAAATTATATGTCAAAAATAATGACAGCAGGTGCGCCATAATTTTTTTGAATTACGGATGACGTCACAAATGCCCCCTTTTACAAAAAAACATATTACTCTACAATCAAACCATATTTTGTCGTTCTGTAAACTACAATGTACTAACTGATATATTTCCTATCCATCAGGTATCAAAATAAAGTGAAATCATGAAACAGTGAATTGGTACTTCACGTTCAAAATTTGGAAACAATGTTGCGGGCTGGATAACAAGAAATAAATGAATACTCAAACGATATCAAAACAACAGGGGCCTTTGCTATCTAATTATGTAAACAGTTTCAAGTGAGCTAATTGTTATTACACAATATCACCACTTGAAACTCGATGCGACGACACATAAAAACAACTAGAGATGTTCCTTTACTTTTTGTAATTTTATCGATAGTATCGAAAGTTGTTATTTTTGTAAGCTACTTAGTATGAGTAAATAAAAATACGACATAATTCAATATTTTGTTTTATTTTCAATAAAAAAAAACAATATCATACAATATTTAATTTTATTTTTAAAAGTAATACAATTAATAGTTTTATAAAAAAGTTAACGACAGTTACAAAACAATATGATTGCTTGACCAGTTAGTCATCCGTAAATCCTCGCCTAAGGTACTCGCGCGTCTGCGATACGCGCCTTGTAGTATTACCCGTAAAATTAAACAGCTTTATAAAGAAGTAACGACATTTACAAAACAATATGATTGTTTGACAAGTCAGTCATCCGTGAATCCTCGCCTAAGGTAAGGCCTGTGCCTGGGCATTAAATAACGACGATTACATTTATTCAATATACGATCATATTGTAAAGATAAGGAAAATTACATATTTATACCTATTTATTTATCACACTAATATTATAAAGGCGAAAG
This sequence comes from Scoparia ambigualis, assembly GCA_963921215.1. Classification (NCBI taxonomy): domain Eukaryota; kingdom Metazoa; phylum Arthropoda; class Insecta; order Lepidoptera; family Crambidae; genus Scoparia; species Scoparia ambigualis. Next base: position 629,930 of record OY992515.1, read on the forward strand.
TTTGTGAGTGTGTATGTTTGTTACTCTTTCACGTAAAAGCTACTGAATGGATTTGGATAAAATTCGGCAAACGGATTGTTTATAACATGGATTAACACATAGGATACTTTTTATCCCGATATTCCCACGGGAACAGGAATCACGCGACTGACACCGCAAGCGACCGCTAGTAAAGAATATCAGCAGAAATTTAACTTACTTGTCCGACGAAGGCGAATCATTGAAATAAATAGGCGACCGGAACCTGTCTAGGTCTGGAGGCGCTTCTTCTTCTTCTAAAGATACCTAAAACATACAAAGAAATGTGAATTAAATTATTATTACACTATTACATTACATTAATTTACACTAATATTATAAAGGCGAAAGTTTGTGAGTGTGTATGTTTGTTACTCTTTCTCGTAAAAACTACTGAATGGATTTGGATAAAATTCGGCATACGGATTGTTTATAACCTGGATTAACAAATAGGATACTTTTATCTCGATATTCCCACGGAAACGGGAACCACGCGGGTGAAACCGCGAGCGACCGCTAGTAAATAATATCAGCAGCAATTTAACTTACTTGTCCGACGAAGACGAATCATTGAAATAAATAGGCGACCGGAACCTGTCGAGGTCTGGAGGCGCTTCTTCTTCTTCTAAAGATACCTAAAACCATACAAAACAAATGTGAATTAAATTATTATTACACTATTACATTACATTAAATTACACTAATATTATAAAGGCGAAAGTTTGTGAGAGTGAGTGTGTATGTTTGTTACTCTTTCACGTAAAAACTACTGAATGGATTTGGATAAAATTCGGCAAACGGATTGTTTATAACCTGGATTAACACATAGGATACTTTTTATTCCGATATTCCCACGGGAACGGGAACCACGCTGGTGAAACCGCGAGCGACCGCTAGTAAAAAATATCAGCAGAAATGTAACTTACTTGTCCGACGAAGACGAATCATTGAAATAAATAGGCGACCGGGACCTGTCAAGGTCTGGAGGCGCTTCTTCTGCTTCTAAAGATACCTAAAACATACAAAACAAATGTGAATTAAATTATTATCATAAAGGCGGGTCTCCTGCGACACTGTTTTGTGTTTTCTAACTCCTAACATCAAACATCTAACAAATATAGGCGTGGCCTACGTACATATTTTGACATATTTTGTTAGATATTTGATGTTAGGTGTTAGAAAACACAAAACAGTGTCGCAGGAGACCCGGCTTTACAACCCAATATAACAATACCGTATACTTTACACAATAATGAATGAATGCATTACCATTACCGGCAACCACTCGGGACTGCGCGCTGGGGACGTGAGAGAAAAGTAGCGTGGAGCCACAGTTTGGATTCGAAGTCACTCTCTCTCTCTCTCATTGCTATCCTCATCATCATATAAAAGCTGGAGGAAGTCTTCAGGCGGCTCCTCATTGACTCGCCAATTTGACATGCTATAAACAAAAAAGATACAACTATCGTACATATAAAGCTACTAAATAATTAAAAATTAATTGTAAAAACGATTATATTTTTAATTAATTTTTAATTATTTGACATGCTATACCTACAACAAAAAAGAGACAACTACCATCGTTATAGTACTTAAATGAAACTACTAAATAATTAAGTATTAATTCTAAAATCGTTTATATTTTTAATTAATTTTTAATTATTTTATACCCTTTTTATTTATAATTTTTTTTTTCTATAATATACTGTACTACTAGTCAAGCTCTTTCATTTGATACCCATATTGAGGTAGTTAAACAAAAAAATGTAATCTACAATTTTGTGGAGGCGGCCATTTTAAGTTTTTTTTCTTCTATAATGTACTGCATACTACTAGTCAAGCCTTTTCAGTTGGTACCCATATTGAGGTGGTGAAACAAAAAAAAATATAATCCACAATTTTGTGAAGGCGGCCATTTTAATTTTTTTTTTATAAAATGTACTGTATACTACTATTCAAGCCCTTTCATTTGATACCCATATTGACGTGGTTAAACAAAAAAATGTAATCCACAATTTTGTGGAGGCGGCCATTTTGGATTTACAATGATACTGAATATACATAATTGTATTGTCATCAGAACTAAAGGTGTGTACCAAATTTCAAATTAATCGGTCAGGTCAGGTCCATTAGGCAAAATTTTAAGTACTAAACTTGGTTCTACAACACACTTTGCAATAAATAAAACTATAGTATTATCTTTTTTTAATTCTATGTGGCCAGTAAATCCATTGGATCTACGACACACTCGTCAAAACTGCATATTGGTCAAGCGATGCCAAACTCTCATTTTTACTGTCTACTCGTCAAAATCTTATTTCTGCGTACTCGTCAAAACTGCATATTGGTCTAACTTATGGAATCGTCGATTAGAGTTAAAACCTCTTTGCTTTAAATTCCCTCGTTTTTTACTTAAAACTGGCCACATAGAATAAATTAAGCTAATGCTATAGTTTTATTTATTGAAATATTTCAACTCTAATCGACTATTCCAAAAAATAGACCAATAAGCAATTTCAGCGAGTATGCAGAAATAAAAACTTGACGAGTAGACAAGAAGTGTTATTTTGTTTTAATACACACATTATGCTAATATTATTGTTTTATTTCTTGAAATATTTCATCTCTAATCGACTATTCTAAAAGTTAGACCAACATCCAGTTTTGACGAGTACGCAGAAATAAGGACTTTACATGTAGACAGTAAAAATAAGAGTTTGGCATTGTTTGACCAATTTACAGTTTAGATGAGTGTGTCATAGATCTCAATTTGACCCAACATCAACAACATTCAACAAAAACAACAACAAACATGCTAAAAAACCCAACATCCAGTTTTGACGAGTACGCAGAAATAAGGACTTGACGAGTAGACAGTAAAAATAAGAGTTTAGCATCGCTTGACCAATATACAGTTTTGATGAGTGTGTCATAGATCTCAATTTGACCCAACATCAACAACATTCAACAAAAACAACAACAAACATGCTAAAAACCGTTTATAAATAATAAAGTTATCATGTAAGAGTAAATATGAAATCATTACAATTTACCATTACACTATCGATAAAAACAAATTTTATCGTAAAACTGCCGACGCGCTACCGATCATAGCGTCTCCCTAGGCAATACGACAGACAATCGTGTTTTCGGTATCGGCTAGCGGCAAACTATCTACTTAGCCCCATACAAATAAAGACCAATATGGCTCGCGCTGATGCAACGTAATTGTGCGTACATTCGTACAATGTCAAGTATACAATTTTCATTGTAGTAAAGCTGTATAAATACGTTGTTATTTATTGTGTAAACGTGTTTCAAATTACTTTTTATAATGTTCTTGTAGTATTTGCCAACAAACATTGTAACAATTCACTCGGAAATTAGAAAAAAGCTATCGGGTTTCACCGGTTTCAACGTGTTTTATTTAGTAGTTATAACGATGTATTTCTTACAACTTATTATCTCAATAGGATCATTATAGTCTCAATAATCATTTTCTAATAAGAAACAGTACTTACATTCAATAAATCCAATAGAAATATCACTTTATTCACAGCCACTGATTAACTCTGTCACAGAAATTGGCGCAACTGTCAACGTCGAAAATGACAGAATCGAGCATAGACTACGCGATGTGTTGCTATCTCGATACGTAAAATTTACCAGAGAACCGAAATAATCGAACATGTTCATACACAAGTAGTCTGTAAGTCTGTGAAAACACGAAACAATGTTAAGTGGAGACCGCGGTCTCATGCGACCGCTTGGGGTTTGACGGAATGGCGCGATTTTTAGGTGCGGTCTCATGCGACCGCTTGGGGCCTGAGGGGTTAAATGAGATTACGGTAGACGATAAATATCCTTTACCAAATATTAGTGACTTGTTTGACATGTTAGGAAAGAGCATGTATTTCACGACCCTGGATTTAGCCAGTGGCTACCATCAGCTCGAAGTAAAAGAGACTGATAGATCGAAAACAGCCTTTAGTACACCGTTCGGTCATTATGAATTCAATAGAATGCCGTTTAGTTTAAAGACAGCGCCTGCTACTTTTCAAAGAGCAATGGACAATGTACTTAGAGGCCTTCAAGGTTAACACTGTTTAATATATCTTGATGACGTCATAATATTTTCAAAGAGCCTGACTGAACATATACAAAAATTAAGAGCGGTTTTCGATAGATTTCGTCAAACAAATCTAAAAGTTCAATTAGATAAGTCTCATTTCCTTCGTAAAGAGGTTCTTTATTTAGGGCACACAATTACTAGTGAGGGCCTTAAGCCTAACAATGATAAAATAGATGCAGTGCTTAACTACCCCTTGCCCGAAACAGTCACACAAATTAAAAGTTTCTTGGGACTGGTGGGATACTATCGCAAATTCATTAGGGAGTTCGCGAAAATAACTAGGCCTTTAACAGCTTGTTTGAAGAAAGGACGAAAGATAGTGTTAGACGAGGAATACAAGAATAGCTTTGAAACATGTAAGAAACTTTTAACAAACGCGCCGTTATTACAATTTCCAGATTTTAAAAAACCTTTCGTGCTAACTACAGACGCCTCAAACTTTGCGTTAGGAGCTGTGTTATCGCAGGGGTCAATAGGTTCAGACAAACCGATAGCGTATGCCAGCAGAACGTTAAGTGAAACGGAAACAAGGTATAGCACTATCGAGAAGGAACTTCTAGCTGTTATCTGGGCGGTAAAACATTTTAGACCGTATTTATATGGCAGCAAGTTTACAATTTACACAGACCATAGACCTCTAGCATGGCTGTATTCGTTAAAAGAGCCTAATAGTAAACTCACGCGGTGGCGTTTAAGGTTAGAGGAGTATAACTTTGACATCAGATATAAAAAGGGACCTCAGAACACTAACGCGGATGCTTTGTCCAGGATTAGAGTAAACGCTATAGATGACGACTTAGACTCTATACTGGTGAACGTAGACTCAGAAGACGAAAAGTTACAGGAAGTAGTAGGAGAATTACAACAGGAGGTAGCTAAGTATAGCACTAGGGATCCACAGCTAGATATAATAGATATCTCAGACTCTGATGATGGAGCTACAGCCCATTCGATTTCAAATAGAGAACACGAAGGTATACCTATATTAAATGATGCCATTGACACAAAACCAAAACAAATTATAGTGTATAAATGGTTTATGGATAAATTTTCGGCTAAAGATATTTCTAATAATAAACAGAGGATTCTAGAAGTTCATATGCCTTTGAACAAAGAAAACCTCGTCAAAGATTTTTTTCAAGAATATGTAGATTTTAAACATAAATATTTTATTTATTTTGAAGACATTTTATTTAGACCTATTTTTACTAAAATTGTGACTCAATTATATAAAAAGGGCACAGTTAACTTGGTAGAGTGTACAGAGCGAGTAATCAACCTAACAGGTTCGGAGACTGATCAGGTAGATATCATTCGTAAATATCACGAAGGCAAGACATGCCATCGAGGTATAAACGAAACATTCGCGAAACTTAAAAGAAACTACTGGTGGACCAGTATGAAAGAGACTATAACTGCTATTATTAACGGATGTGAAAAGTGTAAGAAGATGAAGTATGAGAGAAAACCTATTAAACCTCATATTCAGTTGACGCAAACACAAGAGATACCGTTTCAAGAAGTTTTTATAGACTTACTATTTATTGAGAGTAAATATTATTTAACTGTAGTAGATGCCTTTAGTAAGTTAGCCCAGGCAGTATTTATCTGTTAGTAATAAGAGGGTAGACATAAGTTCGGTCCGGGAGACGGCTCTCAGCCGCTGTACGACAGTCTGAAATACACACATCAAAAGTGTCTAGGGATCAAGCATTTTTATGCGGATTTCTTGAGATTGAGATGTGGCTTTGTAATAAATTTATGATTTTATAAATTTATATGGATCCTTTTTGGTGCATTTCATAATTTGAAACAGGAACTTTCAATCAATTTCTAGTAAAAGATGAAAATCAGCTGTCAATATTTTCCCTATAAAAACATACAACGCATTGAAGACATTATTAGTGCTACTGTTTCCCTACTACTGATTAAAACCAACGTTATTATGGAGCGGCGACGTCATTTAAGCAGGGAAGAAATGCTCAGAGCCGTGGGAATGATAGAAGCTGGTTCCCGGCAACGTACTGTGGCTTTAGCTCTGAATACAAGTCAGAGTGTTATCAGTCGACTTTGGACACGTTACCGAAGCACTGGTACCGTGGCTGAGCGCCATGGAGGACGGTATCGCTGCACCACACGGAGACAAGACCGATACATTCAAATCACAACTCGAAGAGCTCCAACAATAACCGCCATGATGTTAGCCGTGAGGCTTCATCACTCTTCAGGGAACTTAATTAGCGACCAAACAGTCAGAAACCGCTTGCATGAAGTGAACCTTCATTCCTGAAGACCGCTAAGGGTACCACCTATAGCAATGCACAATCGTAGGATTCGATATCAATGGGCTCTTGAACACAGAAATTGGGCAGAAGAACAATGGCGTTTCGTGTGCTTTTCTGATGAGTCTCGTTTTGGTATGAGACCGGATACAAGACGTATACGACACTGGAGAACCCCTGGACGCCAACAGCGATTAAAATCCTGCCAGGAAGTCCATCCTTATAGTGGTGGAACCATAATGGTATGGGCGGGTATTTGGATCGGCGGAAGAACTGAGTTGATTTGGATCAGAGGCAACCTCAACGCTCAAATTTATGCTGAGACGATTGTATCAGACGTCATCGTTCCTCTACAAGTGCAAATCGGTCCCTTATTTCAGTTAATGCATGATAATGCACGACCGCACACCGCAAGAGTTGTAAGACAGACTCTCGCCGCAGCTAACATCAATGTCATGCCCTGGCCTGCTCAGTCGCCAGACTTGAACCCGACTGAGCATGCATGGGATATGCTACAGAGAAGAGCTCTGCCGAATATGGAGGGTATCCAGTCGCAAGAAGACCTTTTTTTGTTGTTCCAACGAACATGGGCGGCCATTCCACAGCGTGATTTGGATGAACTCATTTTAAGTATGCCAAACCGATGTTCTTGTGTTGTTAGTGTTCGCGGTAGAAACACGGATTATTAATTGTTTAAGTTACCCAATAAAATTTTATAGAAAACTGTTATTTCAGTCTTTTTTTCGAACTTTAATGTTAGTGGTTCAAATGTCATAAATCCCTTTATTAGGAAAATGGCAAATTTCTTTATTAATGCAAAGGTGACTTGGTTTATCGTTACTGTAGACAAACGAAAACACTTTATTTGATGAATCCTTAAAGAAAATTTTAATTAATATCAATCAGGAGAAAAGTTATTGCAAAAATATATGTTGATCCCTAGACACTTTTGATGTGTGTAGATTGCTAACTAGTGAACTCACGTTTTATTCTCAGCCCCATTCCCCATAATAACAGTGGCGCAGTCCGAATTTTACGCTTTTATTACCGTTAAGCAACATAAACGATGTCGGTTGGAGTATTAAAGGTGTTTAACCACGAACTTCAAGATTGGGGGACGTATATTGGTCGGCTAGAACAATGGTTTCAAGCTAACGGAATCACAGCGGCCGAAGACAAGTTGGGAACAAGACGGAGGGCAATTCTACTCAGTAGTTTAGAAGAAACTACTTATAGACTCATCCGAGATTTAGCCCTACCCAAGGATGTTGGAATTTTAGCATATGAAGAAGTCATAAGTTTGTTTAACGGTCATTTCAAAACTAAAATATGTAGTTTTGCGGAACGTCATAAGTTTCACAGTGCCGTTCAAACAACAAATGAATCATTTTCGCAATGGTCGGCGCGCGTGCGCGGCTTGGCCAAGGATTGTGGGTTTCCGGCGTCTACTTTAGAAGAAACTCTGCGTGATCGGTTCGTTCTCGGTATGATTACTGGACCCGAGCGAGACCGGTTGTTCACCGAATCCATGGATGGGCTAACGATGCAAAAAGCACTGCAGCTAGCAGACAGTGTCCGATGCGCCAGGGATGGTGCTCGTTACGGCAGCCACGCAGCGGCGGCGGCGCAGCCCGCGGCCCTCGACATGTACAACATGGCGGCGGCGCCGGCGGCTCACGGGCGCGGGCCCCTAGCACCCGGGCCTCGCCGCGCCCCGGGAATTGGGGCGGTTCGATCGTCCGATCAGTGTGAAGTGTGCGGTTATTTCGGTCATTTAAGCAAAAAGTGCCGTTTCAAAAATGCGTTGTGTAATACGTGCGGAAAAAAAGGCCATTTAAAGCGAGTGTGTGCCAATAAAAATAGTGGTAAAAAAATCAGCATTTCTTGCAGTGTTGTTCGGATGAAGAGGATGATGGTAAGCGTTTGTTTTTTAATATCCGCTCGTATAGAGGAGAACCTATGCAGGAGTCTGTATTAGTGGATAACATTTCTTTGTGTTTTGAAGTAGATACTGGTTCTGCTGTGACCGCCATTTCCGATACTATATATTTGAAATATTTCTCAAAATATAAGTTAAGTAAAAGCAGTAAGATGTTACAGAGTTATAACGGGGGCTCAATAGAGACTTTAGGCACTATTGTTTTGCCTTTTTATTTTCGGGGTAAGAAAGAGATATTAAACGTTTTTGTGGTTAAAAATGGTGGCCCACCCTTACTCGGCCGGGATTTTATAGCCAAATTTAAGCTTCAGATTTGTCATGTTAACACGTGTGAAGTCAAATGCCCAGAAGTCGAAGGTTTTCAAAAAAAATACCCAAGGCTATTTTCAGATCAGCTGGGTTGTTGTAAGGGTCTTGAAGTCAAACTTCATTTAAAACCCAATTCGTCACCAGTTTATTGTAAAGCTCGTACAGTGCCGTTTGCACTTAAGGCGAAGTTAGACGAGGAAATAGACAGACTTGTAAGGTTAGGTATTTTGGAACCTGTGCCGTTTTCAGACTATGCTAGTCCAATAGTTCCTGTTTTAAGGAAAGATGGAAAAATTCGCCTTTGCGCTGATTTTTCTGGAACTTTAAATAAACAGTTGTTGGTGGATAAATATCCTTTACCTAAAGTAGAAGAACTCTTTGCTAAGCTACATGGCGGGATGCGATTTACTAAGCTAGATCTATCTGGAGCTTACAATCAGCTTTTATTACATGAGGAATCGCGGGACCTAACTTGTATTAATACGCATAAAGGGCTTTACAGATTTACAAGACTCGTGTTCGGTCTTTCAAGCGCACCGGCTATTTTTCAGAGAACGCTCGAAAATATTCTTATTACCTCAGAGCAGAATGGTCAGTCTTTACTCGAAAATGAACCGGCAGTCCCGGGCGAGGGCGATTCTTCCCTTTTAAATAACGGGGTCCTTCAGTTTCTGGATGATATCCTGATCACTGGGGAATCAGATAGTATTCATTTAGCCAGAGTAAATGAAGTTTTTCGCAGATTAGAGAATGCGGGGTTAGTGTTAAGGAAAGATAAATGTCATTTTTTCCAAGAATCTGTGTCCTACTTAGGTTTTATTATCGATAAGAATGGTTTACATAAATGTCCCGAGAAAGTAAAAAGTATTATCGATGCAAAAAAACCTGAAAATGTAACCGAATTAAAATCATTCCTCGGAATGGTTAATTATTATAGGTCATTCATAAAAAATGCTTCTAGTATCTTGGCCCCGTTGCACGAGTTGTTACAAAAAATTGTTAAATGGCACTGGAATTCACTTCACGAGGACGCGTTTATGACCGTAAAGAAATATCTTTCTTCGGACGACACCTTAACGCATTTTAACGCGGATGCACAAATTATTTTGACAGTGGATGCGTCACCATGGGGTCTGGCTGGGTGCGGTCTTATCACAAGTGGATAAAAAGCGCGACGGAATTGAGAAACCGGTATCATACGCATCTCGCTCATTGAACGCGGCTGAAAAACGTTACAGTCAAATTCAAAAAGAGGCAACTGCCATTATATTCGGTGTCCGTAAATTTCATCAGTATTTATACGGGAGATCGGAACCCTTTTTACTCAGAACCGATCATAAGCCTCTTTTGTCTATTTTCCACCCACAAAAAAGTGTCCCGGAGGTTTCTGCGAATAGACTCCAAAGATATGCATTATTTTTGTCGGCCTACAATTATAAAATCGATTACGTAAATAGCGCATCCAATTGTGCAGACTATCTTAGTCGCTCCGTGTCGCCGCAGCCAGATGGTTGCGATCGCATTCGTAGTAAACAACTCGCGAGACAAAAGGAACCGGTTTCGCAGGAGTTCGGTCATAGCTTAATTGACGAGGCGTGTTATATTAACTTTGTATTTGATGCAGATTCAGTTATGTTGTCTATCAAAGATATGGAAAGTGCATCAAATGTGGACCCGGTTCTGTCTAAAGTAATTAAATTTACATTATCGGGTTGGCCAACCAGAAACATTGAAAAACAACTTCGTTCTTATTTTGGGTCCCGTTTTGAACTTGCAGTTGAAAAAGGTTGTCTAATGAGAGGTTCTAAGTTAGTAATACCGGAAAAGCTTAGGCACATTATTTTAAAGGAATTACACAATGGTCATTTAGGTGCCACGAAAATGAAAGTGGATGCGCGATCTAGGTTTTGGTGGCCCAGCTTATCGGCAGACGTGGAGCGGGCTGCCGGCGCCTGCGAAGTGTGCGCGCTGCTGCGGCCTACCCCGCAGCGCGCACCGCTCACCGTCTGGCCGTACCCGCCGGAAGCTTGGCACAGGGTCCATTTAGATTTTTTGGGTTCGATAAACAATAAAATGTTTTAGTCGTGGTTGATGCCTATTCTAAATGGGTCGAGGTATTTGACGTTAGTACGGGTTACGGTTCTAAGGTAGTCATTCAAAAATTATGCGAATTAATGGCAAGATTCGGGTTAGTAAATACTATTTGTACTGATAACGGCAAATCATTTGTATCGTCCGAGTTTGAATATTTTTGTTCTAGCAATGGCATAAAACATTTAACGTCACCAGCTTATAACCCGGCTAGTAACGGACAAGCGGAAAGTTACGTTAAAATCATAAAAAGGGCACTTAAATCAATTTTTATGTCTAGGGGTAAAGGCAACGATTTAAATATTAAGCTAAATGAGTTTTTATTCAGCTACCGTAACTCTGTTCATTCTTCCGCAAACAAATCCCCAGCTGAGGTTCTTTTCGGGAAAAAGTTAAGATGTCGTTTGGACTTGTTGAATCCGTCACCCTCAACATCCGATACAACACTGGAAGAAACGGTAAGAAAAAATCAGTCCTTGCAGGCCAGATATTACAAGGGAAGGAGAACTAAAGACTTTGGTGTCAACGATAGCGTATTAGTAAAAATACATCAGAATGGAAAATCTTTTTGGACAAAAGGCGTTGTTAATAAGAAATTAGGAAGATCAGCTTATTTAATCCAGTTATGCGATTATGATAGCCGCATAATAAAGAGACATACTAATCAGATTCATGAATGGAAGGGGGAGCTAGAGGTGGTTGATCTATCTTCTTCATTACCAATCAGGGCGAAGTCGGCATCAGACCTAGTGGTACCTCATGTACACGCTTCTCCAATTGTGGGAATAACCAACGGCCTCCTGTTATCACCACTAGACGTAGGTTCTCACATGCACCTAGAAAATGTTCCTGCGGCCTCGCCAGTACTGGAATTAGTAAGACCCGTCCATAGGCCAGAAGAAGGGGTGGGCGAGGTTAATGAATGTGAAGAGTGGCTCGACTGTCAGAATGCGGAACTGACATCCCCTGACCCCGAGCTAGGCCCGTCGCCTGGACCACCTGCAGCAAGAGACCCTGAGGCCGCGGTGGGTCCACTCACATCTCCGGAAAGGCGTTACGATCCGCCTACCTTACGCCCGCGTAACCCAAACATAAACTACTAACTAATAAATTGTAGCATACGTCATTGTTAATATATTTACACTGTTCATATAGAAATGTCATTGTTGATATAGTTATATAAGTATTTTGTAAATTATTGGTGGAGGGATGTTAGTAATAAGAGGGTAGACATAAGTTCGGTCCGGGAGACGGCTCTCAGCCGCTGTACGACAGTCTGAAATAGATTGCTAACTAGTGAACTCACGTTTTATTCTCAGCCCCATTCCCCATAATAACATTATCCCTAACAGAAGTACACCCGAGGTAGAACTCCACATAGAGACTCCTAACAATCCAACGTCTATAGCAGTAGTAGAAAGATTTCATTCGACTATTATAGAAATATACCGTATCGCTAAATATGATAGGAGTGACCAGGATGCTTGCTCCGTTATGACATATGCTATAATGGCCTACAATAATACAATACACAGTGCTACTACGTATACGCCATTCGAGATAGTGTTTGGTCATACCGATACAGGTTAATATGTTTGACACAGATAGGGAAAAAAATCTTTTACAGAAGTTGGTACAGGATCATAGAAAACGGTTAAAAACCCTATATGAATATGTCAAAGAGAAGTTAGAGGCAGACAAAACAGTAGTTAGAGAAAAACGGGGTGGAAGTGAACCGCCAAAGATAGAAGTAAGAGACCAAATTTTTATGAAGAACACTAGGACTAGAAAAGCAAAAGACCTACCGAGATTTGAGGAAGCAAAGGTTGTCGGAAAACCTGATAGAAATATAATACCAGTAGAGATAAAAGGTAGAAAGTCTAGAGTAGTTATTAAAAATATTAAACGGCCTCCACAGGTGCGGCGTGATGGTGCTGGTCCTAGTCACAGAGATAAACAGCTTGAACCTACAGAAGCTAGATCCGAACCCGGGAATAGTACCAGTTCGGATGGGAACAGCAGTGACGAGAATTGACCATTGGAGTATTATTAAGACCTTAGATTTAAAATCGGTAGAAGTTCAATTAGATTATAACGTAGACGAATATTATAAGCTTAAGGGAACTATGTATAAATATACGGAAACACGCAACGAGTTATTAGCATTAACAATTCAGATCGAGTCATTTATAAGCATGACTAAAAGTAAGTTAAGACAAGTCTTACCATACCGTAAAGTAAAACGCGGTCTATTTAATCCATTAGGCTCATTGATTAAAACAATATCTGGTAACCTAGATAATGAGGATGCGATAAAATATAACACGGAGATTAGTAAACTCAACAACAGAGAGCATAATATTGAGAAGAAAATCTCTCTTATGAACGTAGCGTTTGATAAGTTAGTTAATATTACTAAAGATATAAACCTTAATGTTAAATGTGTAAACTTTAATAATAATAGATTAGGTTCGATAATTGGCAATGAAACAGTTATGTTTACATCTAAGACTTATGAATGGTCTATATCAGATTTTAAACAACTTTCGAACAATCTATCAGGTTATTTACGAAGTAGAAACAGCAATCGCCTTTAGTAAACTTCACACTTTACACCAGTCGATAATAAATTCTACGGAACTATTAAGTACTTTCCAAGAGATTGAAAGACATGCAAAACTAATTTATAAACCAAATCTTGAGAATTTAGCAAAATTAGAACAAAATACAGAAATGAAATCATATATGGATGAATATAAAGTAGTGTTTATTCTAGAAATTCCTTTAATTGACCAAGACACATATGTTTATTATAAGATTATACCTGCTCCTATATACAACCCGAATTCCCATAAAACACACATTATTGTTCCTAAATATCCTTACCTAATAGCGAAGGGGATGAAATACAAACCCGTGGTAAGTTCCTGTGAGGAAATAGAGAGTGAAAATTACTTATGCACGAAAGATAATATTCTGCAATTTCCAGTAGAAACCTGCATAGAACAGCTCATGTTAGCGAAAACCAACTTCAGCCTATGTCATCAGACGGAGATAGAAATCGAGAGGAAGAAAATCCAGCCCATAACAGACCACCATTGGATGCTGTATTTAGAAGATGAAGATTTTATCGTCAAAAGATGCCGCGATGAGACTAGAAGATACCCAATACATGGCACATACATATTGTCACGTAATGTCTATTGCGAAACCCAACTAAATGACACACTTATAACACCAATGAGCAACACATCAACGTCAGTCTTCGACCTGCCGCCGATCCAGCTGCCACGAGTGGAGAAGCAAGACAGAAGATTCAAGCCTGTCAACCTGCGAGGTGTGGACTTCAGCAACATTAGAGACATTTTAGACACCATCAAAAATGATCCTATTAGTAATTCCGATTACATGTTTGACTATAGCGTAACTAATAACATTAGCGTCTGGACTATATTTATTTATGTAATTATAATTGTTGTAATTGTACTAGTTATTTGTTGTAAACTAAAAATATCCTTATGTCATAATCAAAATTCTCTCAAACCACAAGAAGTGTCTTCAGATAATTTTTCTCTTAGGGAGGGAGGAGTTAAGGTTGACAACCCGGGCTCATTACGCTTTGTAAGCAACACATATTGACCCGAATAATATAAGTTAGACCAAGCATTATATAAGTTAGAATAAGCATTTATTATTATATAAATACTAGTGTTAAGTCAGAATATGATGGATATTGTATTAGCCTTCACGCTGTTCGTATTAAATAAAGTTATTTTTATAAACAAATCCGCTGTCGACTACTTAATTCGCGCGCAGGGATTACGATTTAAAGCTAGATAGGTCGCGCTTTGAGTTTTTTCAAACCATCTGAGACATAAAAAATAATGGTTTAAATTCTGGAAAAAAAAGTATGTATTAGTTAAGGATCTAATCTATTCAAAGTCTCATTCAGTTACAAGATCCAATGAACTTCACTCGATAGAAGAAAAAAAATCCCAAAATTTTTTTGTAATGTTTTTCAATATTATGACTAAACTACTGATACTTTACATTTAATTTTTGTACTTAACGAAAGACACAAAAAATTCGCAGATAAATTAGCAGAGAATCCTATAATGTCTATACTGTTATACCCGTCCTATAATGTTATATCCGTCCCGTACCGTCGTACCATCGAGAGAGCGAGAGAGAAGCCGCGAGAGAGAAATACCTGGCTTTAAGCGACGACGCGCGACGTGGAGCGTGCAAGCCGAGCGGCAACCTTTACTGCCATACGCCTAGGCGGCCTTCCCGGGAGGCACGCCGGCCGAACGTACCTAAACTGCGGCACCTCACTGGTACAAGTGTGGTAAATGACCCTTCATGCACATCTAGCTGGCACAGACCATAATCTACTCTACCTACCTAATCTACCTACCTAACCAATCTACCACCAGTTCGGATTTTGGGAGAGCCTTCGACCGAGAAGAGCTGGCAAGAAACTTAGGAAGCCTTACTTTTTTCTCCCTCTAAGGCTGGCCTCACACAGCCGGAATGGCTTTCTGAATTCAGAATCTGAATTTAAGATTCTGAATTCCGGCACCTTGACTCACACATTCTTAAAAATTCAGATTGATCAGTAGTCTTGTGACTCCCGGCCTAAGCAAACGTCTCCGAGACGTTAACCGCTTGCTGTTTCAACCAGGGTTGCTATTTTTTTCGCTGTTGCCTACCAATTGACGTCCTCTGTGGTCAAGTGGTTAGCGCGCCGGGTCTGGCGTCGCGCCATCTCTGAGGTCCCAGGTTCAATTCCCGGTCAGCGAGTCAATTTAGAGAAAACTGTTTTTCTTAATTGATTTCGGGTCTAGGTGTTTTTCTATGTTTATGTATATTTATCCATTATCTAGTTTAACCATATTAACGAGTTTCAATAGAAGCTTTTATTGCTATCAAATTGTATAAAAATAAAATATAAAAATAAAAATTTATGGTATATCCTGCTCCTTTTGCTTCTGCAAATTCGACGTGAAGTTAATGACGCTTAACTAGTTAACGGCATCGACATCGACTGCCCAGAACTACTGTCCACAATTGGTCTTCGCAGAAATATACTGTCGCTGCGGCGACGCCCACTGCTTCAAATACCACTAGTTCGTACAAATTACCAATAAAATACTTTTTAATTCGCAGCTGTGTAACTTATAACAGGTAAAGCAACGAGCATGACTTCGATTTATTCTCGACAAGCGCAGCGACTATTAGGCGAACTGTATGTAAACATTTCTTTTATTCTTTAAAGTAAAGTAAAGTAAATTTAAGTAATTTAAGTAACTTTAGGTAGCACTAAGCTTTATAAGATGTAATATGATGTGTTTTATGTTTCATAGATTGCTTGTTTTTGTTTCGTTTTTTTCATAATTACACGTATTTTTATTTTATTTTTGTAAAGTATTGAGATAAAATGAATCTTACAATTGTAATTAAGACTTTAGTATGTTAGTAGTTTGTGGAGGTTTATAATCAGCTTTTAGATTTTACATAGCTATAAAATTTGTAATAACAGCTGTTAACCTTCCTAAAAAGAATAAATAAAATAAAAATAAAACTGCTAAGCGTTGTTTATAAAAAGACACCAAAACTGCTATATTTACCTTAATAATTTTAAAGAATTGAAGTACATCAATAAGATAACATACAAACTGAATATCTAAAATTTACTTTTAAAAATGCTAAAAAAGCAGGATCCTACTAAAAATGGCAACACTGAAATAATTCAGAATCTGAATTCCAGCAATATAAAATGTATTGGAATACGCGCGTTCTGAATTCAGAATCTTAAATATTCAGACACGGAATTCCGGACGCTCGTCAGCTCATTCTTCCAGATCGATCTGAGAAATTCAGATTCTGAAAAAATCAGCATGTGTGTGGAGCATACTGATATTGTATGGTATTCCGGCCTTTCTGAATTCAGAATCTGAATTCAGATTCTTAATTCAGAAAGCGATTCCGGCTGTGTGAGGCCAGCCTAAGTAACAATGTTACTTTACAGTGTCATAGATCTAATTAAGTAGGTACAATTTATTAAACATAATTAAGTACAATTTGTACTCATCAATAAAATTAATAATAACTAAATTATATAATTTCAACAATTCATAATAATTGAATGAAAGAATAGTTAATAATAGACTAAAAATACTAATAATAAACACTAGTACAGAGTAGACTTATTTCCATGCATTTTTGTCTGCAACATAGTCATCAGATCTTTTATTAAGCTTTCGCAATTAACACACGTTTAATGTGCGTTTTGAATTTGTTGTCTGTCAATGCAGTGATGTCGTCAGGTATTTTGTTATAAAAACGAATTGAGTTGCATATAAAAGATTTACTACTTTTGCTAAGTCTGAACTTCGGAGCACACAGTTTGTTCCTGTTCCTCATTGTTTCTGGTATAAAGGTGTAGATTTTTACGAGCGTACATAATATTTACAAATATGTACAAGGACGGTAAAGTAATGATATCTATATCTTTAAATAATTCCTTCAACGAATCACGTGCTTTTGACTATTATATTTAACTGCTAGGCTCGCTATTCTTGTCTCGTACCAGGATACGTTTGTTTACACAATTCTATGACCACGGCTTATATTTCGGTTCGAAGCGATTCTGTTTCGGCGTGCAGTGGTACTGGGGGTAGCGATGCGCATTTGTCTGGCACAGACTATAGCTCGTTAGATTAGTTGTTAAGTCTTAACTACAAGTTAGATAACTGTTTTAACATTGAAAATGTTTTTTCGATCGCTCCGGTAGGGCCCCATTTTCGCTGAAAGTCTGTTTGCCCCGTGGTATATGGTGGTTTAGGGCCATGAAGACGTATGAGGGCTCAAAAGACGCAGAATTAAAATGGCTTTCAGACTTAGATTAAAACAAAAAGGGAAGATACGGCATGCTCCTACTTGTAGTACTACTCCTACAGAACACAACCTTCAAATTAATTTATCAAAAACAAAGTTAATGACCTTTCATCCCTATCAAAAACCAAAACTAAATTTAAAATTAAATAACAATAGCATCACATTAGATACAGTTAACGAACACACATTATTAGGACTTGTAATAGATACCCATGTTAGTTGGAAGCCTCACATAGAGAAACTACACCGAAAGTTTAGCAGCTTTATGTATGCATTACGAGAAGTAAAAAAAACAATAGACGTAGCAACTGCAATAACAACTTATTATGCTTATGCATACGCATGGCTAAGCTATGGCGTCATACTATGGGGGGGGTAGTACAGATGCTCCTAGTTTATTGATAGTACAAAAAAAGCTAATTAGAATTATAGTTAACATAGAGGCAACAGAAAGCTGTAAGCCTTACTTTGAAAAATATAAAATATTAACGCTGCCCTGCATTTATATCTTAGAATTGTGTAAATTTGTCCGCAAATATCCTAACTTCTATACAAAGCGCGACGACCATATAACCAAACATCAACTTAGACAAACTAACGCTACCAGCTTCTAAAATGACACACCATTCTTCCAGCCCGCTAGTCATGTCCATAAAAATTTTTAATAAGTTACCTGATTCAATAAAAAACATCAGCAATGATGAAAATTTTACAAAGAAGTTAAAGGAA
This sequence comes from Scoparia ambigualis, assembly GCA_963921215.1. Taxonomy (NCBI): domain Eukaryota; kingdom Metazoa; phylum Arthropoda; class Insecta; order Lepidoptera; family Crambidae; genus Scoparia; species Scoparia ambigualis. The sequence continues at coordinate 648,330 of OY992515.1, forward strand.
TTACTTATAAGAAGGTGCTATTATAATTTAACAGAATATTTAGAAGACAAACATTTATAAAAATAAAAAATCTAAAACTATCTAACAAACTAACTAACTAACAAATTTCAATCAAATAATAGATAAACATCTTAAAAAATATTTATTTATTTATAAAAATATAAAATAATATAAATAATAAAAATAAGAATAAGTCAGTACTATTATAATATAAAAAATAAAATATAAGAATGTATGCTAATTTAATTCATAATTAATTGGAAAAGGTCTTCCCTCTTCAAATTGCTGTGCCCCACAGGGCCCATAATGAACCTGTACCTTTAATATAAATTATAACAACTTTGTAACATTGTGGTGTGCAATAAAATATTGAGTATTGAGTATTGAGTATAGTCATTCAAAATATAGTCCTACTCAACTACTTAAGCAAACACTCACGCACGCACACCTATAAAGTGTAAATCGAGCGAGCGAGACAAAGCGCTAAGTTTCAACGTCAGCGCGAGGGAGTCAGCGAGTAGCGCGTTGACGTCTCGGTCGCTTCGCAACAGACGAGTACGTACGACCGATTCCGACGCCACTGCGGAGTAGCGTCTTTCTCTTTTTCACACAGTAGAATATGCGCAATAGAGCGATGTAGCCTGTTCGGTCGGCAAATTGTGACTTTTTTTTTATAAAAGAGGGCGGCAAACGAGCAGGCGGGTCACCTGATGGAAAGTAATCACCGCCGCCTATGGACACCCGCAAAACCAGAGGAATCGCAGATGCGTTGCCGGCCTTTAAGGGAGGAATAGGTTTAAGGAAGGAATAGGAGTTGGGAGGGGGGGAGGGGGGGAAGGGGCCTCCGGAACCCTCACTGGTCGGACGAAACACAACAGCACCAAGTGCCGTTATTTCACGCCGAATATTCGTGAGAGGGTGGTATTACGCCGGGCGAGCCGGCCCAATGCGTGCTGCAACGCAGCGTGGCTCTACCACTCAGAAAACTGAACTGAAGTGAAATTGTGCCTTTAGGCCTAATTTTGGCGGCTCAATCACGAGACGCTAATGCCGTATCTTCCCTTTTTGTTTTAATCTAAGCTTTCAGATGGTGAAACATTTTTTTGATAAGGTCGAAAACTTTTTTTGAAAATTGAAAAAAAGCCAAAAAAAAAGCTTGATTTTTTAACACCTTCCCTCGGAATATCTTCGATATCTCGTGAACGAGGTCGAAAATCGAAAAACTGAGAGAGACGCCTAGAGATATTGAGACGGGAAACATTTGTCTCATACTTTTTTTTGTGGGAGTGATAGGGGGGGGGGGGGTAGACATAGTAGGTGTCTATTTGGGACATCCCCTCTCCTTAATTCACTAAGTTTATTTGTACTGGCACCTCGAGACCAACCGTTAGGTTATGCAAGAAGTGCCAGACGTCCCTGCGCCAGTAGAACACTCGCGCAGGAGACCACCAACGTTAGGTCTTGACGCCAAATTAGTGCCCGCCGCAGCGCGCTCTTCATTCGGTACTCATAAGACTAGTGTCTCGGGAGAGTATCCCCGTGAACACGTGTAGTTCACTGCCTATTGTCCAGATAGGTAGCCGGAGCTGTCGAGCTCGCTCACTTCTCGTTGCACGAAGGGCACAACTCGCAGTTGCCACTGCTAGGGTCGTCGACTCTAAAGTCGACTCCCAAGTGTCCACCTTGGTAGCAGAGTAGTAAGCACACTGACTTCTCGGAACCCATCCGGGAGCCTAGCCAGTTCCCACGTCCTACGCGGCTGGCTGGACCGGAGACCTACGGCATCTAGGAGGCCGTCTCTACTAGTTATCCAGACTAGTACCGGAGATGTCAACACCAATGTCCAATGAAAACCACCGGACAAAGCTGCCAACTATAAGGGAAACTCACGTTCCCCGCAGGACTTTTCGCTTCTGGCCCCTCAGAGACCGCTACTAGGCCCCGCTCGCTGTGCACGAGTTTGGAAGCCCTGGCACACAATACCAGGACAAACGAACATTCCCAAGCTCTACAGCTAACCACATGCCACTACGAGTCCAACCCATGTCCGGATCCCGCCGGAGGCGCCTGGTTAAAGGCACGACCAGCGGGGGGCTAGAACCGGAACCCCGTAGTACCTCTGAAAACACAACCGGACCCGTAGTTCCAGTTGCGATACCCTATCTATTGAGGTCGGTAGATAGGGATATTTGGGACAATGGGATTTCGCTTAACTTTTAATACGTTATATTCATTCACCCTGCCGTCAACACGGTGCGTGTGTGTGTGTGTGTGTGTAATAAAACGCCTCTTACTTTTTTAAAAGTTTATTTAATAATTCATATTTTTTTTAAACTACCAAATGCTTTCAGCTTTCTTCCAAGCCCCTTCTACTCCTTCCACTCCTTCCTTGATGATTGACGATGGGTCTGCTGCTGAAGGGACCTTGGGCGCCGCGGGGGCGGGGGCGGCGGCGGCCAGGCTCAGCACCAGCGCCACGAGGAAAGACAGGATCTGTGGGCAAGATTCATCATCCGAATTAAATGGGATATACGCCCACCACAATCATCTCCAAAGGGTTCTGCAGAGCCGCAATGAGGACCGCGAAAGCAATGCGCAAACACACTTTAGGACACCGTACATACATACATATAATCACGACTATTATCCCCGAAGGGTTAGTCAGAGACTAGGCAATGGGGACCGCAGAAGCAGTCTACTGCTAATAGTCCACTTTTCAACAAATTACAACCGTTCTCAGCGTGACAGGTGGAGAGCCCACCGCCGCTCTATGTTGTTGGATGTATGATGTATGATGATTGACAAAAGTGTTTTGGGATTTTTGAATGCTGCGCCCGGGTTTGGGATCACCGACCCGTACGTGGTGATTAAGGCAAAGCCTATCTATTGTAGCGATGCCTTGGTTCCTTATTTACGTTTACGTACTTCAGTTTACTTATTTATTCTAACTTGACTCATCTAAGTCAGGCAAAACATCGCACTGATAATGCTATAAATGGTCGGTATGTAGTTTCAGCCGAGTTCTTTTCATTGATATGAAGTGTCTGTCACGTGTTGTGAGACAATCCTAAATAATTCAAGTTAACTATTATGAAAATAACTTGAAACAGCTTAACGCCTTTCTTTCTATCTAAAACTAATTTACTGGTTGGCATACACAACAGCTCCCATAAACAAGTGGCGATCACCCCCTGTCTATGCGTAATTCGTCGTACTATGCGAGCGCGCTGCTGTATTTCTAACTAGCAATTGGCACAATACACCGCAGTGCACGGCACATTACGAATAGACAGGGGTTGAGAGTTTGCCAATGTCTAGGGGGCAGAAGCCGCAACAAAATTTGTGAACTGACCTCCAAACTTCATTTTAAAGATGGCAGACAAATGACAATCAAATATATGGTAAAAGCCTAATAAAAACAAGCAAATAAAAAGTAGAACATATTTATCTTGTATGAATGTATGTATGTTTTAATCTATTGTAACTTATCAATTGTATTTGCTTGTTTTTTAATCAGACTATTATCCCCGAAGATTTAGTCTAGTCAGAGAATAGGCAATGACGACCGCAAAAGCAGTCTTCTGCCATAGTCCAATTTTCACAAAATAGCGACTGCACATGTGTTGTCATTTTCTGTCATTTATCCGCGGCTGCTTTTCTCGACCAAGTGACTAGCTATTGTATTGTTTGGTTTTTTTGTAACACCTAAATAATTCTGTTAACAAATGCAAAAACTAGCACACTTGTATTAGAATCAATTGATGCCAAGATGCCCACAAGCGTCCCACTGCTGGGCACGGGCTTCCCACGGTACAACAGCACGCGGGGAGATTTTGAGCCACAACCCACCACGCTGGCCCAATCTCTGTGGTCCCGGTTCTATTCTCGGTCGGGTCAACTAACTGTTTTCTTAAATTGATTTCTGGTCAGGGTGTTTTGTATGTACTTAAGTATAATTAGTATGTTTTTCCGTTATTTAACCAACAAAAACCGTTTTTAAAAGAAGCTTAACTTGAGCTAGATAATAACTGTGTTGTAGTAATGTACAGCCTGTGTGCTGCCCGCAGCTGGGCAAAGGCCTCCGCCTTTGCAATCAAGCCATCGCTACAATGGGGGTGGGAAGGGGGAGAACGGAGTTAACATCTTTCCGACCCCAACTGTCAACCTCACCTGCACGCGCAGTGATTTATTACATCTACTGCGGCGGTATCCTCTCGGATACCGCGGTCCCCCCTGCTAGATAACAGACGAGGCACTGGCGACCGAGCAATGGCGGTATAACCATACACCTGACTGGGCAACTGATCAGAAGAGGTTTCAGTGGCCTGGGGACCTAAGTAGTCCCTAAAATATCTGGTGCAGAAGGCAACGGGAAACCACTGCAACTATCATCCCGAGAAAATCGTCATGCTAGTACAACAAGAGGATTCACGACTGCGATGCGATCCGTTTAGCAACCGGCGCCGCGTCGCGTCCGGGGCGCGTGGTGTGAAATGGACTACTGGCCATGTAGGAGTAGGAGACCAGGCTCCTCATGGAAACAATGCTACTGGAAACGATGTCAAGCTTCGAAAAACCCAGACGATAGGTACGTGGAATGTTCGTGGCTTGCTAGCCACAGGGAAACTCGACATCTTAGAACGAGAAGTGGCCCGGTGTGGTTTGAGTGTCTGCGGACTAAGTGAAACACACTGGAAGAACGGTGGTCATTTTCTAACCGACGCTCATGCCATTTATTTTTCTGGAAATGATAACAACAGCCGTAACGGAGTAGTATTTCTTGTCCCAAAACATCTCAAGAATAATGTGTTAGATTACGAGCCAGTTAGCGACCGAATAATCTCCATAAAGTTGAAAGCATCACCAGTGAACTTAAATCTCGTCCAGGTCTATGCCCCAACAAGCACTGCTGATTCTGAAATTGTCGAGAGCTTCTATGCCGAATTGCAAACTACCATTTCAAAAATACCTAGCAGAGAGATACTTTTAATCCTAGGCGATTTTAATGCAAAAATTGGAGCCAACTCTCACCAATACAGTTGGAAACCAACTCTGTTGGAAACTTCGGCCTTGGAACACGCAACGAAAGAGGTGAACGATTGATGCAGTTTGCGAATGAAAATAGATTGGTGATAGCAAACAGTCTTTTCCAACATCACCCACGTAGATTGTACACATGGACATCACCGGGGGGTCGATACCGCAACCAGATCGACTACATTCTGATTCGATCGCGCTGGCGTACTTCCATCTACAATTCTCACACATTACCTGGCGCTGATTGTGGTTCCGATCACCAGCTATTAATATCTAAGCTCAGAATAAAGCTGAGAGCTGCTAGGCCTATCACCATGCAAAAGCGAATTGAGGTGACCGATAAGGTGCAGTTTGAGTCAGCTCTTGAACGTAACTGGGTAGAATGGAGAGCTGTAAACCACGATACAGCAACTTCAGAAGTCCTGTGGAACAAAGCTAAGCATCTCATCCAAAATACAGTAGCAGAATCTTCTTCACGATCAAATGTGCGAAAACGTCAACACTGGATGACAGATAACACCTTATTACTTGTTGAGGAAAGGCGTCGGAAAAAAGCAGAAGGATCGGACATCAGGGACCTGAATAAATTGTCTGCCGAAATTCAGGCGGGCTGTCGAAAGGACCATAATGCATATCTTTGCAAGATATGTGAAGATGTAGAAGCGCACGCTGGACGGAACGAGTCACGAGACCTCTACCACAAAATTCGTGTTATAACAAAGACACTTCCTTCGAAAACCTGGGCTATTGAAGATGTTGACAACGAAATTGTAACAGAGTTGGACAAAATTTCAGAAACGTGGAAAAACTACTGCCAAGCATTATTCCAAGATCCGGATTCACGCCAATTTCCAAGTACAGACCCAACGGATGGGGATCTGGAACCTGACATTCTTTTATCGGAGGTCAGAGCTGCCATAAGACATCTGAAAAACAATAAAGCAACCGGTAGAGATGCAATTCCCATCGAAACTATCAAAGCTTTAGGAGATCGTGGCGATCACATTTTTCACGCCATCTGCAATAAAGTATGGCAGACAGGTGTCTGGCCGTCTGAATGGACACACACAATCTTCACCCCCCTTCATAAAAAAGGTTCAACAAAGAAGTGTAACAACTACCGCCTGATTGCTCTTATCTCACACGCAAGCAAAATTATGTTACACATTCTGAATGAGCGGCTGAAGACTTACCTATCCGGAGAAATTGCTCCTGAACAGGCCGGATTTGTGAAGGGGAAAGGTACACGGGAACAGATACTCATCGTACGCCAGATTGTTGAAAAGGCGCGAGAATTCAACAAGCCGACATTCATTTGCTTTGTTGATTTCTCCAAAGCATTCGACTCCGTGAAGTGGCTAATTCTGTGGAAGACGTTGCTAGAAATGGGTACACCAAAACACCTTGTACACCTTTTAAGACGTCTGTATGAGGAGGGCACCGCATCGATACGCACAGATAACGTATTATCGAGCAATTTCAGTCCAAGTGCTGGAGTCCGCCAAGGGTGCATTATCTCACCACTATTGTTCAATACCTACACTGAACTAATAATGCGCATCACTTTGGAGGACTGGACAGATGGTGTTACAATTGGTGGATATAAAATAGCAAACTTACGTTACGCAGACGACACTACTCTGTTTGCTACTAGCGTACAATCCATGCAAGACCTGCCGCTGAAGATGGAGCGAGTGAGCCTTAAGTTTGGATTGAAGATTAACCGCAACAAGACCAGGATGATGATCGTTGACCGCGCCAACAACAACTCGCCGGAAGTGACACAAATAGCGAACTGTAGCGTGGTCCAGTCCTACATATATCTCGGAACTTTAATCACAAATAATGGTGGATGCATGGATGAGATTAAACGACGTATGGCCATCACAAGAACAGCAATGGACAAAATGAGGAAAATATGGAGGGACAGAAATATAACCAAAACTACTAAGACCAGACTCGTACGAACGCTTATTTTCCCCATATTCCTGTACGCTGCAGAGACGTGGACATTGCGAGAAGTGGAAAAGATGAAAATAGATGCTTTAGAGTTGTGGTGCTGGAGAAGAATGCTTGGAGTATCGTGGACCGAGTTTCGCACTAACGTCTCGATACTTCAAGAACTCGGCATTGAGCAGCGTCTATTTTCAGTAGTACAGTCTCGCATACTCACATTCTTCGGACACGTCTCTCGACGCGACCATCAGTCCATCGAACGTCTTGTTGTTCAGGGAAAAATGGAGGGCACAAGGCCGCGTGGAAGGTCTCCCATGCGATGGACGGACCAAATTAAGTCAGCCGTGGGAGGTCCATTAAACGACTGCAGCAGGATGACCTCCAACAGAGAAAAGTGGCGCGCTGTCGTGAGGCGAATAACATCTGCCCAAATCGCTACTACATGACGACCACGACCGCTCTGTCAAGAGTGTAGCGGATAAGAAGAAGAAAGAAGACAATGGTGGGCGTTGGTGAATCACCGCGCTTGCCAACGCGACCACAGCTCGCGCGCAGCATATTTTGTTACAGGGTTATAGTAAAAAAAACGTGTTTTCCCGAATATTTAAATGTGAAAATAATTTCACATGGTGGATTTTTAAAAGCGTTCGTGACTTAGATTAAAACATTATTTTAATCTAAGTATATATATATAAGTATATAATTAGTATGTTTTTCCGTTATCTAACCAACAAAAACAAGTTTTAACAAGTTTTAACCAACAAAAACAAGGTTTTGTTTTAAACACGGTTCGTGAACGTGCATGAGTGTTGGCAAATAAAACAAAACGGTGCAACAACACTTTTCCAATTCTCGCAAGAAATACCTACTCAAAGGGTTTGAAGGGGATATTTTTTACCATTAAACATTCACATTAACACAGAGCTATTATCTATTATCTACTTTATGCAAAGAAAGTATTTGCTATTATCTCTCTTACTTGACAGTGCAAACAGCACTAAGTCATTATTCAAGATAAAAAACATGGTCAACTTTTCCTTAGGAGTCGTGTCGTGTAGCGGCTCTTTGAAAGACTACTACCACCCCCTCTCTTCCCTTGGGTGTTGTAAAAGGTGACTAACGGACTAAAGACTGTACATACACCCAGCTAGGGCATGTAAAATCGGAAGCTTCTTAACTCCGGATCTGGCTTCCGGTGTTGGCATTTCAATTTCGGAGTTTCGGAGCTAAATCCGGACTTAGTCTTTTTCAGAGTTAAAAAAAACTAACGAGATATTTTGTTTAAAATCAGTTTTACAACTCTTTGGTATAAAATCAAGCAATATTAAATCACATCTGTAACAAATCACTTGAACAAAAACAATAAACAATCAGTCTCTCATAATACATTCTGTAAAAAAAGCTTCGGGAACCGATGATTTGTTTATGATTCCAAATTATTTTTTTTGTTTTTTTTTTGTTGTTAGATTGGCACAACTGTTATCCATTTTGGCGCGGAGTTTGAGTTGCATCTGTTATTTAGATTAAATACAGTGCTGTTTTAGTCAGTTTATATCTAGTGTGTATTGCGAATTTCATAATGGATAAAAACATCGAATAAATAGTTGGCGTCGCTTAAATTTTGCGTCGCCAATGAAATGTCGTGTTCGGAGTCACTGAAAATGCTACAGAAGGCTTACAGTGAATCGACTTTATCAAAAACACGTGCTTATGAGTGGTAAAAAGCGTTCAAAAGCGGTCGAGATGTGATGCAAGATTTGCTTCGCTCTGGTAGGCCATCTACGTCTTCAACTGAAGTTAAAATCGCAAAAGTGAAGGAAATGGTGACTGAAAATCCTCATTCAAGTTTAAGAGAGATATAGTCGCTAAACTTTCTGTGTCTCACGAGTCGATCCGTACCATTTTAAATAATCACTTAGTTATGAAACATGTTGCCGCTCGGCTAGTCCCAAAAGACCTGAATTTTCTCTAAAAACTCAATCGCATAAGAGTTGCATGAGTCAATTCCGACCCAACATTCATTCATTGCATTGTTACTGGTGACGAGACGTGGGTTTACGAGTTTGACATGCAAACTAGTCAATAAGCTTCGGAGTGGCGCCTTCCGACTGAACCGAAACCGAAAAAACCACGCCAAAGTCGATAAAAAGTCAATGTCATGTTGACTGTTTTCTTTAACTATCGCGGTGTTGTGCACTCGAAATTCTTTCCGGAAGGTCAAACGGTAAATAAACAATATTATTTAGGCAATTTGCGGGGTTTAAGAGAGCAAATTCGATGAATATGACCAAATTTGTGAAAAGAAAATTCCTGGATTTCGCACCACGATAATGTGCCTTCGCCCAAGGCCATCATTGTGGACGAATTTTTGACCAAAATTTCATCAAATACCATCGAACAACCACCTTATTCACCAGATATGGCTCCAGCCGACTTCTCTGTTTTTCCTAAACTAAAATTACCACTTCGTGGCACCCGCTTTCATTCGGTAGAAGACATAAAGGAGAATTTGCAGCGAGAACTGAACTCAGTTCCGGAAAAAGCGTTAATGTTTTGATGATTGGTTTATTCGTTATCGTAATTGTATCGTTTCTGAAGGAGCATACTTTGAAGGCGATAAAATAAATTTGGATGAATAACTAACATTTTGTGAAATAAACATTTTTCTTTTCCATTTACTCATTACAATTAATATTTTGGCAAATGCAATCAAATTCACACGTAATGTAACCTATAATTTTTTCGATTATTGTTTTCCTTCTTCTTGAAAGTGCGCTCTTATGAAAATAAGAGCATCAAGTGTTTTGTCAGAGAGTGAGCTACTTATATTAGATGATCAAAAATTATAAACCTGTCTATAACTAAATGCCGAGAGCTGGAAGAGGAGATTAGTTTATTGGCAAGATGGATAATTTTGCGCTGTGTAGGTTTTAATCTAGGAATACTGAACTCCGGAGTTGCGATGTTAAAGCCTACAACTCCGGATTTAAAATACCGGAAAAAATAGCCCGGAATTCCGGAGTTACGAAACTCCGAAACTCCGGAGTACATGCCCTACACCCAGCAGTATAGATCGGCGATCGGCTCACCACCTGTCACGCTGAGCACATGGAGTTCCCTAAATAATCCCGAAAGCCGTTTTACCGATTATCATTTCAACCTAAACTACGAGTATTAACCGATGACTCAATTGAACGATGCCTTGTTTGTACGAAGCTCTAATTTACCGATGTAACAATTCAACGAAAAACCAATTACCGAAGTTCATTTCAGCGACCATGTATTTAACCGACACATTATTTAACCGATGTAACATTTCACCGAATTATAAGAGTAGGTCAACGCATCGGTGGCTGAATGGTCAAATGCTTAGCTCGATATCCGGAAGTCCCGGTTTCAATTCCAATGTCGGACAAAGTGCGTTTTGATTCATAGCCCGGGTTTGTTATTACTAACTCGCATTTGGCAAGGGTGGTGATTAAGCCAATACCCATCAATTTTAGCGAAGACTTGATTTCAAAGATGGAGGCTTTTACCGACAGGTATACAGGCTGTACTTTCCTTTTTTTATGTCAAAAGCTCGGCTACTGAAACGTTTAATTAATTAAAATTTATTAATAAAAAAAATAACTTTTAATAATTATACTAAATTAATAAAAGTGGGATAAATCACATGCCTTTTAAATTCAATGTTACTATTTATTTTTATAAGAAATAATTTATGCATATTATAACAATTTAAAAAATATATATACATATTTCGTTTATGACATCATAAAAAAAATTATGATGTCATAAACAAAATATATTTTTTAATATTTTTATATATTTTTTTGATTAAATTGTAATCATCATCAGCCTATAAACGTCCCACTGCTGGGCACAGGCCTCCCACGTGGACAATAGCACGTGGCGATATTGGACCCTAACCCACCACGCTGGCCCAATGCGGGTTGGTGGGTTTTAACGACTGTCATCTTACGACAACAACCGGGACCAACGGCTTAACGTGCCTTGCCGTGCGAAGTACGGAGGAGCTCGAGATGTTTTTAATTTGGTCACCCATCCAGCGACTCGGCATTGCGAAAGTTGCTTGGCGGGCAAGATCGCAAGCCGAACGCGCTAGCCACTGCGCCATCGAGCTCCTCGCTCGCAAGGCAAGGGTTAAATTGTTATAATTTGCATAAATTCTTTCATTATGTAATTGTAGTGATTTTTTATGATGTCGTAAACGAAATATGTTTTTTTTATTATTAAATTGTTATAATAGGCCTGTGTCGTAAATTTCAAAAATGGCTTATTTCGATAGGTTAGTACCTGTATTACCCCAAAAAAATAATATTTCATGATAAAAATTATATTTAAAACACATATTTTAAGTTTGAAAAGAATATTTTATATTTTTAAAACACAAGAAAGTGTCATGGCGTCGTGAATGACGTCAATTAGTTGCAAGCGATTGTGTTCACTTACGGCGAAAGTTGGTTTTGTTTAAATAAAAATGGAAACTTCGTATTTTAAAAACTGTATATTGCCCCAGTGTATAAATACAAGTATAAAAACTCCGACAAAATTATTCATACGTGTTCCGGTCAAGCAAAAAATGCGAAGAAAGTGGTTAAAACTGGCAAGGAGGAAAGATGCTCATTGTTTATCAACAACATCGAGAATGTATTTTTGTGAAGATCATTTCGATGTAAGTATTATTAAAAAAAATAGTGACTACATATTCAACTCGTAAATCTTAAGAAAAACCAAACCTTTTTTTGTTTTAAAATAACTATGCAACATTTGGTTTGAGGTTAGAATGTCTAATATTTGTATTGTGTTAAAACACAGTCTTCATATTTTTCCAGTTGCCAAACGATATGCTGAATTATACCGAGTACCATATAATGGGAAAGCTATCTTTATGTGCGAATGAAACCAGGTTGTTTACCAAGTAAATTTGGATGTCAAGAAGACAGAAGAAAACGAACCTGCACCAGTGCAGAGCGGCCATACATGATAAAAAAACAGAGAATGTCTACAATAGCAGAGTGTCTTCAAGAAAGTTGTACACCTAGTACTTCCAATGAACTACTAGAAAGTTGTACACCAAGTACGCGACAAATCGGCCTAGCATAACAGCGTCAATTTTGGGTAAATTATTGCTGTTCGCTTTGATAAATCCAGGTGCCATGGCAGTTTATGCTAGTATTATCCGATATGGGTGGAAATAACACTCTTAACTTGTCGAAAAATGATAATAATAGAAAAAAAACGAAGTGACTTGTGCTGTTGTATGAAAATCATAACCAAACGTCAACAACAACAATAGCGCATATCACCATGTGACGTAATACGTTCTAATTGGCGTTCACATCGGAGGGGCCAGGGGGGTATTTTTTTGATTTTAATTTGTAAAAATAACAATAATCTTATTTTTTTATGAGGAATTATTTCGGTTTTCCTTGATTAAATATTACAATTTTCGCCTAGAAACATTCATCCATTGGTTTCATTGTTAGTTGACACAAGCCTATTTGCTTGAATTCCTTCTTATAAAAATAAATAGTAACATTGAATTTAAAAGGCATTTGATTATCCCACTTTTATTAATTTGCAATAATTATGGGTGATAAACGTTCCAGTAGCCGAGCTTTTGACCTAAAAAAAGGAAAGTATAGCCTGTATACTGTCCTACTGCAAGGTAAATGCTTTGAAATCAAGTCTTCGCTACAATTCATGGGTATTGGCAAATGCGGGTTAGTGATCACAAACCCGGGCTATGAATCGATAAATACGAAACGCACTTTGTCTGACATGGGAATTAAAACCGGGACTTCTGGATATCGAGCCAAGCACTTGACTACTCGGCCACCGAGGCGTTGACCTACATACTCTTAAAATTCGGTAAATTGTTACATCGGTTAAATAATCTGTCGGTTATATGTATGGTCGTTGAAATGAACTTCGGTAATTGGTTTTTCGTTGAATCGTTACATCGGTAAATAAAAGCTTCGTACAAATAAGGCATCGTTTAATTGAGTGATCGGTTAATAGTTTTCGTTGAAATGATAATCGGTAAAACGGCTTTCGGGATTAAATAGGGAACCCGAGCACATGTGCAGTCGCTATTAGGTGAAAAGTGGACTATGACAGAGGACTGCTTTTGCGGTCCTCATTGCCTAGTCTCTGACTAACCCTTCGGTGATAATAGTCGTGATTATTATTTATGTGTTATAAAAATTAAATAGTTAGTAACCTCTAGGCGTGTTCGTGAGAGACAATGAATAACAATGTAATGCAGGTATCGCGCTTACCAGAGTGAGCTTCATGTTGCGTGTGCGGTGCCGGCGCGCAGTAACTGTGTCAACCGCTGGGGCGATTCCTTTTTAAACTGAAACTTCAGCAAATATTTGGCGACCGTCAATGAATACAGGTAACGAGTAACGACGCCATTTGTTTCGAGCAGTGCGCATCTCACAAATACATTTGTTCAAATAGCTGGGCCGCCGGCAGGCAACCACCAAAACTGCATTTACCTGTTCTAGCCTATTTATTTTATTTATTTATTTGGTTCTAAATACAACGGTGCGAACACCAATTACAGTAAATAGTAAAGTAAAGTAAATAGTAAAGTACAATATACACATACAAACAGTAAACACAAAATGAGAACATAAAATAAAGAAAAACTAAAACACAGAATAACACATTAAAGTAAAAAACATCATAACAAAGAAGACGCGCATTCATCCTTCTTATATTGATCCTTATCTGTTACTCATAAAGTTCAAAGTGTTTTATAGTGACACTTGGTGGTAGGTTGACTCGCCGCCTTCTGAATATTGAGGACTTTTATTAAGTACACGTCATCGTGTCGCGCTCTTTAAAATAACTTTTTATTTACATTAAGGGGATCCTACACGAAACTGTGAAAATTTACGTATTTTTAAGTCACTTGTACTATGCGCTGAATTAGTTAAATACATTAAAAGAACTTACGTAATTTAGCCTGATTATTGCATAAGGTCGTGGCCTTGTTGAAATTTCAAATAAATTGTTTAAACAATAACAAACAATACATAAATCTATCTACATATCTCTTTTTCTTCGACAATTTTCTTAATTTTGAAACAATAATTATTACATGAAAATATTTGTTTCGATATTCCGCAGGTCATCCCCACAAGCGCGTGATAGTTTTGTACATTTGCAGAATAAAAACGATGCTCTAATCATATTACTAGAAACTTCAAACCAGAATTGTTCTAATTTTAAATATTAATATGATTGATTTTGCTTTGAATTTCGTTATGAGACTTATGTCAGTTTTTGCGATAGCGCGGCTCCGCGCGGTGCCTTCTTAAGGAAATGAAGCCTATAAAAAAAGTTTTATTTCTGACCTGCGCAACACATCTTTTTCATACGTACAATGGCGGACTCCGTAGCTTTACCAGTCTAAAGGTCAAAATCTCTTGCATACCGCGTCGTCTATTTGTTACGGGCACGTACCCGGTCGGTGCGCTTCATACGAAAATCGCTGCAAAGTGGTAAAGCGACGGTGAACCCGACGTCCCGTCACGAGCAAAAAATATGTAAACAATTATAACTCTTAATACAATGGAATAAAAGTTAATGTGTATAAACATATTGGTGCTCCTGACGTCATTAATTTTTTTTATGTGTCTCGTCATAGTGACCACTTCCTGCCTGATGGAAAGCAGCCAATGCAGTCCAAAATAATGAGAGCGCTTCTCATCGTGAACAAGCACGGTAACAAGCGCACATATTCATAACGACCTGCATAAATGCCGTTTCACGCACCGCTTAAAAAAGGATCTGGGAAACGCATGCGCCGGCAGAGAATTCCAAAGCCGAATGGACTTACAGAGGAACGACTTGCCAATTTTTTTGCTACGAGTGATGATATTATGTCAGTCGATACTAACTTACTGCATCACTGCATGGGGTGGTACGTATAAGTCCTTGTTATTAACTGTCGAAAGAGCCCAAAGGGCAATCCTAAAGGTGTCCACTTTCCGTCCTTATCTATATCCTACTCATCTTTTATATGAATCCTGTAAAGTTTTAACAGTTCGGCAATTATTTATAAAAAGCACGATACTAAAACAGCACACGGCTCTTCCTTACAGCACTGAAATTACTAATAAAAGGAGGAAGGACATGGTTTGCACTTATCTCAAAGGTACAAAATGCGCTTTCTCATCGAGGTTCTTTATTTTCTTAGGACCCTTTCTGTACAACAGGATTAATGCTAAGTGTTATATTTATCCGTTAAACACTATCAGCTGCAGAAAGGTTGTACAGGAAGAACTACAAAAATTGACCTACGACGATACGGAGGGGTTAATGACCGCTGTCAGGTAATTTTGTTTTATTTATTTCTGTGTAAAACTTAAAAGCTTATTTTAAAAAAAAAACTTATTATTATTTTATTTATGTCTTTATATTAGATTGTAATTTAGCGTATAAGAAACCTGTTATATTCATTTATGTTTCGATTTATATTAAACTTGGACTAAGCCCACATTCGCCTGAAAAACACGGTTTACCTAGCTCAGGCAACAGAATTTAATCTACTTTAGATTATTAGTTAAGAGCTCTTTGTAAACTATAGATGTAAGCGTATTTAAATAAAGATATTATTATTATTATTATTATATTCTGCACAGTATGATGGTGGTTCCTAAGACAATCACGTGTAGTCCGGGAGAGGAAAGAGAGGGAGGGATTAGATCAAAAAGTTCTTTAGAACACTCTACGTAGTAATTCTGGTAGAAGACACTAAGAGAACCAATGTCTCTACAAAGTGAAAGTCAAAGTCAAAAAAGTGCGCACACGGTAGAGAAGGCGAACTTGTTTGCCTCTCTCTTTGCGTCCAATTCGCATCTGAATGCTGGCAGTCTCTCTCCACCTGTATTACCTCACTGCGGATCACAAATGCCTGAGGTCTGCATTTACCAAAAAGAGGTACTTAAGACACTTCGCACTTTAGATGTGAACAAAGCCAGTGGGCCAGACGGCATTCCAGCAATTGTTCTGCGGACTTGCGTGCCTGACCTGTCTCCAGTTTTAACACGCCTATTTCGACTCTCTTTAAAGGCTGGCCTTGTTCCTAAAGTTTGGAAGTCTGCTAATGTGCAACCAGTTCCAAAAAAAGGTAGCCGATCTGACCCTACCAACTATCGACCAATCGCTATCACGTCCTTACTTTGTAAATGTTTGGAACGTGTTTTAAACAACAAGCTCCTTGCTTATCTTGAAATGAACGATCTCCTTAGCGACCGTCAATTCGAATTTCGTCCAGGGCGGTCTACAGGAGATCTACTAATCTATGCAACACATCTGTGGAGTGAAGCGATTGAAAAACACGGTGAGGCCCTTGCCGTGTCTTTAGACATTTCTAAGGCGTTTGATATGGTCTGGCATGCGAGCTTACTTAGCAAACTTCCAAGTTATGGGATCCCCGTCGGCTTGTGCGTCTGGATACAAGACTTCTAGAGGGAACGATCGATTCGAGTGGTCCTCGATGGCCAATCCTCCGATTTAATGGCGATAGATGCCGGGGTACCTCAAGGGTCCGTTCTGTCTGCAACGCTTTTCCTGCTGCACATAAATGATCTGCTGAAACCCGGTATTATTGGGTATGCAGATGACAGCACAGTTGTGGATAGATACTTTTCCAATGCACGAGCTTCCAAGGACGAAACTCACGCCCTGAGAGTTGACTTGGTCGTGCGTATTGACTTGGCCCTCCAAGCTGTCTCCGAATGGGGCGAGGCCAACTTAGTCAAATATAACGCTACCAAGACTCAAGCGTGTTTATTTAGCGCCAAGCGGAGTCCATTTAACCTGACTCTGACTTTCCGGAATGTACCTGTTGATAATAGCGACCATTTAAATCTTCTTGACTTAGATTTGTCACCGAATCTCAATTTCGGCCGCTCTATAGAAAATAAAGCCAAAACTGCCACAAAAAAGCTGGGTATTCTCTCAAAGGTGAGACGGTACTTCACCCCGGGACAGCTTCTTACTCTTTACCAAGCTCAGGTCCGATCGTGCATGGACTCATCTTTGGGATGGATCTGCAAAGCACCAGCTGGCTGCCCTGGACTCTATAGAGCGAAGAGCAAAGAGGCTGATTGGTGACGATGAGCTGGTCAATAACAAACTTTTAAGTTTGGAACACCGACGCAAAGTGGCTTGCTTATCAGTCTTCTACAGGTTACATTTCGGAGAGTGTGCTCAGGAGTTACATAACCTCATACCTCCTTTCCCGTTCCATTATCGGACTACTAGACGGAGGGAGGGCTTTTAACCCTATGTTGTCGATATTCCATCCGCCCGGACGAAGCGATTTGCTTCTAGCTTCCTTATTAGGACAGCTAGGATGTGGAATGACCTCCCTGCGTCTGTTTTTCCTGAACGCTACAACTTGGGCGTCTTTAAGGCTAGAGTAAACAGGCATTTACTGACTGCGTGTGCTCCACCTTCGTCCTCATTATCACTTTCCAACAGGTGAAATCGGGGACAAACGCGCAATCACTCTCCAATTAAAAAAAACACAGTACGCAGGACGCGACCGAGGCGGAAATTAGTTTCACGTTTATTATACTTTCGCAAGTGGAAAGTTCACAGGATGGTGATACAAAAGCGTAACTGTTCTGCATTCGGATTCACTAACATGAAATTAAAAGATAATGATTTAACCTTTCATAGACTTCCCAATAATCCTGTAAGGTAAGTAAACAAGTAGGTACTTGTAGTATTTACAGACAATTAATAATAATAATAATATAAGCTTTATGGCCAATGTCATCAATTGTCATATATTTTTATCGGATTTTTATTTTATTAGATTTATTACATTTTTAAGTGCAACCGAATAAAAATAACAATAGCCAGTATAATTAACAATTCGCAACAATTACAAAGAACAATAATGAATGCAAAATGTTGGAAAACACCTAAATAGTGAAAATCATTGTGACGTTTACACGTCAACAACCAAATCCATGAAGAGAAAATGACCTAAATGCAAACAAGAGCAAAACGAAGCGCACGCCCTCCATCATCGCCTGCTCCGCCAACCTTAAGCTCCTCGTCGTATGATGATCCCACCAGGGTGTCAATGTCAACTGACGAGTCGAGCAGCGCGAGCGGGTGATCGCCGTCCCCGCCGCTACAACGACCTGCGCGACGTGGACGACCACCGCTGCCGGCACGCTTGGAATCAGAGGGGCAATCTGCCCCGCGTACGACCCCCGCTACCGGTGGTGTAGTGCGCCGCATGCGATGGACTCAACAAATGAATGAGAACTGCATGCGCGCCTACTATGGGGCAACAGAGGGAGGAACTAACCTTACTGCGTATCGTGTTCGGCTGCTGTCTTTGTTTCAGACCCTTGAACCGACCATCGACGTGTCTGCCCAACGATTGTCGGATCCAGTGTGGGTGATCCAGCGTAACAACTTGCTGGATCAGTCAGCACTTGATCGGCTTGATGTTTATGATTGATGCGGCTTCTTCTTCGGTGCAGGATCGGCCTGCCCCACAATTACCGGCCGTGACGACGGTTTTGGTGGCGCGAGTAAATCCGGTACCCGACGATGAAGACTACATAAATACGAATGTAAGTACACAGGCGAATGAGCAAATGAGGAGCGCTTTGAATGATGCCATTCTACAGTATCGTGACACGCGTAACTCTAGGCCGCGTATACCTCGTTTGCCCACGAATAGGCATAATTTAGCGTTAATGAGTGCCTTGAACGATTTACTGGTTCCTTATCTTGGAACCAGTGAAAATTTAATTGATACCCACTCGATCCTTTATTGTGGGGCCAGGCGGTGTGTCACGTTGCTCGTGTCAAATTTCAGGATTCTGACCAAGTACCGCGGCGAACCGGGACTGCCCTTGCTTGGCAATTGAGAATCGAGGGGCGTATCAATAGGTTCAGGACACTCATTGCAAAGCTAATTTGCTTCAGAAATGGCAATAATCGGCCTCGCGTCATGCGATTCGTCACACAAGCTTTTGTCGGGACTGATGTTCGACCGGAAAACTATATGGCTTATGTGACGGAACGTATTGACTTTCTGAAGCCAAAAGTCTATGCGTGGGCAAACCGTATACGTCGCTACAGAGTGCGTGTGGACCGATACCAACAAAATCGCCTCTTTCAAAGTGACCAAAGAAAAGTATACAGACGTTGGAAAGGAGCTGATCAACGTGTGAGCGACGCATGTTGGTGAGGATTTTAGAGTTATATAAAATTTATATAACTCTAAAATCCTCACCAACAGGGAGTGACCCGAGCTGTATGGCTTCTTGGAATTGCGTTGCCAGTAACTCGTGTGAACATCGAAACCATTTGATCTAGAAGTTGTACAATCCGTCCGGTCCTGGGCATTTCCAATTTTGGGCCGTACGGATTGCACAACTTACGTCAGCTGTACTAATATTAATAGGCTGCATGGTCTCGATAGGTTCACACGCCTCAGTCCTCACTGACAACACTCATCCATTCACCTTCTGTGTGCTCGACGGGCACCGACCAAATGTTGCGCCAGAAATTAGTCATGGCATCAACATCCGGTAGCTGCCCGTCGCTCACACGTTGATCAGCTCCTTTCCAACGTCTGTATACTTTTCTTTGGTCACTTTGAAAGAGGCGATTTTGTTGGTATCGGTCCACACGCACTCTGTAGCGACGTATACGGTTTGCCCACGCATAGACTTTTGGCTTCAGAAAGTCAATACGTTCCGTCACATAAGCCATATAGTTTTCCGGTCGAACATCAGTCCCGACAAAGGCTTCTATAGTGTAAGCAAGTGAATTTACACAGTTGCAGGACGGTGAGGGCCAAGAAAATTTACAGTCACCTTTGTGTTACTGTGTATGATGATGATGAATGTGAAGTAATACAAATTTTGGTACTTTTCACAAATCTGTACTCAAGCCAAAAGAATCATCGCTAATATAACTACTTCAGAAATAAAATAAAGTGTTTTTTGGGTATACTTTTATAGAGCGGTTAGCGGTGAGCGGTATACAACGCAGGTATATGTATGGGGCAGGCCAACGCCAACGGTCTTACGCAGGCCTTTGTTTGATTTACTAAGTATATTTTTTTCAGACATGGCACCTTTCGAACAAAACTATAGCATTGACGAAACTATGGTACCATACTATGGAGGCCATAGCTACAAACAATTTATACGCGGGAAACCGATCCGATGGGGGTATAAACTGTGGAGGTGCAACTAGGTTGCGGTATGTTTTTTGGTTTGACTCAAAAATATGTTTTGTTTTGTTGTTCCTATCATACCAATGTTTAGATTCTTGGCAAATAAACCATTGTAATCAATATGTTCTGTGTTTAATTTCATTCCAAAAATGCTTTAGTTTTGGTAGCCGATATTACTACCGGGCGTTATAACGCCACTCGTTTTCCGGCTTTTCCGGACAACGAATTTTTTTTTAAATATTTTTTTAATAATACTACTTTGGTTTAGTACAACATATTCAAAAATCAGTGCAATCCGAAACAAAAAAAAAGTTTCTGTAATATCTGGGTTAAAGATTTATGGTGAGCGTCTTCAACTACTAAAGGGCTATGGCATGCCTTCAAATAACAAGTGTCACTGCAAAACACCAAGTCCAGTAACCTGTCATTTATGTTAAATTCAGAATTAAATTGTGATAAAAGGGAAAAGCTCATAAAGTCGCTAGTGAGAGTAGCAAATAAATCGTCACTAGCTTTCAAATTCATACTGCCAATATCATCATCGTAGTACTATTCTGCATGTGTAACATTAAAGTCACCTAGTATGAGAAATATGTCGTTAGAGTGAGAGTGAACCTTTTCACAGGTCCTATCAAAAAAGGATCTTAACAGTGACTCATGTCGCGCACCGTGTGGTATATAAGTACATGCTAGATGCGTGAGTAGGTTGTGTGAGTAGAAATGTCAGTAACGGAGGGCCAACTGCACAGCGGTATGCTCAACCAACAGCTCTTCGGCGGGCGGCGGCGCGCACCAGTTTGAGCGCAAACTAGCACACAACTCAAGCCGAATTAAAACACCACCGCCACGTGCACGTTGAGTGGAGACAGAATCTCGGTCGCATCTAAAAACGTCATATAGCTATAGAAACCATCATTTAACCATGATTCCGTTACCACAATCACATCATAATCACAATTCAGGACACCACCATAAAACTCGTGAGATTTTGTTCGTAAGCCCCTGACGTTTGGTAATAAATAGATATTAAACTATGGTTCACCGTTTATATATTAAAATAAATAATAACCGTAAAATGAATAATAATTCGAGCCCCGTTCGTTCGATTATAATTTATTAAAGTATAACTAGATTTTAAGGTACGAGTAGTATTGATTATTGAATCATCTTTATGTAAAATTACCCCCAAAAATACAGAACGAGATTTTATGCGTATGAGTATGTAAAATGCTTGACAACTTAAAAAATAGCGTTATACGTCAATGAGAAAAATAATAACAAAAGTAAATTATACAAAAAGCATTTGTAATAACAATGAAACAAAAATACATAATTCCTGTCAAAAACAATAAACAGTGTTGGCATTACAAAAACAGTTAATAATAATATGTAGTAGCGACAAAGCATTGATAAGTTAACGATTTCGATATAAAAATAAAATGTAACAAAAGCAACACAAAAGTAACACAATAATTGCAAAAGTAGTCAAATATTTTTTTTAAAATCACTGTCACAAGAGATTTGTATAATTTTTGACACATCAGTTTTGCGCAAGAAAAGTTTACAATGTCTTGACCAAATATACTTGTATTGAAGTTCCTTGCCACATTTACGGACGCGGCCAAACAAAATTTTAATATGTGGCGCTAAGTGGTCGTTAACGAACACTGAACAGACAGTCAATGTCAGCAGAAGTCAAGAAACGACGCGTGTGACGTAGGGGTATATTAAATGATACAACCCTTACGGTTATACAAATTTATTGTAACTTGGTCTCAGGGCGTGGAGTACATAAAGGCCTAGCTGGGTAGTTTGCTCTGGCCCTGACTTAGCTTGGGGAAACGCCGAGGTGTTGGGAGGAGCGTCGCTGTACAGGAGCTGCGTGCTGCGTGGTGTGTTCACAAAATGGCGGCCGCGTCGAAATGCGAAGACGGTCGCGTAGAATTCTTCTAAACTCCGGACGTAGAACGTGGAACTTCAGTCCAAGCGTAGAACTCCAAACGTGGAACGTGGAACGTAGAACGTAGAACCCTGGAACACAACGCAGCATGAGCCGGTTTGTCCAGCAGCCGCCGATTGCGTGAGCCACCTCACCCCAAGCCAATCCGAAAAAGTCAGATGAGAAGAGACTAGTATGAGGTGGGAAGCGATCACAATCAGAGTGGAGTGCACAAAACTATGAAATCTAAAACCTAGCTAAAAAGCATTGCGAGAAGCGCTAACAACTAAATCATGTTCCAAAGAAAACAAATTAATATTAAATTATTTAAGTGCGGGTTCGAATCCCGGTCGAGGGTACTTTTAAAACATTTGGTTTCCATCCAGTAATTTAAAATTAAACTAAATATGAGATCGACCGTAGTAGTACCGGTCTCAATAATAATTAAATAAATTAAAAGCAAATTACATATGTGCGGGATCGAGTCCCGGTCGAGGTTACATGTAAAACATTTAATTCCTCTGCGTAATTTAAAGTTGAACTAAATAAAAGATCGACCGTATTAATACCGGTCTCAACAGAAATTAAATAATTAACAACCTCTAGAAGTCTTCTTGACAGACAAGGAAACAAATAGAAATTAGCAAACGAGTTGCACAACTAAAAATTTACATTATACAATGACGGTCACCCATTAACGGTTACATATTATAACACTTTTGAAAATCACCGTTACATGTTTAAATCTTTGATTTGAAATTATAAACAAACCTTCGCACGCTTAGCAATGCTATCTACACGCACTGCATAAGCGAGCTAAGGCTAAAACAAAGGATTAACACACAACTAAATACTTACTAGCTAATAACTACTCTAATTTTAAAAACTGTTCAACACTTACCCTAACGGGGAACGAGTAGCAAAATTATCGTAGAATGACGATAAGGCTGGATACTTTATAAAAATATCAGCTTTGGTCAAATACGTGACCTATTAAATATTTATAAAAAAAAACGTATGAAATTGCACAAATTTACAAAAGCAACGTTTGTGTAGTATGGCTGTCTCTCGGGCGTATGAGACGACGCCAACTGCCACCGAGCACGTAAATTTTAACCTACCTACTTTCATCAAATAAAAATATACGAAAGGCATTTTAGGGTACCGTGCGCGCAATGATAAAACCATATGAAATAAAATACGTTTGTTTTGCAGTTATCAAAACTATTAAGACTTTATTTCTTTGAAGTTATTAGATAAGTAATTTAGTTTAAAGTAACATTTAGAATTAAGTTAATTAGGATAAGATAATCTACGTTTGTTTGTTTATAAATTAAAATTATATATAAGTATTTAATAGCTATACGTTTATAACGTTACACGCGCTCGCACTGCAGCTAACATGTTAGATTTGAGTTGCCGTTGCGTAAACCTCACGACAATATAAGGCACATCAGACAATAATTGTGCATTAGGGGCATCGCCCTTTTTTTCAGAATTGTGTGGGTACCGCCTTACGCGATGAATGTTATCAATATCCGTCGAGGAGAACGAGAATCCCACTTTTTGTGCAATTTTATGTAGTATATTATAGAGGTTTTCACCCTTCTTGAAAGGGATACCAGATATCTCTAAATTATTTAGCCGCCCTTGCTGTTCTTTGTCCAATAATTGTTCAGAGAGCGAAGTCACTAGTCGTTGGCTTTCTAAAAAATCTTTTTCTAAAATGCTTATCTTGTTATTTGTTATTTCGTTTGATTTTTGAAGGGACGAAATACTGGATTTGTTGTCATTAATGTCCTTTGCCCTGCAGTGGGACAAATTAGGCTGACAATAATAATAATAATAAAAAAAAAATAAAAAAAAATTGACACCGCTCAAACAAGACGTCTTTTTGGAAAATTTTCTTTTTATATAGCAATTTTGCTTTTTCCACCCTTTACGACAGCCAAAACAGTCTAATATAACTAAGTAAACAATGCCACAAAGAAATCAAAAAAGAAATAGTGCTAAAACCAGCAACAATTCATAATATTTGATCTACACCTATTTTTATGCATTTGACATTAATGTCATTATTGTCAACAATACTACAAGATTACAAGCAAATGTGATAAAAATGATAACAAGATCCCAAAAACGTCTAGCGGAATCTACTAGCGCGCACCCACCACCTCCGCCCGTCGCGTCATCTCCGAGCTCATCGTCGGAGGACGACTTCGTCACTCCCACGGAGGGCAGCTCGTCGAGTGATGACGACGGGCCTACGCCGCCGCCGCCGCCACCACCACCTGCGCGACGACGAGGACGGCCACCGCTGCCGGCACGCTTGGGGCCTGAGGGGCAATCTGCTCCGCGCCCGGCCCTCGCTACCGGTGGTGTAGCGCGTCGCATGCGATGGACACAGTCTATGAATCAGAACTGCATGCGCGCCTACTACGGGGTTACAGAGGGAGGAACTAACTTGACTGCGTACCGCGATAGGATACTGCCTCTGTTTCAGTCCCTTGAACCAGCCGCCGTCGTCTCTGCACAACGACTGTCGGATCAGGTGCGGGCCATCCAGCGACTCAAGTTGTTGGATGACTCTACGCTTGATCGACTGCGTCTGGAGGCGTTACCTATTCATACTACCTTTACTTTAGCGCGGGACTCGCATGTTGCGTTGTTGAATCAGGGGCCGACAGGCTCGGCTTCGACGACTGCCCTGACGGAACGCGCACTGGACGTAGATGATTGTATGAATACGAACGTAAGTACCCAGATTAATGAGCAATTGAGGAGGGCTTTGGAAGACGAAATTTTGCAATATCGTTCCACCGACTCTGGGCCGAGACTACCACGCTTGCCAACGAATAAACGCAATCTGGCATTAATGGGAGCCATAAACGTTTTGCTAGTCCCCTATATGCAGACTAGCGAAACATTAGTTGATACACACTCGATTTTATACTGCGCTGCCATAGCGGCGTGTCGCATCGCTCGTGTTAAGTTTCCGGACACTGACCGAGCACCGCGACACCCCGCTGTCCCCGCGTGGCAAAAAAGAATCGAGTGTCGTATCAACTCGTTTAGGACTCTCATTGCAAAATTAATATGCTTCAGAGGGGGCAACCATCGTCCAAGAGTCATGCGTTTCGTGAACCAGGCCTTTGTTGGGACCGGGATAAGACCCCGGGACTACATAGCTTGTGTCACGGAGCGCATTGACTTTCTGAAGCAGAAAGTTTATTCGCTGGCAAGCCGTATTCGTCGCTATAGAGCGCGTATTGATCGATATTGTCAAAATCGCCTCTTTCAAAATGACCAAAGGAAGGTGTACCGGAGTTGGGAAGGAACCGACCAATGTGTGAGCAACGGGCAGTGTCCGGATGCTACTACCACAAATAACTTTTGGCGTAGTATCTGGTCGGTACCAGTAGAACACACAGAGGGTGATTGGATTAGCGTCGTTGATCGTGCGTGTGAGTCTATCGAATCCATGGGGCCTGTGACCATTAGCCCCAAAGACGTTAGTTGTGCGATCCGTACGGCTCAGAACTGGAAAAGTCCTGGACCGGACGGGTTGCATAACTTTTGGATAAAATGGATTAGATGCTCACACGACTGCTTAGCGACGCAATTCCAAGAAGCCCTCGAGGTCGGTTCCTTGCCAACATTTATGACAACCGGTGTCACCTTCCTGCTCCACAAGTCTGGTAGTACCACGGAACCGAAGAACTATAGACCCATCACATGCTTGCCGACGCTTTACAAGCTCCTTACATCCATTCTGAGAATTAAAATTAGTTCGCACATTGTTGCGCACAATATTTTGGCTCCCACTCAGAATGGATGTAAGGTTGGGTCCCGTGGTACTGAGGAGCTCCTCCTCATCGACACGACCATTTCCCAACAAGTCCGGCGGAACAAAGGGGCTCTCTCCACCGCCTGGATTGACTATAAGAAGGCCTATGATTCGGTGCCTCATACCTGGTTGGAGAGGATCATAGAGCTGTATAAAATTAATACAACTCTGAGATCTTTTCTAGGTTCTTGTATGAGACAGTGGACCACAGTCCTTCGTCAACCGGGTGGTGGAGACAGCCCCTCTGGTCCGCAGGACTTCGTAAGGATTGAGCGAGGCATCTTCCAGGGTGATAGTCTGAGTCCGTTGTGGTTCTGTCTAGCCCTGAATCCTCTTAGCACATTGCTAGAGGATTCAGGGCTGGGCTATCGGCTTAGGAGGCAGGGTGAAGTTATTTCGCACTTGCTGTACATGGATGACCTCAAACTGTTTGCACCGAAACGTTATGAATTGGTGGCGTTGCTGAAAGTCACTGAGACTTTTAGCAGCGCCATCAACATGGGGTTCGGTGTAGACAAGTGCGCGGTCATGCACGTACAGCGGGGGAAAGTTGTAAATTCTACGAATTTGCAGCTTTCTGAGACGATGACTTTCAGATCTCTCTCCGAAGCCGACACCTACAAATACCTTGGTATGTCACAGTCATTGGGTATAGATAGTGAGGGTATAAAACAGTCGGTGAAAGAACGCTTCTTTGGTCGCCTGACAAAGGTACTTAACAGTCTTTTGTCAGGAGGCAACAAGGTGCGCGCTTTCAACGGCTGGGTTATGCCTTTACTGGTATACACCTTTGGCATACTAAGGTGGACTCAGACCGAGTTAGACGCCCTGGACAGAAAGGTTCGACAGCAACTGACATCACATCGCATGCTCCACCCACGCTCGTCTGTTATGAGACTGTACATCCCGCGGAAATGGGGTGGTCGAGGCTTTTTAAACGCCAAGACCCTCCACAACCGTGAGGTGTGCAGTCTCCGAGAATATTTCCTCAACAACGAGTGTGGGATGCATCGCGATGTGGTATCAGTTGATAAGACCTTTACGCCTCTCTCCTTAGGCAAAGAGAACTGGCGCAAGCCTCAGGTGCTGAGCACCGAGGACCGCAAGGATGTATGGAAGAGCAAGGAGCTGCACGGCCGGTTCTATCGGGCCTTAAGGGCCCGATGTGGACCTGCTCGCGTCGGTGAACTGGCTACGATTCGGGGACCTCTTTGGGGAAACCGAAGGTTTTGTCTGTGCAATTGCGGACGAAGTTATCAAGACGAACAACTACCGGAAGTATATCATGAAGGACGGTACGGTCGACATATGTCGAGCATGCCGCCGTCCCGGAGAGTCACTCAGGCATATTATTTCCGGTTGTTCTCATCTTGCTAACGGCGCGTACTTGCACAGACACAATCTTGTAGCCAGGATCATTCACCAGCAACTTGCTCTTCAATACGGTCTTGTTGAGTCCGAGGTGCCGTACTATAAGTACGCACCTGAGCCAGTTCTCAAAAATGGTCGTGCTTTGCTCTATTGGGACCGATCGGTTATCACGGACAGGACTATTGTTGCCAATAAGCCTGACATCGTGATAGTCGATCGGTCCCAGCGGCGGGCAGTGCTAGTCGACCGTCCCACATGATGAGAACCTCGTTAAGGCTGAGAAGGACAAGCTGTGCAAGTACCTTGACTTGACTTACGAGGTTACCGCCATGTGGGATGTTGACTCGACTATCATTGTCCCGATAGTCGTATCTGCAAACGGCCTAATAGCGAAGAGTCTCGACCAACATCTCAAGGGACTCTCGCTAGACGGCTGGATCAAGGGCCAGATACAGAAGGCGGTACTTCTTGACACGGCACGCATCGTCAGGAGGTTCCTCTCTCTGCAGCCCTAACCACCGGTAGCTTGGGCCCTGCCCCGCTGCTGGCGGCACCCTAGGTTTAGGTTTTTTATAATGTTAAATGTTTTCTTTTTTATAGTAGTTTTGTTTATTATTTTTATATGGGATATTATAAAAAACCTATACCTAAGAAAATAAATAAATACGTGAATAATAATAATAATGTCCTGTGACAAGATTACATTAGTTTGTTGCAAAATCGAAACTTCCCTTTTCATGTCACGCAAATCTTCACTTATCTTTGTTTATCTAGTAGTTCCCTTAGTGAAGACATCATATTTTGTTGAAAACTTGTTAACGTATCAGACATTTCACGGCGGTACGTATAAAAAATGTTTCAATCATCTCTTGGCGGAATTCAGACACTTCGCATACTGGAGACTTTCTTTTTCTCAAAGTTATACCTACAGAAGAGTCGAAGTCACGCATTTTGCTAAGGTCTGGTTGGGAACCAGTAGGTGGACTTCTTTGGATGCTCATTTTGTCTTGAAAACACGATCGATCACCTTTGTACCACGATTTTTAACCACAACTTGTGTTGTGATAAATGATTTACAATCTTTGATAAGCAATGCAAACACTCGCTAGATGGTTGACGCCGCAGTTATTTGTTACACGAGGACTACCGTAGATAGCCGAACACAGGCGAACAAAAACATACCGGGGTGGGGGCGCAGGCGGCTTTGATGCCTCGCAGCGTCGCAGCCAGTCGCGGCGCAGTATGCAATGAGAGCAAAAGAGTAAAACAATGCAGCTGTCTCTTTTTACCCAGTAGAGGAGGGGCTGTTACCTCAGAAACGCAATAAGTCACTTTTGTAAACAGTGTTTGTATCATTAACACACTGATTGGAAATTAAACACTATTACCAGGCTTTAAATGTGAAAACACAATAACAGTAAGAGTACTTTTAACAGATAAGAACAACACAGGTCCGCTCGTTAACAAGCTCGAAAGCGAAATGTTTATCAATGTAAGGTTTTTATAAGTATTTATATCAAAAGCAAATTATCTTGTATTTGATACTAGTAGCCCGGCGACGACTTCGTCCGCGTGAATGTCGATTATCGCGCAATGCGAACGTAATTTAAAAGTTGCTTATGTCCGTCGACTTTGTACCTACTTACTTTAGTAGGCATTTCCTCAGTAGACGTGTCCCATTATCTTTAAGATGGCAAAATATGTTAGTCAAGTTGGTCAAGTGCAATATTAGTTAGTTTGTAATCGGCATCACGGCTCCTGGTCTATAAGTAAGTGTGCGAGTTCGAAAAATGAATTCGAATTCTTACTTTACATAAGCACATAGTAAGACATAGTAACCCATACTACAGAGTATTAATACGTAGGTACGCATACCCACCTACTTCAATGTTTGGTGGTTAAGTATTACTTATTTAATAATATTGTATTTTATTGATCATTAACAAACAAACCACGAAAAAGCGTATGTATTTTTTATTATAGGTAAGAGCAAGAGCTTTATATTTTCATTCAACCAACCCTATGAGCAACACAACAGTTTGGTTTTGCCGCCTCTGTGGTCTAGTGGCTGAGCTACCGGTTTCAGACCCAGAGGTCCCGGGTTCGATTCCCAGCGGGGGGTACATCTTTGTGTGTATTGCAATTGTGTCGATAGTGTCGTTTCTGCTAGTAATATTATTCTGTGACGTATCAATTAAATAAAGACAATTAGAAATAGCTGTTGGAGTGCTTGGAGCATTTCAGATCCAAGCTGTTTTGCCTTCTGTGTAGTCAGACACTTTATAATAAGCTTTTTTATAAAGCTTTTCTTTGATTTTTATTTTAAATTTATTAAGATCTAATTTCTGAATATCATTTGATATTAATAATACTACGTCAGTTAATCAAATTGAATCAATTAATATTAATAATAAGACATATGATAATCCTCAACATATAAGTAATATTTTTAATGATTTTTTTTATTAATTTGACTAATACAATTCAATATAATCAGAATGACATTAATAAAACTATGAATATAAACAATAATCATACTATATTTTTACAACCTACTGACTTAATTTTTGGAATTATTAGATCTTTGAATAATACAAATTCTACAGGACCAGATGGAATTTGTACAAAAATTATCAAATTATCAGCACAGCACATATGTAAACCATTAAGCTATAATATTAATCTATCATTTGAAAAAGGAATGTTTCCAAATGTGTTAAAGAACTCAATTGTCAAACCCTTACTAAAAAAAGGTGACCCTACTGATGTCCACAACTATCGGCCTGTAACTCTTATCTCAGTTATAGCTAAAATATTTGAAAAGGCTATTCTAAAAAGACTGTGGAATTTTGTAAAAAAACACGACTTACTTCAGCATGACCAGTATGGATTTCGTGAAAATAACACTACATCTCTTGCTTGTTTTAATTTAGTAAGGGTCATTACAGAAGCAATTAATATTAAATTACCAATTACAGCTTTGTTCTTTGATATGAGCAAGGCATTCGATTTTGTGGACCACAAGCTTCTACTATATAAATTGGAAAGATATAACATAAGAGGAAACGCACATACGTGGCTCTGTAACTATTTACAAGATCGAAAGCAATGTACAGAGATAACAAAAATTGTCTATGGTATAAAAACTACCATTCGTTCTTTAAATAAACAAAACTTTTTTGGTGTACCACAAGGAAGCGTACTAGGTCCATTCCTGTTTTTGATGTACATTAATGATCTTCCTAATGCCACTCATCATAGAACTATATTATTCGCTGATGATACAACACTACTTATAAAATGCAATTCGAGAGATGATTATGAGAATGATATAAATAATGCTTTAAATAGTGTCGTTAAATGGCTAAATGCTAATAATTTAAAAATTAATGTAAATAAAACAAAAATGATTCAATTTAAAACCAATTCAGCAAAACAAATAAACCTTAATATAAAATACGGCACAAACACAATTGAACAAGTGAAAACTAATAAATTCTTAGGTATAATTATAGATGAACACTGTGATTGGAAAGCGCATGTTGAGCATACTTGTGACAAATTAAACAAATTTGTCTTTGCAATAAGGCGTTTACGTATTACCGTTTCTGCCGAAGTGGCGCTCAGTGCATATCATGGTTATGTCTCATCTGTGCTTGCGTATGAATTATTGCTATGGGGCAATTCAGTCGAAACAAATAAAGTATTTATGGTTCAAAGAAATGCGTCAGAGCCATATGTGGTGCATGGTTCATGGAAAGTTGTAGGCCATTGTTTAAAAGACTAAAGATACTTCCGTTGACTTGCATGTATGTCAAGGAATTGTGTATGTTTGTTAAACTACATCCAAATTATTTTAAAAAACAGTCTGATGCCATTTCCCGGAACACAAGACATGTACATAAACTGTATATACCTGTATGCAAATCAGAGATATATAAAAGAAACGCTTACCTTATGGCTATTCATGTTTATAATAAGCTACCAAATACATTTAAAGACTTACCTCTTGTCACTTTTAAAAATAAATGAACCAAATGGCTCCTTGAAAATTGTTTTTATAGTATGAATGAATTTAATAATTATAAACATATTACGGATTAATGGACATTAATAAATGATATAATGTAATTCAATATTATAGATGCTGTATGATTTAATTAATTGTGTAATTTACTATTTCATTATTATTGTGATTGTCTTAATTATTATTTTTTTGTTTGGATTCGTTCTTTATTGTTGTTATTATTATTATTAATTTTTTATTTGACATTTGTTGCTTTTATTATTTTTAAAATAGACAATTTTAATTAGTAATCACTAGTATAGAGGCAACATACTAGTGATTACTAATTAAAATTGTATGATAGCAACTACGGATTGGAGGGCGATGTACGAGATGGATGAGTTAGACGAGACTTTGAACTTCTTCTATGATACTTTTAACGATATTTTAGATAAATGTGTACCTAAAAAAAGGCTCAATTGTGAACAACCGCAATACGTATACCCCGAGTGGTACACGCGGGATATTATTAACGAAATTAAAAATAAAGCGATACTTCATAAGAAATTTAAGAAAACTAAGCTGAACTGTGATTACATGGAATTTGCTAAATGTAGAACTCGTATTAAAAAAGCCATAGATTTTGCGCACATCGAACACAAAAATAAAATTCAAATTCAGTTTGCTAAAGACCCGAAATCATTTTGGCAATATTTTAAATCTAAAAAAAGTAGAATTAATAAGGTAAGTATTTTAAGGGAGGGTGAGCTTATCAGGGATGAAGAGTGTGCTGGTCACTTTGCCGATTTTTTTGAATCTGTGTACAATATAAACCCACCGCTATTGGATGCCCGGGCGGCGGCAGCGATGGAAGGCGATGCGACTAGCGCACGCGTGCATATAGACACGTTGAGTCTTCAGGAGGTAAAGGAGGCGCTAGTCAGGCTCAAACCAAAACGGTCATCTGGCCCGGATGGTATACCAGCGTTTCTTTTTAGGGATTGTAGCAAGGTATTAGCAGAACCGCTACTTCATATTTTTAACATCTGTTTAAAGCACGCAACTTTCCCGGAGAAGTGGAAGATTACACGAGTAATTCCTGTTCCGAAGGGTAAGGCGGGTCCTGACGTTACTGGCTATAGACCGGTGGCTGTCCTGTCGACAGCGGCAAAAGTGTTCGAGTCCACCATCCAGCGGCGAGTCCAGGCTCAGGTACGCGCGCAGCTGTCAGACGCGCAGCACGGGTTCAGGCCGGGTCGCAGCACGGCCACTAATCTTTTAAACTTTATGGGGCTAGTAGTACCGGCAGTGGATGCTGGACTGCAGGTGGACGTGGCGTACTTTGATTTTAGAAAAGCATTTGACACCGTAGACAATGATGTCCTACTAAGAAAGCTGGCTAAAATTGGATGTACGCCGCATATGCTTCAGTTTTTCGTCAGCTACATGAAAGACCGACGACAGTATGTGGAGTACAATGGGTATGAATCGGAGCTGTACTACACTAGATCCGGTGTGAGCCAGGGCAGTAATTTGGGGCCTCTCAAATTTATCATAATGATAAATGACCTACCGCAAGTCGTTAGGCATAGCACGTGCTTATTGTTTGCCGATGATCTCAAGTTGCTGCTCCAGGTTGAGGACATATCTGATTGTAAGCGCCTGCAGGATGACATTAATAGAGTGGTAGAGTGGAGCCACCAAAATGAACTACATTTCAATGTGTCCAAGTGCTCGGTTATGTCATTCACCCGTGCGCGGACCCCGGTGCATGGTGACTACAAGGTGGAGGCGACGCCGTTGAAGCGAGTGTCTCAGGTGCAGGATCTTGGAGTGCATTTTACTCCCGATTTAACTTTTCGGGAACACATTTTAAAAGTATGCAAGAAGGCATATAGGAATCTCGGGTTTATGCTGAGGCAGTCACGAGGGTTCACAAATATTACAACCTTAAAGGTGTTGTATGACGCTCTGGTCAGGAGTCATATGGAGTATGGGGCAGTCATATGGGCTCCACACGAACAGAAGTACAGTGTAATGTTGGAACGCGTCCAAAACAAATTTACGCGGCACTTGTACTTCAAATTATATGGCGTGTATCCGTTGTACCCGCTAATGTACCCCACACTGTTTGTACTCGGCATGGTCGGATATAACGAACTGCGAGTGCGAAGGGAGTTTGCGCTCGCCGCATATGTGTCTCGGGTGCTGCGTGGATTGGAGCACAACCCGGGCGTGCTGCGCCGGCTGCGGCTGAGCGCGCCGGACCGGTACGTGTGGAGGCGACGACGCCCGCCGCTGCTGGCCGTGCCGGTGGCAAGGACCAATCTCCTGTCCAAAACGCCCTTTGTCCGATCGATCCTCACACTGAACAAAGTTCATGAGAGGATTGATATATTTTCTAGTAATTTGAGTGAACTCGCAAAGTTAGTTTTATACGTAGTTAGCTATCTATATGATTAATAATTGTAATGTAGTAATAGTTGTACCTACTTGTGTCAATGTGAATAGTTTATAAGTTAATTGGTTAATTTTAGTTAAGGTTAAATGTAAGCAACTGTCGCATTGGACTAGTCTGTAAGGATAGTTGTGTATAAGAATAAATAAATAAATAAATAAATAAATAAATAAATAAATTTCTTATTAATATTGTAAAATTATGCATTGGCTCGAATGTGAAAATGAACAACTGTACCTGTACCTGTATTTTTGCAAATAAAGATATTATGATTATGATTATGATTTGATACTTTGTTGTAAAATCTTACATACAGACCCTTAAAAGAATTATTTATTTTATGGAGCCTAGTTTAGGGTACAGATACTGCTAATTTGTTCTTACTTCTAGTGTTTAAATTGTGAATATCACTGTTTTTTGAAATCATTTCAATATTTTTATGAACATAAATCATCATTATTTTGATGCGTTTGTCATTATATTTATATTCTTAAATCTCTCTTTGAGACAGTCACCAGCCTTTAGATTATAGATTGCTCGAAAGCCCTCTTCTGCAGCACAAAGATAGTTTGAATTTCGGCAGCATTTCCCCCACAGACATAATATGTCTGTGATTTCCCCACAGTAAAATGCCGTACGACACTATGAAAGTTGTAACGGAACAGAATGGGTGGTATCTGTTCGTTAATAAGAAATGTATGAGTATTGTACTAAAATCAATATTAATGCGTTGCACCACTATTGTGATAAGCATAAAAGGAGAAAATAGACTAGTTTAATTAATTGCCGTGTGGACGAGTAGCTTTATGTTTAAAAGTTATAAGGATTGGTCAATAGACCACTAGCTTTATTTATTTGAATTTCGCAGGGACTGTTCCGCGTTATCAACTCGCGTCACATACAAATAGGCGCCATTTACTAGCTTTAATTATTTAAATTTCGCGGGGACTGTTCCGCGTTATCAACTCGCGTCACATACAAACAGGCGCCATCTACTTTGCTTTTATTCATTTGAGTTTTGCGGGGACTGAACTTTTAGAATTTCAATAAATATTGCATTACTAGCATTAGTAAATGTCTGCCTAAAAGTAAATTGTTGATGGAAAACTGAATCTAGGTATCCAAACTTGTAATATAATCGGTAATGTGTTCTTAAATAATAGCTATCTAAGGAGATTTGATTAATTCATGTGGGCACTAATTCACGCGTCGGATCTGTCACCTAGAGGGCTCTCTTTTCTGATATTATGTTTTTACTCTTTGTATGGCACACCGAGGAGTGGGGATGC
Organism: Scoparia ambigualis; assembly: GCA_963921215.1. Classification (NCBI taxonomy): domain Eukaryota; kingdom Metazoa; phylum Arthropoda; class Insecta; order Lepidoptera; family Crambidae; genus Scoparia; species Scoparia ambigualis. The sequence goes on from OY992515.1 coordinate 683,494, forward strand.
GCAGACGGAAGTAGAGATAGAAAGATAGAAAGAGAGAGGGGATTTGTAGTCAACGTGTGTCATTGTGAAGTTAGTCATGTAAGCCTAAGAATGTGAAGTAGGATGCGAATGGCCTGTAGGGCGAGCGAGGAATGAAAGAAGGGCAGAAGGGTAGCGCGAACGGAAGTCAGGCAAGCGAGGAGGTAGGGGACGAGGTAAAAAAGGCGCGAATTGGGGACGCTTTGGGAGCTCGGAACAAAAACGCGGGACATTCAAGGACAGTCGGTCAAACACGAGAGTTGCGGTAAAAATCTCATTCGCAGTAATAGCGTCCTAGCTTTTAAAGCTCGCTAAGTTTAAATTCGAGCTGCGATACTAACTGGAATTGTTTTGTGAAATTGAAAGTAACTATAAAAGTAAATTTATTGCGATCGCAACTCGAATCTGTTAACGAAATGAAGTATTTCGAAATATATTTTAATTAATTAATAACATTAGTGTATTTGAATCCCTTGTTGCTGTTTATTGGTTTTGATGACTCAAAATAACGACGATGAGCATTTGTTTCTATTAAAAGCAATTTATAATCTTATAAATCATCCACCGTGACCACATCTAAATTGGGTCTCTTTTTAAACAACCGTTCTTTTAACCCTTCAGTTTTTTTCAAAGTCTTTGTTCCAATTCTCAAGATTTTACCATTGTCAAAAACGCGGGTTTTGCCAAGCAATAATTTCCCAAATGGTATATTGTCAATTACTTCAGATGATGTGGACCATGAAGATTGGTTTTTGGTACTTGGCGATGATTAAAATGATTTAAAAGAATCATCGCTAACGTTGTGGTTTTCAGACTGTGGTACAATAATGATTTTGTCGTAACTTTTATCTAACTCGCTATCGGAATGGTCTTCTTCTTCGCTGATAAATTCATTAAAATCTTCATCAGAAGTACATGCTGTAAAGTTATCATCATTGTTAGATTTTTTCATCAACGGTTCAAGAGTCTCTTCCTTGCGATGCTTACCTTCATTTTTGTTTACTAACAAGGTGAGAGTGTCCACAATGGGCTTAAATATTGTTTCTAATGCCGTATTATTTGCATTCTTTACATCTTTTATCATTTCAACTTTTTTTTAACAGCTGCTGCGGATTAAACAATTTGTTATTTGAGTTTTTTTTCCATTTTAAAACCATTCGCTCACTCGCAAGTCCCAAACGGAAATGATTTATAAGTCGTTATACATCTTATTTTGTTTGTTAATCTACCACAACAAATGTGTCAAATGTTGACCTGTAGCATCCCGTGTTTTTCTCACAGTCCTTATTAATCACAAGATAGCTGAAGGGTTTCTTCCGAACAGCGGAACATAGTTCACGAAACTGTAACCATGACATATCAGACCCATCATGCTCATCATACACATGTTTCATATTAATGTCATCTTGCTTAAATAATATTAGTGGATTTGAATTATCTCTTACTAATTTTTGTGTAAGTTTGATTAATATAAAAACAATCAATGTTCTTATGGCGTCCCATTGCAAAATAATTTCTTATGTTGTTTTGATTTTCACAAGCAACATCATCAAAAATTATAATGGAATCTGATAAAGCTTCATGCGGACTCAATATTTCACTGTTGTGATTGTATTTATGTAACGATTTACCAGAAACTATGTCTAAAACTTTCTCCAAATATTAGTATTTAGCTTGGTATAAAGATTTTGAATAAACATACAGATTGCTAAAACGCAGACCATCTTTGTGTAACAATAAACTGATAACTAAATTTGTCTTTCCGCAGTTTGATGGACCGCAGACAATGCAGCGTATAGTGTTTGGTAATAAGTTACCATGTCGTTTACTCACTTTTGAGGGCGGGGGACATATACAATCTAGTTCTAATGATTCTTTTTGTTTTATGAATTTCATCTTATCGTTTCAATTTAACCCTTATGTTTTGACGCGTTTTATGAAAATGAGCATATATGACTAGTCATCATGTTTAAATAATCTCAGGTGTGACAAATGGATTTACTAAAAATGTACCTTACAACTGAACTTGTTATTTAAATGCCATAAATAACAAGTTCAGTGGTAAGGTACATTAGCACGAGCCATAGGTCTACGCCTTCACTCACTTTGTGAGCTAAAATACTCATTAATAGTTGATTATTGGGCACTCTAGCTTCGAAGCGAGCGAATCTTACCATGGGTCTGGAGCTGAATGTGTTAGGAAGTACGGTACGGATGTAATCCGTAATGTATTATTGGGCATTCTGTCAACCGGAGTGAGCGCAGCGAACGATCGGAAGTGTAGCGGACGACCGGGGGCCAGAATGTCCAATAATACACTACTAGTTTAGAGTCGACATTTATAATTTAAATATTTGCACACCTACGTTATAAGGTAAAAATATTGTAGATCTACTATTTAACGAATGTAACATCTTGTTGATTGTACACAATATTTGAGCAAATAAATTATTTGATTTGATTTGATACTTTGTTGTCATTATCATTTCAATATTTTTATGAACATAAATCAAATTTTCATAAATGTATTGTGATGCATTTGTCATTATATTTATATTCTTAAATCTCTCTCTGAGAGAGTCACCAGCCTATAGGTTATAGATTGCTCGAATAGCCCTCTTCTGCAGCACAAAGATAGTTTGAATGTCGGCAGCATTTCCCCACAGTAAAATGCCGTACGACATTACACTATGAAAGTTGTAAAGGAACAGAATGGGTGGCATCTGTACGTTAATAAGGAATGTATGAGTATTGTACTAAAATGAGTAGGCATTTAAATCAATATTAATATTCCATTCTGCACTAACTAATCTATGTCCGCAGCGCACTCATCCTTATCGCTCTAGCGTCAAAACTATATCGCTGTCTCTTTCTTCACCTAAACATGGCGTCTTTGCGTCAGTTATTAGATTGTTCGGAAAAATAATTGAAATATACTAAATAATCTAGTTATACATTCGTTGTTTCGTCCTTTGAGATTAGGTAACACTTGTAGTAACACGTATCGTGTCGCCTTTCATCCACTAAGTTAAAAGCAAAAAAAAAACAATTTTTTGTAGGGTAGTTGTCGTTTTCCTCTGTGCCTCGATTGTACGACCGCTCATTCGCGTTTTTGTGCTTCGCCAATCACCACGATTTTTCCCCTCTAACATACTCATGTAGTGTTACGATGCCTAAACGAGTTTATAGTGACGACGATAGTGATTATTGTATAGAAAGAAAATGAGAAAGAAAGAAAAACGTTTGCGCATAGAAAGCAGCAGTTTGTCGGCGTGGGACTTGCCGCCTCCACAGCCTGTATCGTTACGATCTGAAGGTAATTCAGTGTGTTACTTAATCAAAACGATTCAAATATGATAATTAATTATGTGCATTATCATGGGAGTGCTACCGTTATACTTATTTAAGAAAAAATAGTATGTGTAGCTGTGAGGACTAGTACCGTATTTTTAAATTGACAATCGTACATCTAAAAGAAAGGTGTGCAACTATACTTATCTGAAAATAGTGTGTATAGTTTAAAAGGACTATTACCGTATTTTGCCGAGATAAGAATTAAAATAATTTTAATTTGTGTTGTCTACATCTAAAAGGGATGTTGCCTTCACGTTATTTAAAACCGTTACTTTAATTAGTGATGTGCACATTCAGAAGGAATGTTTACTTATCTGAAAATAGTGTGTATAGTTTATAAGGACTATTACTGTATTTTGACAAGATAAGAATTAAAATAATTTTAATTTGTGTTGTGTACATCTAAAAGGGATGTTGCCTTTACGTTATTTAAAACCGTTACTTTAATTAGTGATGTGCACATTGAGAAGGAATGTTTACTTATCTGAAAATAGTGTGTATAGTTTATAAGGACTATTACCGTATTTTGACAAGATAAGAATTAAAATAATTTTAATTTGTGTTGTGTACATCTAAATGGGATGTTGCCTTCACGTTATTTAAAACCGTTACTTTAATTAGTGATGTGCACATTCAGAAGGAATGTTTACTTATCTGAAAATAGTGTGTATTGTTTATAAGGACTATTACCGTATTTTGACAAGATAAGAATTAAAATAATTTTAATTAGTGATGATTCAGAAGGAACTTTTTATACTTTATGTTTAAAAACGATTGTGGATTAAATAACTTTCACCTTAGATGAATAAAATAACGTTCTAGCGACGTACCAAAGTGAACATTCGATCTTGTTCAATAAGGCGAAAACGAAATGCAGCCAGAGGCGGACTGGGGACCGATTCTCTTAGAGGAGCCTGGACCAGGCCCGTCTACTTCAGCTACGCAAGAAGCCGAAGCCACTTCCATTCACTCGATGCAAGTAGAACCGCCTCCAAATGTTGTGGCTGTTCGTCCAGAACTTGAAGAAGGGATACTGAATCTCTTGGGACAAAGCCCAAAGAGAAAAAGCAAGAGCCAGAGAAAAAGGCAGTTTTATCTGAGCAGCTTTATCTGGCAGCTTAAACGCTGATCAAGAAAGACAAAGCGTTAGAATTTAAGTAAGCTCAACTGGCGGCTGCCATTTCCTACATTGGAGGCTCTCTGACCAAGTTGCTTTCATTGGAACATAGTGACCAAGCGGTCATAAAGTTCTTGATTGAAACTAGTCATCAGCTATGCGATACACAGCATAATGAGTCTATGACGAGAAGGAGTTTCATATGTTCAACAATAAAGAAAGATTTTAAGGATCAGCTGCATACCAAACAAACTCCAAACCAGCCTTTAAACCAGAGGCCTCCACTTCTGGTAGCCAGGCAAACGGGACTTGCGAGGCGGTCGGAACTGGCACCTCCAGCTGCACCGGCACCACGCCCGCGGCAGCAGCAGCCGCCGCGATCGCCGCGGCGCTTTCAGAAGCCCGGCCCTCGTCGCTGGATCCGGTACATTCTGCAGGTATGCTGTTCTATTTTTACGATAGTTTGCGAATAATAACCGACGATCCGGTTATTTTTTGCTGAGTAAAAGGTTATAAAATACCCTTTTTTTTAAACGTGTTTCTCAGTTACACGAACCACGCTTACTTTCATTATCTTATAATACAGAGTGGCCATATTTTGAATTAATCGATTCAGACGCCACTTCTCCTTGCCAACCTTGTGAAGGTCAGTTTCTGTCTAGTTATTTTCTGATCAAGAAACCCAACGGCTCAAATAGGTTTATATTAAATCTAAAATTACTAAATAAGCATATTACGACTGAACACTTTAAAATTAAACATTTAAGAACAACAATGAAACTAATTTCAAAGGATAGCTTTAGGGCTACCCTGAATTTAAAAGATGCTTATTTTTTAGTAGGCATTCACCCAGTCATAAAAATATTTGCGAATCCGATTTGAAGAAATTTATTACTTTAATTTGGTCCCAACACAGCACCGTTTGTTTTTACGAAATTATTAAGACTAGTTATGTGTCTTCTTCGGTCGTTGGGCTATTTATCAACGATCTATTAAAAGGATATCTGCGCTCTTGCTAGAGATTATAAAAACTGTCTCGGTAATGTCTTGGTAACAAGAACATTTTTAGAATCTTTAGGTTTCATTATTAAAATAAAATTAAAATTACTCTAGCGCTATCTCTTATGCTGTCTATTATCGACTACGGTGATGTCTGATACACTGATTTGTCAGAGAAATTGCTAAACAAAATGGAGCGTCTGCAGAATGTTTGTATAAGATTCATCTTCAACCTTCGTAAATTTGACCACGTGTCTCACTATCGTTCCAAACTTAACTGGCTCCCAACTCGACGGCGCAGGGACTTACACGCTCTTACGCTCCTTTATTCCACACTTTTTCTTCCAACAGCTCCACTTTACCTTAAAGATTGCTTTTCCTTCCGTTCCTCAGCTTTGCATTGTACTTTGCGTTCCTCTTCCAACCTTTCCTTAAATATTCCTCAACGCTCTACCGACTTCTTCTCCTATTCATTCACTGTCCATGCTGTCCGCTTGTGGAATTCACTTCCTGAAAGTATCAGAAAAGCTTAAACTCCTAGGTCTTTCGGAGATCAAGTTAGAAGTTATTTTCTTTCTTCTGCTTCTAACTAACTGTATATATTTTTTTTTTTTCCTTATCTTCTTTTTTTCCGTATTCCGTATTTAGTATATAGATAACTATATATTTTTCAATCCTTTCTTTCTTTAGATGCACCCACTCCCTCTACTATTTTATAATATTATCTCTCTCTTCACCCAAGGTTGCCTGGAAGAGATTGCTTTTAAGCAATAAGGCCGCCTAATTGTACTCTCTTTTTTATAATTTTTCCTGTTTTTGTAATTGTTGTTTTTTCTGTTTGTGCAAATAAAGTGTCTATTATTATTATTATTATTATTAATGACAAAAAGAGCTGTACAGACCCTAATACAGTCTGCAAATATCTAGGTTTTTTTTAAAAATAGATACGACAAAATTTCAAATAAGTTTAACCAATGACAAAAGAAACAAGAACGATGTAAAACTAGGCACTTCGCACGACTAGTAGAACTTCTCTTTGCATCTTGCCCCGCCGTCTAATATGGTTGGTTACACACCAAACAAATGGAAACGTGTAAATATCTTGCAATTTAAAATACAATTATCTACGATAGTTACACGTCGTTACCGTATTTGAAAGACGATTTTTCTTGGTGGTTAAAATCTATTGGAAGGGTGGATAATCTTATCAGGCAAGATAATTACTGCTTAGAATTTCTTTTTCTGATGCAAGCAAGAAAAAGGGGGGCCGGCAGGTGCTGTGGGGACTGCTAGTGGTCAGTCGAGTATTGTAGAATCAGTTGAGCACATAAACTATTTAGAACTCTTAGCTTCCTTTTTGGGCTTACAAACCATTGCAAGAAACTTAAAAAATTGTCAAATTTTGTTACGTATTGATAATATAACTATTTCTTATATAAACCGTATGGGCGGAGTTCGGTTCCCACACCTTACTGAAATAACTAAGAGGTTGTGGCTTTGGTGCGAAATCCGAAAAATATTCGTTTTCGCTTCGTACTCGTACACCAGCTCAAAAGATAATGTAATAGCAAATGCAGAGTCAGAGGGTTGATAGATAATGCTTTTAATAGAATAGTAAGAGTTCTAGGTAAGCCTGATAATGATCTTTTTGCATCCAGAACAAATTATAAATGTAAGAAGTAGGTATGTCTCTTGGAACAGAGATCCTGGAGCTTACGCTACAAATGCATTTAGGTTAAATTGGTATCATCTTTTATTTTACACATTCGCGCCATTCGCTGTTATACTAAAAGTATTAAGAAAAATAATAACGGATCACGCAGAAGGCATTGTTGTTGTTCCAATCTTCTCTGTTGGGAGTTGGTACAATTTGTGCCCAGCGAAAACGTGTTAATGTCGATTTCCAACAGCCTACCCAAGCGGACTCTGATTGCAGGAAGGTTATCCGAACGGCATTACTGAAGATGAGTGTACCACCATCATCCTTAAATATCATGATCGCTTCTCTGTTCTATAATTCAATAAAACGATATGATGTTGCAATCCGTTGCTAGGTAAGCTTTTATAAAGATCACAGTGTGGATCTATACGAGGCGCCAACTCCGCACGTAATTTATTTCTTAACAAAGCTTTTCTATTCGAGCTTACAATATGGTTCACTAATCAGCCATCGTTTTGCTCTATCTTTGATCTTAGGATCAAGAGTAGAGTCTGATGACCGTATCACAAAACTATTCAAAGGATTCTACAGACTTCGTCCTTCCGCCCCAAAATATGGTATATCTTGAGACCTATCACTAGTCTTAAATTTCCTATTAAAATTGCATCCCAATACCTCTTTTAATCCAGAACAGCTAACTTAAAAAGTTACATTTCTTATACTTGTAACACAAGGTGCACATAAATAATCAGCTTTGCATTTTTATTAAGATACAGGACATTATTAAGACATCTTGTCCACGTTCAATACAGCCTCATCTGAATATTCCCTTTTACAGAGAACTTTCAGAAGTATGTCCAGCGGAAGCATTAATGACATACATTGAGAGGTCGAAAACTGTAAGAAACAACGAAAATAATCCTTTTATGTTTCAAAAGACCTCATAAAGCAGTTTATTCTAATACTGTTAGTAGTTGGATAAAAGATACTTTATTAGCTAGCGGAGTTGACACTTCTTTATTTTCTGCTCACTCCACCATGAGGCATGCTACTACCTCAGCTGCACATAGAGCAGGCGTCAGTATCGATACTATTCGCAAAACTGCTGGGTGGAGTGCTAACTCTTCTGTTTTTGCAAAACACTACCATAGAAACATCCAACCTGAACCAGACTTTGCCATGTCCATTGTCAGAGATTGATGTTAATCATAAAATGTTAATAATAAGATTTGATTACAATATATTATAAACCTCTTGCTTTATTTAGGTTTTGTTTTTTGATTATATTTATTTAATATACCTAGTTATTGATTTACACGGAAAAAGACGTTTTAATATTTCACTATCTTTCAAAATCTACAAGTGTTACCTAATCTCAAAGGACGAAACAACGAATGTATAATTAGTGATTAAACGAACTTACCTGAAGTGATGTTCTATCACAATTATACGAGTTGCTTCGTCCGAAGAGATTAGGTCCCTCCCTCCCTAGATATCCCCTTTGCGTGAAATATTAGGCTCAGGGCTTTCAACTATATGAGCGGTCGTACAATCGAGGCACAGAGGAAAACGACAACTACCCTACAAAAAATTGTTTTTTTTTTTTGCTTTTAACTTAGTGGATGAAAGGCGACACGATACGTGTTACTACAAGTGTTACCTAATCTCTTCGGACGAAGCAACTCGTATAATTGTGATAGAACATCACTTCAGGTAAGTTCGTTTAATCACTAAGTATATTTGCATTTGTGGTAAGAGAACCCTTGTATTTTGTTTACTTAACCCCTCACCTGATGACGTTGCCGCGCGCGCAAGTCCGAATTTGATAGGGTATGACGCGGCGTAATTTGATACGGGTACTTGAGTAGTGTTAAGTGGTTTTTGTGGCCTTCCTTTTTATAAACACCACACAGTCATTATTGGTGCACTTCCGAAACACATACGATGGTATTTTTGATTTATTTTGGTAAGGACACAGGAACTACGGTGCGACACGCTCGTGATTGCGCTCGACGCAGACTAAATACAAGACGTCCTAATTAAGACGTATTTGAGTCTTCACATTGCGTGCGCTTATAACATATTTGTTGTATATAATATCACTGCCCACACGTATATGTTTGAAAAAAAAAATTTAGTTTCAGTTCTAAGTATGGGGAACCCCCAAAATTTATTGTTTTTTTGTGTGAAAATCTTAATGCGGTTCACAGAATACATCTACTTACCAAGTTTCAACAGTATAGTTCTTATAATTTCGGAAAAAAGTGGCTGTGACATAAGGACGAACAGACAGACAGACATGACTAATCCATAAGGGTTCCGTTTTTTGCCATTTGGCTACAGAACCCTAAAAACAGCACTGTATTTAATACAAATAACAGATGCAACTCAAACTCCGCGCCAAAATGGATAACAGTTGCGCCAATCTAACAACAAAAAAACAAAAAATAGAATTTGGAATCATAAACAAATCATCCGTTCCCGAAACTCTTTTGACAAAATGTATAAAGGAAAACTGACTTATTGACTGACTGACTTATCAACGCACAGCCCAAACTACTAGGATTAGAAACTTGAAATTTGGCACAATGCTTACTTTTATAGTGTAAGTGAGCACTAAGAAAGGTTTTTTGGTAATTCGCCATTAAGGGGGTAATAAAAGGAAGAGGGAAGGTTGTATAAAACTCCGTCAGCTTTGAAGTTAAATAGATAAAAATTGTGGTATTGCAGCCAAGGCCGAGTAAAGCTGGTTTTTTTTATCTACTGCTTCCCGCTATTTTTCAGGCAATTTTTGTTCTTTTGTGTCTTTTTTCCTTTTCTTTCAAAGGGATTAAATGAACTGGAGCTTTATGAGCTCCACTCTATTTACTTTATGAGCTCCACTCTATTTACTTTATGAGCTCCACTCTATTTACTTTATGAGCTCCACTCTATTTACTTCTTTTCTTTTCCTTCAAAGGGATTAAATGAACTGGAGCTTTATGAGCTCCACTCTATTTACTTCTTTTCTTTTCCTTCAAAGGGATTAAATGAACTGGAGCTTTATGAGCTCCACTCTATTTACTTCTTTTCTTTTCCTTCAAAGGGATTAAATGAACTGGAGCTTTATGAGCTCCACTCTATTTACTTTATGAGATCCACTCTATTTACTTTATGAGCTCCACTCTATTTACTTTATGAGCTCCACTCTATTTACTTTATGAGCTCCACTCTATTTACTTTATGAGCTCCACTCTATTTGCTTTATGAGCTCCACTCTATTTACTTTATGAGCTCCACTCTATTTACTTTATGAGCTCCACTCTATTTACTTTATGAGCTCCACTCTATTTACTTTATGAGCTCCACTCTATTTACTTTATGAGCTCCACTCTATTTACTTTATGAGCTCCACTCTATTTACTTTATGAGCTCCACTCTATTTACTTTATGAGCTCCACTCTATTTACTTTATGAGCTCCACTCTATTTACTTTATGAGCTCCACTCTATTTACTTTATGAGCTCCACTCTATTTACTTTATGAGCTCCACTCTATTTACTTTATGAGCTCCACTCTATTTACTTTATGAGCTCCACTCTATTTACTTTATGAGCTCCACTCTATTTACTTTATGAGCTCCACTCTATTTACTTTATGAGCTCCACTCTATTTACTTTATGAGCTCCACTCTATTTACTTTATGAGCTCCACTCTATTTACTTTATGAGCTCCACTCTATTTACTTCTTTTCTTTCTTTCTTTTTTATCATTTTTACTTTAAATCTTATCATTTTTAATTTGGGGGTCAAAGTTGCTCGCGTCCGTAGGTGTACCCTCGAGACCCTACACGTGATCCCTGGGTGGTGCTAAATGAGTGACACTGACTGAGTGGTAGAGCCACGCTGCGTTGCAGCACGCATTGGGCCGGCTCGCCCGGCGTAATACCACCCTCTCACTAATATTCGGCGTGAAATAATGGCACTTGGTGCTGTTGTGTTTCGTCCGACCAGTGAGGGTTCCGGAGGCCCCCCCCCCTTCTTCCCAATTCCTATTCCTTCCTTAAACCTATTCCTCCCTTAAAGGCCGGCAACGCGTCTGCGATTCCTCTGGTTTGCGGGTGATTACTCTGCATCAGGTGACCCGCCTGCTCGTTTGCCTCCCTCTTTTATAAAAAAAAAAAAATCTTTTTGTTTCCACTTTTGTACATTTTTTTTTGTTTTACAATTTTACAATTAGGTACATGTTTCTTCATGTCTAATAAATTGTTTCATTTATGCTTTACATTATTTTCCTTATATTTTCTTACTTTATATTTTACTTTTATCTAATAAATTTAGTCTAGTACCTGATTATTTATTACATTTATCATATATTTCTTCTTCTTTCCTTCTCTTATTAACTACAAGTTTATTTCCCTTGCCATCCCAACTTTCGTTATTTTATATTATTTAATTGCTATATTATTAATCATAAGTGCTGACTTAATTTTGCATCCTGCCACGTGTGTGGTCTTTACTTTTACTTGCTTACTTGTCTTATAGTCCTTGTTTTTCTTATTAACTATTAATACTATTTTCTTGGCAAAATCTAAAAATATTTCTCTTTTCTTCTTGTTTCTTAAAATTTCCTTTAATGTGTCTTTGCTAAGTGTGGTGTCAATTTTGTGTTGCAGAGTGTACATATCGTGCATGTGTATTGGACACTCGAGTAGGATGTTGAAGATGTCCTCGTCCGCCGCCGGGTCACAGGCACACGAGGGGCGGTCCCTGCACTTAAATCTGTGCAGGTATGCACAGAATCCCCTGTGGCCCGTCAAAATGGACATGGTCGATGGACATCTTCCACACCACACTGTGTTTGGGAAAAAGACCTTGGTGGTCGCGGCTGTGGCTTCGGTTCTATACCTGCAGTCCCACGACGTTTAACAAACGAGATGGGGCTGCAGTCATAGTCCGCTCTGGTGTTCGCTTGGACGGCGGCTTCCTTCGTTAAGTCATCCGCTCTCTCGTTCCCTTTCACTCCGATGTGGGCCCGTATCCAATATAGAGAGACTAGCTGGTGGTTGTCTTTTAGGAATTCTGGGTTACCCTGTACCGCCTTCGTTATCGGGTGCGAGGAGTCTGGATCAAGTAGTGACTGGAAAGCCGACCTCGAGTCGCTCAGGATGGCCGCTAGGTACAGCTGGTTACCCTATCTAACCTAGCTAGCTAACCTATAAGCTAGTTACCTGAAAATAGTTTATTTCCACCAAAAATACAATATTTACATGGCACAACTTATATGTAGGATACAAATAATATAATACTTGGGTGTACTGAAGCCAAAGCTAAGACATTCCTGAATTTCAGAACTCCAGGTCTCCCACCTGAAGCGAGAGATGGTTTAAGGTAGAACGTGTAGACATAGTAGGTGTCTATTTGGGACAATGGGATTTCGCTTAACCTTTACTACGTTATATTCACCCTGCCGTCAACATGGTGCGTAAGTGTGTGTAATAAAATGCCTCTTACATTTTTATAGGTTTATTTCATATCATAATTTTTTTAACTACCATTCGCTTTCGGTTTCCTTCCATGCTCCTTCTGCTCCTTCTTCGCCTTCCTTGATATATGTCGATGGGTCTTCTGCTGCCGGGACCGCGGGGGCGGAGTCGGCGGGGGCAGGGTCGGCGGGAGCAGCGGCGGCCAGGCTCAGCACCAGCGCCAAGAGGAAAGACAGGATCTGTGGGCAAGATTCATCCTCCAAATTAAATGGGACATACGCTTGCTACATCATCCCCAAAGGGTTATGCAGAGTCGCAATGAGGACCGCGAAAGCAATGCACTAAAGCTCCACGGCACACCAAGAACGCACATACATACATTCACGACTATTATCCCCGAAGGGTTAGTCAGAGACTAGGCAATGAGGACAGCAAAACCAGTCCACTGCTAATAGTCCACTTTTCAACAAAATTACAACTGTTCTCAGCGTGACAAGTGGTGAGCCCACCGCCGCTCTATGCTGTTGGATGTATGTGCAGTCTTTAGTCTGTTTAGTCACCTTTTAGAGAAGGGGCGGTAGTATTATTTAAGTGAGCCGCGGCTCTTTTAATATTTATGTGTAGTTTTAATTTCAAAATGAAATGGTACATACGCTCATTTTATTATTAGAGTCGGCGACTACGCAATGCGGCCCGCGGAAACAGTGCACACACACGCTCCACGGAACAACAATTGTCATTATGACGAAAACCAATGATGGCCAACGACATAACCAAGTGCTCAAATGACTGTAGCCTAATGAATGACTCATATTGAAACTCCGCCTCGGTGGCAGAGAATAATACACTACACCCTGGTCCAATCTCTGAGGTCCCGGTTCTATTCTCGGTCGGGTCAACATAGAAATAACTGTTTTCCTAAATTGATTTCTGGTCTGGGTGTTTTGTATGTATACTTAGTATGTTTTTTCGTTATCTAATCTACAAAAACCAGTAAAATGCTAAACACTGAAAGAAGACGACAACCTCAGGCGGGAATCAAATTTGGACGGGTGAAAACCAGACCTCGGTCACAGAATAATATTACTAGCAGAAACGACACTATCGACACAATTGCAATACATACGGTGCACGCAAATACCAAGGTCCAAAATAACTCTGCACCTGTACTCATACCTAACTCTTTCAACGGCCGGGACAATCGAAAGTAAATCTTATATCTAAGGCGCTACGAGCGCGAGCCGCTGCATTCACAAAATCCTACTTGGCAAGCTTGACGTAACCCGGCCGCGTGTTGCTCATAGGGTTGGTTGAATGCAAATACTGCAAAAATAAAGCGCTTGCGCCACGTACCTACCCATAATAAAAAAATACATACGCTTTTTCGTGGTTTGTTTGTTAATGATCAATAAAATACAATATTATTAAGTAGTAATACTTATCCACCAAACATTGAAGTAGGTGGTTATGCGTATTTACATATTAATACTCTGTAGTATCTACTTATTTTATTTGCCTCGGTAGCCAAGTAAGTGGTTAAGGCAGCCGCCCGGAATGCGGAAGGTGCGTGGTTCGATTCCCGCCTGAGGTTATCGTCTTTTTTCAGTGTTTAATATTTTACTTAAGTATATTTAAGAGGATCCTGCACGAAATTGTGAAAAGTTACGTATTTTTAAGTTAAGTACTTGTACTATGCGCTGAATTAGTTAAATATATTATAAGAACTTATGTACGTAAGTTAGCCTGATCATTTCACCCTTGTGCAATGATCGTGGTCGTGGGGTCGTGGCCTTGTTGAAATTTGAAACAAATTCTTTGAACAATAACAAACAATACATAAATATAATGACTTCTAAAAACATTTTAATTCGACAACTTTCTTAATTTTACGCATGAAACAATAATTCTGACATGAAAATATTTCTATTGATATTCCGCAGGTCATCCTCAACTTAAAAAAGTTAATTTTATTTTTTAACTCAAGATCGTGATTGTTTTGTACATTTGTACAATAAAAAACATTGCTTTAATAAAATTACTAGGTCTGAAACTTCAAAGCATAATTATTCTAATTTTAAATATGAATATGATTGATTTTGCTTTGAAGTTCATTACGAGACTTATGTCAGTTTTTGCGATCGCGCGGCACCCCCTAAAACAGGTTTTAAAAGAAGCTTAACTTGGGCTAGATAATAACTATGTTGTGGTAAAGTACAGCCTGTGGCTGCCCACTGCTGGGCAAAAGCCACCGCCATTGCAATCAAGCCATCGCTAAACCAATGCCCGGTTGAATCACCACGCTTGCCACATGCGGGGTGGTGACCACGAACCCGGGCGCAGCGTATTTGTTATATTGTTATATACGGACCTGAAAAGGTCCGTGGGGTAATAGTGAAACAAAATTATGTTTTTCCGAATATTACAATGTGAAATTATGGTGGATTTTTAAGTGTTCGTGAACGTGCATAAGTGTTGGCAAATAAAACAAAACGGTGCAACAACACTTTTCCAATTCTCTCAAGAAGTACCTACTCAAGGGGTTTGAAGGGGATATTTTTTACCATTAAACATTCACATTATCACAGTGCTATTATCTATTATCTACTTTATGCAATGAAAGCATTTCCTATTATCTCTCCAATCTCTTACTTGACAGTGCTAACAGCACCAAGTCAGTATTCAAGAAAAATACAAGGTCAGCATGTGAGCCGTGTCGCGTAGCGGCTGTTCCCTTGGGTGCCGTAAAAGGCGACTAACGGACTAAACACTGCAAATACACCCAACAGTATACCAGGCTCACCGCCGGTCACGCTGAGCACATGTGCAGTCGATATTAGATGAAAAGTGGACTATGGCAGAGGACTGCTTTTGCGGTCCTCATTGCCTAGTCTCTGACTAACCCTTCGGGGATAATAGTCGTGAGTCGTGATTATTATGTATGTATTAAAAAATTAAATAGTTAGTAACCTCGAGGCGCGTTCGTGCCAGACAATGAATAGCAGTGTAACGCAGGTATCGCGCTTACCAGAGTGAGCTTCATGTTGCGTGTGCGGTGCCGTCGCGCAGTAACTGTGCCAGCCGCTGGGGCGATTCCTTTTTTAACTGAAACTTCAGCAAATATTTGGCGACCGTCAATGAATACAGGTGACGAGTACCGAGGCCATTTGTTTCGAGCAGTGCGCATCTCACAAAAACATTTGTTCAAATAGCTGGCAGGCAACCACCAAAACTGCATCTATCTGTTCTAGCCGATATTGATCCCTAACTGTTACTCATAAAGTTCAAAGTGTTTTATAGTGACACTTAGTGGTAGGTTAACTTGCCGCCTTCTGAATATTGCGGACTTTTATTAAGTAGGTACACGTCATCGTGTCGCGTTCTTTAAAATAATTTTTATTCACATTAAGGAAATTAATCCTATTAAAAAGTTTTATTTCTGACGTTCACAACACATCTTTTTCATATGTACAATGGCGGACTCCGTCGCTTTACCAGTCTAAAGGTCAAAATCCCTTGCACACCGCGTCGTCTATTTGGTACGGGCACGTACCCGGGCGGTCGGTGCGCTTCATACGAAAATCGCTGCAAAGTGGTAAAGCGACGGTGAACCCGACGTCCCGTCACGAGCAAAAAATATGTAAACAATTATAACTCTTAATACAATGAAATAAAAGTTAATGTATATAAACATATTGGTGCTCCTGATGTAATTTTTTTTTATGTTACTCGTCAAAGTGACCACTTCCTGCCTGATGGTAAGCAGCCAATGCAGTCTAAAATAATGAGAGCGCTTCTCATCGTGAACAAGCACGGTAAAGCTTCGGCCAAACCTGCGCGTCCAAAGCGACTGCGAAGCGGGAGCGTCTGCCGCGCGGCGGACGCTACCCATACTTCATCTATGGCACTTTTCCCACCTACTCGACCACAAAGCGGGATAGCCGCGTCGGCAGAGCGGGACGCACGCGTTTAATGGTCAAACGGGTGTACGTGCGAGAAAGCTACCTACCTTCCTTATCATTAATTATTTCGAATAGAATAGAATAGAATAGAATTTCTTTATTGCTTAGACTGAATAACAAATTCTTTAAAAAAAAATAGTATCAACAGTTTGCCCATGATCAGGCATGCAATGTACATAAATAAATATTATTTACATTAATATTAACAAAATTCATCATGAATTTACCAATTAATTCGTCTCGAAACCAAAGTATTAATTTAGTGAATAGAAAACATTGTTAATAACAAAGTTTTTAACTTAAATTTCAATATAATATGACCATTCGATGCCTTTAAATCAGTAGGTAAATGATTATACACTTTAATAACATGTACGAAAGGACACTTAACATAAACATTATTATGACAATTGATAAATTTAAATTATATCTATACTTAAAACGATGGTTAAGGAGAGATTTACAGTTAAACAAGTCTATGTTGTTTTTAATAAATACACAAATTTCTAGATATCAGTAAGAGTAAGAATATTTATTTATTTTTTAATTTACAATTGGAATAGGAAACAAAATTAAATTATAACTAAAACTAAAAAAATTAAATATTATATAAAAAACAACAAAGTAACTAAAAGTAATACAAAAAAAGAAGGATAAGAGTATATAGTAAGAGTAAGTAATTTATTTTCTCTAAATACCTACATTCCTAAGGGTATCATCATAACACATGTTGTAAATTATGCGTATACATTTCTATTGCAGTATGACAGTACGAGTACTATGTTAATTAACAGAATTACCCCAATAAATAATCCCATACATTACGAGAGGATACACATTACCAAAATAAGCAGTTCGCACAATTTCAGAACAAGAATTTTCTGCCAGAACAGATAATGCATAGCTATAACTAGAAATCTTTCTATTTATGTTATAAATATGAGATTGCAAATTTAAATTAGAGTCTATCGAAACACCAAGAAAGTTGCTTTCGTTAACTACTTCTATTTTTGAGTTAGACTCATAATCTTTAATGTTTAATTTAAATGAGTTCGTCTTGTAATTACGAAATTGTACAAATTTAGTCTTATTCATATTTATTTTAAGATTCAAAGTTTTAAGCCAGTCAACCAATGACCTTTTATAAACATATAATATCATTGTAGTCAACCACATGTTTTAACATTTTATTAATTTCATTTTCGAAGACAGTTGTGTTTTTACTATCATCTGAAATAAAAATGGTGGCATCATCAGTAGGATATTATTAGGCATCCTACTCCACCTTCCGTTCCTTCGGCTCACTCCGTTCGCCTCCGTTACTCCTGGTGGAGTAGAACGCCCAATAATATTTTTGAAGCACTCATCAATTTAAGGGTTCTATTGAACTATATTTATGTCAACGCAATAACGTAAACGTCTCATTATTAATCAGCCCCTTTCAAGAAGTAAATTAAACTACTTCTGCTAAACCGATTTTAATAAGACAAGCTGACAAAGGACAATGGCAGGGTACTATGGAGATTTTGTACAGGCCTACAATTTTCATGTTTGGCAATGAGACTTACACATTTGGTAGATTATATTATTGAGAATTACTATATAAATTAACAGAATTTTAAATGTTGGGGTTTAAAAGTTATACATGTATTTCGATAATTTTTTAAGGTTATATTTTTTCTGTATTTGATTGACATTGACAGTTGAGTGACAGGGTGGGAGGGACGGACAATGATTCTGACAGTAACAAATTATATAATTAATCTGAAAAAATTTACGTTCGCGCCTTGATTGATTGATCTATAGATGAATCGTGAATCGAACTAAAATAGGTAGGTAATTAAGTAGTGAATTTCAATATTAATTATGTAAGTACCTATGTATTGTTAAGCCCGAGTTATAGATTCTAGAAGATAGATAGATAGGATAGGAATATAGGTTAAGTACCTATCAGGAACTGCTGCGACTGTGATTATTCAGATCTTTGTGCTTGATTATTTAAAACACAAAAAGACAACTACCCATCTGTGTTTTGATAAATAACAGCAAAATACTTAAAACATGATGAAAATCATAGATGTAAACAATAGAAGTAGGTATACACGTTCCCACTTTAGTAGTCGCAACTTTAGACTACCTACCTACCTATACCAACATTAAGTTGAAATCATCTCCTATCCTAAATATTTATTATTATAAATGCGAAAGTGACTTGTTTGTCCTTCCTTTACGCCCTAACTAAGCAACCAATTGACTTGATCTTTGGCTTATAGATTTTGAAACAACGAAAAGTAACATAGGCTACTTTTTATGCCGATATTTCTATAGGAACGCGAATCACGCGGGTGAAACCGCAGGCGGAAGCTAGTGGTTAAAATAATTGTCTCTGAGATAGGAATGTTAGTCTACTAGGTACTGCTCAGAATGCGTACTTACTTATATTTACAGTACAATCGAGGATCCTTCCAGTAGATACTACTGTTGGAGCACGGGCGCCGTCGGAAGCCGTCGTCGGTCGTCGGGCTGCGGCGCGCGAGCGGCGCGCGGGCGCGGGCGGCGAGGCACGGACGGCTGCCACGACACATCTGCCGAAACCAGCGTAGGCACAGCGCGCGTCTCCCGTTGTTTGCGGTCAATTTTGTAATGACGTATTAGTAAAGCCTATAAAATACAGTCCACCTTTAATTTACACCAAGTCCAAGTTAGGACCCTAACATTGGTCCTTCTTCACCGTCTATGAAGCAGCAGTACGTTCGTTACTTCATCGAAACGCATTTACGCCACTCGGTGGACTTTGACTGAGCCAACGTGGATTCTGCCGTCGTCGTCACAGCCTACGTCTTTGGAGCAGTTGACGTCACCTTTAAGGGAGTATTGTACAAATAACGCGTGAGTTCGTTCCAATTAATCGCCTTCCCATCAATTTAATTTTTTTTCCAAGTTTTACCTTTTACCGAAAAATCTATTTTTCCCTATTTTTGCATTTAAAGCTTAAAATCATTGTTAATCATCTTAAAATCATTTCCCTGCCTCTTATCAGCTACTTGTGTGCTATATTTCTTCTACGCAAGCTGCATATTTTCGCATGCGCATGCGCACGTTTGTGTGCCACGCACATAGTCAGGTAACCTAATTACGGTGCGCCGGCACCTGCTTGCAGCTGGTTTATAGATAAGAAATATAGGTCATCAGCTGACGCACGCTCATCTTTTCACGTATTTAATAGTATTTTGCTACATTTATTTTTTTGGGAAGTCTTTCTTTTTAATTTTTCGCTCCAACTTACATTCATTCACGATGGCTGACCTTAAAATTTTATATAAGAAGCGCAGTTCTATAAAAGCGAAGCTTACAATTTTTAATAAGCAACTTATTTTAATGAGTAGTGGCTCAAGCCTTTCACAGCTGCAGCGTTTGGACATAGAGGAACGCTTTGAAAAAATCGAAGTTATGTACACCGAATTCGATCAATTACAGGTTGACATCGAGGTGCTAGTGGATGACATCGAGTCCGAGTTGGTTGAGCGAGAGGACTTCGAGCGTCAATACTTCAGCTCGGTGGCACTCGCGCGCAGCCTGCTTGGGATCACATCTAAAGGTTCCGTATCAAGCTCTAAACATGACCACTCAAATGCACAAATAAAAAACAACTTTGTTCGATTGCCAAAAATTAATTTGCCCAGCTTCGATGGAAACTATCAATACTGGCTAGAGTTTCGAGACACATTCACTTCTTTAATTCATGACAATAGTTCAATAGATAATATAAATAAATTTCACTATCTAAGAGCTTCACTCAGAGGAAATGCATCAACAATTATTAAAAACATTGATTTCATTGGGGAAACCATTACAAAGTTGCTTGGGATTTATTATGCGATCGGTACAACAACAATCGCCTTCTTATAGATAACCATGTGCAGGCACTATTTGACATTGAGCCCGTATTGATGGAATCCAGTTCTTCTCTTCGTAATCTTGTCGATGTAACAAATAAAAACATCAGGGCGCTGACAACATTAAAACAGCCTACTGACTATTGGCATACTCTTATAATTTATATTTTGGCTAAAAAATTAGATGCGACTACTGGTCGTCATTGGGAAGAGTATCGAAACAACTTAATAGAAGAACCGACTACATCTCAATTTTGCACTTTTGTTAGTAGGAAAGCGGACTTGATGGAGTCTATTGAAACAAATCAAAACTTATCAAATAATAATATATTAGTTGCCTTAAATAATACACACTTAAACAATACAAACTTACATTCTAACAATACAAAAAATACAAATAATATTAAAAACAATCATACAAATAATAATCAAAAATCAATAAGTCGTAATAAAAATTTCTATTCATGTCCGCTTTGCTCTCAAAATCATTCATTATTCAATTGTGAAGCCTTTAGAACACTCCCTATAGAAACTCGTATAAAGAAAGTAAAGGAATTTAAAGTTTGTTTAAACTGCTTGCGTTCAGGTCATGTGGCAAAGTATTGCAAATTAACTCATTGTAAATATTGCAAAGTTAAGCACAACACTCTTTTGCACTTGGAAACAAACGAGCCCAGACCTTTAGTGAATCCTTTGCCTTCTACTTCTAATGACGTCACGTTGTCAGCCACTTCTATGCAGCTTGCTACTTCGGCACATGTTTTACTGTCCACAGCTTTGGTGAGCGTGCTGAACGCTGCGGGCGAGAAGCACACTGCTCGGCTACTGCTCGATAACGGGAGTACAGCCAACTTCGTAACTCATCACCTATGTGACACGCTGGGTTTGTCACGACGCGGTACGAGCACTAAGGTCACAGGTATCAACAACCACACTTCTTTAAGTACACAGTCTTGTAATCTCACATTAGAGTCTTTATGCTGTGCCTACAACACCGAAATAGTGTGTCATATATTGCCAGAGATCACTAAAGTTCTACCACCTTCTTTTGTGAACATTAATCACATCCCTATCCCTCCAGGCCTTCAGTTAGCAGACCCGAATTTTAACATTCCGTCGGTCATAGACATCCTGGTAGGAGCGGAAGTATTTTGGAACGTCTTAGGTACCAAATCCATAAATCTAGGAAAGAATCTGCCTACATTGTGTGAAACCAAATTTGGTTGGTTGGTGTCAGGTAACATAGCCCACCAGTCAGACCAGTCTAATGCTCACTTTTGCAATTTCACAAATTTGGCTCTAACTCCCGACCTTACTCAATTTTGGGAGCTTGACAATGTTTCGCCTAAATATTCTCACTCTCTAGAAGAGAGGTCTTGTGAGAAATTATTTAATGAAACAACCCTTCGCAAAGATGACGGACGTTTTGTCGTTTCTATGCCCTTAAAAAGAGATCCTAGCTTATTAGGTCACTCTTATGAACAAGCTAAATGTCGTTTCCTATCATTGGAACGACGCTTTCAACGTGACCCTATTTTTAAAGACATGTACTTAAAGTTTATGAGTGAATATGAGTCACTAGGCCACATGTCCAAAGATATAGAATGTACATCTGATACGTCTATTACTGAATATTACATTCCTCATCATGGCGTATATCGTGACTCTAGTTCCACTACTAAACTTCGCGTAGTCTTTGATGCTTCGGCCGCTACGTCTTCAAGTTTGTCGCTTAACGATATCCAAATGGTTGGCCCAGTCGTTCAGGACGATCTTTTTGCAATTTTATTGCGTTTTCGCCAGCATAAATATGTTGTCTCAGGCGATATAGAAAAAATGTACCGAGCCATTGAAATTAATTCTATTCATAGGCCACTTCAAAAAATAATATTTCGGTTCAATCCAAAGGAACCTCTTTCAACCTACACTTTGAACACGGTGACCTATGGTACTGCTTCCGCTCCATACTTGGCAACAAAATGCTTAGTTAGCTTAGCCGACAACGTCGAAGATAGTGTTGTCAAACGTGCTATACAGCATGATTTTTTCGTTGACGATTTTTTGTCTGGATCAAGCGATAGCAGTCAGACAATACAGCTAGCAAAACAAGTAGCGTCACTCCTCTCTTCAGCAAAATTCAATCTGCGAAAATGGAGGTCAAATTGTCCTCAAATTTTGGCCCAAATCACAAATTCTGACTCTGACAAGTCCACTAATCTATTAGATTTTTCTGAGCAAGGCCAAGGCCATCATTACTTAAAAACATTAGGCCTTAACTGGAACTGTGACTCTGATTCGCTTAGTTTTTCTATAAATATTGACCCATTAAAAAAGATAACAAAGCGCCATATACTTTCAGTAATCAGTCAAATTTTTGACCCACTGGGTCTTATAGGCCCGTGCGTTGTCGAAGCAAAAATAATCATGCAACGTTTATGGCTAGACAAATATAATTGGGACGATGCAGTTTCAGTTGAGTTAGGAAATCTATGGTCTATTTTTGAAACCACACTTTCGCAGCTTAATAATTTAAATATCCCTCGGTGGGTTTTGCATGAAGACTCTATTGTTCACGAAGTACATGTCTTCACTGATGCGTCCGAAAAGGCATACGGAGCTTGCTTGTACATTCGTTCGCATAATAAAAACCCAGGCTCAGTGCGTGTGCGATTATTAGCATCTAAAAATCGAGTGGCTCCTTTAAAACCAACGACTATGCCACGGCTTGAACTTTGTGGAGCTTTGGTGGGTGCAAGACTGTGTACAAAAATCGTAGACTCGCTTACTTTGCACGTAGATAAATGTAGATTTTGGTGTGACTCAACGATTGTTTTAGGATGGTTGTCGACTCCATCAAATCAACTAAAATCCTTTGTCCGTAATAGAGTCAACGAAATACAAGAAAGTACCTGTGGTCATGCCTGGAGCTACGTACCGTCGAAGGACAACCCAGCTGATCTTGTTTCACGGGGCTTACGAGCTGATGTTATCGGCGAAACCAGTTTATGGTGGTCTGGACCTTTATTTTTGTCAAAAGACGAAAATGAATGGCCCTCTATGCCTAAAACTGTGAAACATGATCGGTCGGAAGTAGTGACTCATATCAGTAGTAGTAGCTGTAATGATAGTGACGCTCAGTCTAGTAGTCATAGTTGTAGTAGCGCTTTTTTACCTAACTTATCCGCAGTACAGGCTTTATTTACAAAATTTTCTAGTTTTAGTAAATTACAGCGAGTTGTAGCGTATTTATGTAGATTCGTAAATAACTTAAAAAATAAAAATAATCAATTGTATGGCAATCTCTCTTTAATAGAATTACAAAAATCACAGAATCTAATTTTACATTGTGCACAAATTCAAATGTTTCGTGACGAATACATAATTTTAAAATCAAATAAGAGATTGCCTCTCAAAAATAAATTAATTTCATTGACCCCCTTTATTGATGGAAATAACCTCATTCGCGTGGGCGGAAGGCTTGATAATTCTCCCTACGATTTTAATATAAAACATCCAATCTTAATCTGTTCAAAACACCATATATCCCATCT
This sequence comes from Scoparia ambigualis, assembly GCA_963921215.1. Lineage (NCBI taxonomy): Eukaryota > Metazoa > Arthropoda > Insecta > Lepidoptera > Crambidae > Scoparia > Scoparia ambigualis. Next base: position 707,512 of record OY992515.1, read on the forward strand.
TATATTTCAAATGCAACACAAAATCCTATTACATGCCGGTCCCCAGCTTCTTTTGGCTAACATACGCCAAACTTATTGGCCTCTTAAAGGCAGAAACCTATCCAAAGTAATTGTTAACAAATGCGTTACCTGTTTCAGACACAAGGCTCAAAACGTGCAGCCCATTATGGGCCAGTTACCTAATTCAAGGACACATCTTGAGTTTCCTTTTCAACATTGTTATGTGGACTATGCAGGGCCAGTACTTATAGCTGATCGAAAGGGACGCGGGTGTAAACTCATTAAGTCCTATTTGTGCATTTTTGTGTGCTCTGCAGTGAAGGCGGTGCATTTGGAGCTTGTCACGGACCTGACTAGTGACGCCTACATGGCCGCTTTAAATCGGTTCGTGGCGCGGCGAGGCAAGCCTCGCAGCATCACGTCTGATAACGGCACAAATTTCGTAGGTGCTTCAAATGAAATGCAAAGATTTCTCTCTAATTCAAATGTTGCATCTGAGATAGCGCAGGAAGGCATTGAGTTCGTTTTCACCCCTGCCTATTCTCCTCATTTCAACTCTTTGGCCGAGGCAGCAGTTAAATCTTGTAAGCATCACTTAAAAGAGTGGCCGAGCTGAAGACGAAGAGGGGCACCATTCGGCGCGGTTTCAACAACATATGTCCTCTTCCAATCAACTAATTGAAGACTGCTCTTCAACCCGGGGAGCATGTTGGAGCACGGGCGCCGTCGGAAGCCGTCGTCGGTCGTCGGGCTGCGGCGCGCGAGCGGCGCGCGGGCGCGGGCGGCGAGGCACGGACGGCTGCCACGACACATCTGCCGAGACCAGCGTAGGCACAGCGCGCGTCTCCCGTTGTTTGCGGTCAATTTTGTAATGACGTATTAGTAAAGCCTATAAAATACAGTCCACCTTTAATTTACACCAAGTCCAAGTTAGGACCCTAACACTACTAATAAATTACTTCATCAAAGGCAAACAATATAATATAATCCTAAAAAATATGATGAAAACATTTTAAATAAATCAGAAACTCGACTGGTCTTTCTACAGGGAAGTTTCACAATTGTACATACACACAGACGAGTAATGTTTTTCCATATTAGCATTTGCTCAGTGGAAATAAACAATAATTTAGTTTGGTCACATATTTAATATTAAATTATAAAGTAATTAAGGGCACTCTTAAAATAACATCATCGAAAAGTGGAGCAGGTCTAGTCATGCCTTCATGGCGAGCAAATCTTCACAGATTTGCTCGCCATGAAGTGCTGCTCACGCAGCACCCAAAAGTTCGTAGCCCCACAATGCAGTTAAAACTCTGGCTGTCCACTTCTACGAGAAGCTTTTTGAGCTCGGAGCCAGCAAGGAACACAAACTTCATTTTCTGAAGAAAGCTGAAATAAACAATCACAATTACAATTACAAAAGTAACAGAGTGTAAAGTAAATATTTTTTAATATTACACCAATTAGCCTAGCCCGCTGACCTCTCTATAATACAAGAATGCTGACCTAAATATTTACTATCTTGGGTGTCTCAGGTATCAAATTGATAGTTTAAGTAGATCAGTGGCCTAGCCCCAAAGTAAGCACTGTAAGGCTTGTGATATGTTATACTAGGCCAATGGGCAAAAATGCAGTAGTAATAACAGTGGCGAGGGATGTGTTTGGGGAAATACGGCGCCTTCGCCGTTTAAGCCGGCCAAGAATTTACAAATCAGACAATAAAAAACATGGAATGTTTAACTCATTGGTGGCACTAATTACTGACATAATTATTAAGATCTGCATGGTGGATCCCTAGAGTGGGATTTCTTATAGGGAAGCCGATGGGAATCGGAATGTATGATATATATATGTATTTAGTAGAATTATTATTAGGTAAATAGTCATGACGTCAGGTACAAATGCTCGTATTCGTCATAGAAACATTTGCCCTTACTGGGATTCAAACCCAGGAACTCAGAGTAGGCATCACCACGAAAACCAGTGTACATATTACTCCACCACGGAGGTAGTCAATAAGTAAATATATGTAAGGTGTTACCTCTCGTGGTCTAATGCAATTCGAAATTATGTTAGTAATCCTTTATTCCTCTTCATTTGGCTCTTGAAAGACACTCTTCATCTGCTCGTTCTTAAAATAGAACGTCCACATACAACACGTCATGGCAATGGCCAACATGCCTTGTAATTTTACTTTCAGATGCAATAGAATGTGTTGCTAATTCCCAGGAAGCATGACAAATATAATCAGAAGGTGTTGCCTAAAACAATAAGAGCATGGATGAAGTTTATTAATTGATCAACAAGATAGTAGAACATTAGTAGTAACAGATACAAAGGTGCATTGCTGCACCAAGTATGTACCATGTGTTCTCGGTTTAGATGTCTAAAATGGTTGACGACATATTTCGTACGTACGACTTACCTCAGGGATATGACCAAAAACGAATAGTAAGGCTTGACTCTCGTTCGTCAGTAAATGCCGGCTGATGCGATCCAATCGAAATGCATTGCATACTCGACGTTGTGATGGTAATGTATCACCTAATCAGACAGTAAAGCTATCACGATAGTGCAGTTATAAGTACTGCGCAAGCACAACACAATATTGTTTGTGTTCATTTCATTATCACATTCACAAAACAAAGCGGCTTTTCGCAAAATAAGTAAGACTAAGAAGGATCTTTTAAAAACACACAATTTTTTTATTACGTTGACCAAAAGCTCATATGATAAATAATTGACATTGACAGTGTTGCAAGTAGTTTCATTCGTCTTTTTACGAGAAACAAATCGATAAGAAAATCAATCGTATAAATATCAAAAGTAAATAATCAACCATTTTAAGATAAAAAGTGTGTAATTGTATAGGTTTAAGCTCGAAAATAGTTTTAGAAATAAGTTTTTAATCGAAACTAGATTAACAAATAAGACCTAATTAGCTATTTGAGAATCGATTTCAAAATCGATAAATCGATATTTTTATGCCAGGCAACTCTGACAGCAGATTTTCGTTTTGTGTATAGTATCTGCTAGTTGAAATGCGTTTCGTTATTAGTTTTAGTATTATTATTTCGCTTTACGACTTTTCTTTTCCCCGGACTTCTAAAAATATATCATTTACTGGAAAATAATAAGAAAAAATTAAGTAACCAACCATGCAAAAATGGTACCAAAACATGAACATTGTGGAGTTGTACGCCAGTACGCGTTCTCCTTTATTTTTTTTTAAATTTAACAAATCTTAACGAACCTACTAAGGAGAATTAATTTGACTTTTGTTAGTTTCACCTTCCACATAAATGTAATTGTGAAGTAAAATATTCTCAACAATCATACTATCAAAAATTAATGAAACATACACAGCTGCCGATTAAGTAAAGTGGTCACTGTAAAAGAAAATTAATAGTGGGTGTTTATTGTGATCTCTTGTTAAGGCACCGACAGACGGAAGGTGGTGAGGAAACAGGCTACGGAGTAGAATTTTCTCACTGACAGTCAAGCAGACTCACAAGACTGATCAGAACGGGGGGGGGGGTTACTCTCGAACGCAAACTCAATATTAATACAATTCCAATGCGATTAATATGTATCGATATTAGGATAAGTAAAGATAATTCTGGAACGCCATCTCGATAATAATTTGTTCAATCAATTTCCACGCAATTTAATTCCAATGTGACGCTATTATCGCTTACGAAAGTACCATTTGACATTATTTAGATTTGTGATTGGAAATTGATTAGTGCAAATCTGTTTCAAGAGTAGCCTACCTGACGGTTATGGGTGTCTTGGCCACAGTGACAGGAATATAGTTACCAGGTAGCAGCAATGATGCACCGTTGTAGTCCGAGTACAAAGAGAATTTATTTATAAAAATAGGTTCTTATATACTAATGTTATTTTACACACACAATAATACTTGTTAACTAGTGAGCCATCTGCGAAAATTGCAGTCGTGCATTTTTAAAGTGTGTCAGCATAGGTCGCTGCGCAAATGGGGTCAAGGACGTATAAACAATACATGTCAATTTAATTATGAATTTTATTGCATAACAGCCGGCTTTATTTTTCCGGTTCCGAGTACTCATTTTTTTTTTATACTAAGCCCGGCAAATGACCCCACTCCACCTGATGTTAAGTGGAAATGAGGTCCAGGCGCGAGGACAACTGGTGCAGCGTAAGAGACGTAGCATCAGTCATCCTCACTCTGCCGGCCCACAAAGTGCTTCTTCACGCCTCGTTTGAAGGACCCTATGTCATAGGTCTGAGGGAATGCGTGTGCTGGTAGACTATTCCATCTTTTGGAAGTGCGGCAAAGAAACGAGTCACCAAATTTCTTTGTGCGAGATGGAATGTTAGAGACTGTAAATTGGTGACTCCGCAGAGCAGCACGCGTACTCCTATGGAGGAAGGGAGAAGAAGGGATGAGGTCAAAGAGTTCTTCAGAGCACTCGCCATGGTATAAACGGTAAAAGACGCTGAGTGACGCAATATCTCTACGCAATTGCAAAGGCTCGAGAGTTTTAGTGACCTCTGCATTGCCGATAATGCGCACAGCGCGGCGCTGCAATCTGTCAAAGGCATCGAGAAGGTACTTTGCGGAGCCGTTCCAAAGGTGAGAGCAATACTCCACGCAAGACCGCACCTGTGTCTTGTATAATAGACACAACTGATCAGGCGTGAAGAATCGCCGCACCTTGTTCAGGACACCGAGTTTACGTGAGGCATTTTTAATCACGGTTTCGATGTAGTCCTTTTGGTTCAGATCGCAGCGGATATCCATACCGAGCATGTTAATACTGCTCTGCAGGCCTAGAGATGTACCCTGAAGAGAGGGAAGGGGAAGGAATGGCGACTTTTTCGCTGTGAACGCGCACACCTGTGTTTTCTTGGCATTGAACTCCATCAGATTATCGGAGCCCCATTTAGAAATGAGGTCCAACACCCGATCGAGCTCAATGACAAGATTTGCTCGCTTCATTTCGGTGTCTACCCGCCCAGCCGTTGGGTGCCCGTTATATCCCCCATGCACTGTGCTATCATCTGCATAGCAATGAATGTTTCCAAGAGGAAGCATGTCATTGATATGCAGAAGGAACAGCGTGGGGGATAGAACGGAGCCTTGAGGAACACCAGCGGTCACTGACATGAACCGCGAAGCGCATCCATCCGAAAGGACACGGATTCTACGCTCATGCAGGAAGCTGGCAATCCAGGTACAGAACTGAGCGGGCAAACCGTATGCCGGGAGCTTGGAGAGAAGAGCTTTGTGCCAGACCCGATCAAAAGCCTTGGCTATGTCAAGGCTAACTGCCAGTGACTCGCCACGCTTGTCAATAGCCTCACCCCAGAGATGTGTGACGTACGCTAGAAGATCACTCGTTGACCGTTTTGGCCGAAACCCATATTGACGATCGTGAATTAGGGAGTGATCTTCTAGGTATCGAATAAGCTGTTTGTTCAATATTCGTTCTAGGATCTTACACAACACTGAAGTTACGGCTATAGGGCGGTAATTAGTCGGATCTGACCGATCTCCTTTTTTAGGGATCGGTTGCACATTAGCTTCTCTCCAAGATTCCGGCACACAACCCGAAGAGAGCGAGAGACGGTACAGACGCGTTAACACAGGGGACAACTCCGCTGCACACATTTTCAGAACTATTGCTGGGATGCCATCAGGACCGTTAGCTTTCCGGACATCGATTGACTGCAGTTCCGCACGGACATCACACTGCCTGATTTTTATATCAGACATTGTGTGGCCACAGTGAGGAATTAAGGGTGGCTGTGCATCACAGTCATCGATCCGGGAGTTAGCCGCAAAGAGTTTGGCCAGGAGATCAACCTTTTCCTGCGGCTTGTGAGCTAAAGTTCCGTCAAGACATCTCAGTGGTGGCAGCGAGGGTTGGCAGAAGTTGGATTGCACGGCTTTGGCCAGACGCCAGTAGCTACGACTGCCCGTAGGATGCGTCAGGAGTTCTTGGCCTACTCGTGCAACGCGCTGGGCATCCGCTCTAATGTAGGCCCTCTTACACGACTTGGTGGCATTATTATAGGCTGCTTTTAGCGAGCGAGTTTCGGGAGCCCCATGAGCTTTACCTCTGATCCAAGCGCGGTATGCCATCTGTTTGCTCTCAACAGCGCTGGCACACTCGCAATTGAACCAGCGGTTGCGTCTGCCTTTGCTGATGACATAGGAGTGTGGAATATAGTATTCCATTCCTAATACTATCTCATCAGCAACGGCAGTGGCGCTAGCGGTCGGGTCCTTTCCACTAAAGCAGCGCTGCCTCCAAGGGACGGATGCAAAATACTCCCGCATCCCGTCCCAGTCTGCCAACGCGTAGTGCTAAATCTGGCGTTTCGAAACCGCTGTTGGCGGGCGCGATGCCAAGGGCACTGTGCTGGATATCAAGCAGTGATCCGAGGAACCTAAAGGAGCTCGAATCTCCACCTGGTATCCAGCTGGGCGACTCGTCAGCAGAAGGTCGAGTAAGGAGGGCGCATGGCCAACTATGTCTGGGATCCTGGTGGGCTGGTTCACCAGTTGCGTCAGGTCATGCGTGAGAGCGAATGCGTGGGCAGTTCTACCAGCATGGTCTGTTTTGGAGGAACCTAACCACAACTCATGGTGGGCGTTGAAGTCCCCCAAAAACACCAGTTCCGCCGATGGAAACCGCTCCTGCGCATCATCTGCTACCCGACTAAGATGTTCAATTAGTCGAGTTGTCTCCATGTCGCCGTTATGGGATCGGTAGACGCAGACGTAGACACGGCAATGAGAGCCTAAGTCGACGTGTACCACTAGGAGGGAGAAGGAAGGGTCCTCCAGACAGCGCAGACGGCGACAGCAAACATCCGCCCGAACGAATAAGCAAACTCCGGCTTTGGCTTTGAAGGATTCTTCAAGCACAAAGCCGGGATAGTTCAGGTAGGTGGTGTCAGCTGGGCGGATTATTTGCGTCTCCGTCAGGAACAACATTGCTGACCGTGCCGTCTCAAGATGGTGGTGGACGGCATTGAGGTTTGCATGGAGTCCGCGGATGTTAGCTAACTCCACCTCAAACGGTAAGGTTTTGGTGGGGGTGTGCACCGCTGTAGGACCAGTTTTGTTGTTAGTCATTTTAGGAGTGGAAAGAGAGAGGCGTTTATCGAGAAAATGATGCCGCGATGCGAATGGTCAAAGTGTGGTGGCCTGTTTCCCCAGGAATTTGCCCACAGACGAGTATTATTAACCTGCCGAACGGAAGGGCCCCCGAACCCCCCCGGGAATGGCCGCCGGGACCCCACCTTCCGGTCACCAACCGGCACGACGGACCACCCCGAGATTATGCGTGGCGTGGTGAGGCAGCCTCACGAGCTGGTTAGGCTCGCTTGGGCCCCTGTACTGTGCCACGGGCGGCCAGCGGGACAACCGTTTCTACGGGTCTCCCTGGTCGGCAGGTTAACGAAGTCCTCCTGGCACTGGTTTGACGGAAGCATCCACAGACCAAATACATCGCAGCATCATCCTCTCGAGCTCTGGTTATACGCAGGCTGATCCCGAAAAGCGACCGACAAGCAGTCACTTGACGGGTTCACACCATGCGTACGGTGGTCACCAACCAGACGGGTCAAGCTCTACCACCAGTGGAGCAGATCATCGCTCGAAAGAGTCCGTTAGTCGCTTCTTACAACACCCACCGGACGGAAAGAGGGGCGGCGATTGGTATTCTTTCTCCGTCACCGCACGGATAATGATGAATGATGAAATGATCAAAGTGCAATTCTGTTTAATAATACATAAACGATATATCTTTTTAAACAACTGTAATACAATGTATTTAATGTCTGAAATTGAAATGATCTATTTTTATGCTGATATTGCATTTTTTGTGTATATAAACGATTTAATTTCAAACAATAAATTACATTCGCTCCAGTATCTTCCAAGTGACAAGTGGTACCAGCACTAACAACTTTTAAACATGTAAGTAAGTACTTCTTAACTTTTAAATTTGTTGCATACTGCTCAGCTACGGCCCTGGCTTTTGCCTGCCGGCTGTAGCAACTATCGTGTCCTACCTAATCCTGATTGCTACTCAGCTACGGCCCTGGCTTTTGCCTGCCGGCTGTAGTAACTAACGTGTCCTACCTAATCCTGATTGCTACTCAGCTACGGCCCTGGCTTTTGCCTGCCGGCTGTAGTAACTATCGTGTCCTACCTAATCCTGATGGCTACTCAGCTACGGCCCTGCCTTTTGCCTGCCGGCTGTAGTAGCTATCGTGTCCTACCTAATCCTGATGGCTACTCAGCTGTAGTAATTATCGTGTTCTACCTATCCACAGTGATTACTACTCAGCCACGAGCCCGGTTTCCGCCTGTCGGCTGATGTAACTGTTATTATTCTGTCATAAATTGTTTAACTTTATATTTATTGTATGTATTTTAAAAATTACCTAATTAGGTTATTTGTTTATATTTTAAATAATATTTTAATGTTTTCTACAGGTCCGACTCCGACGTTTCCCGTGTGTCTGACTACATAAAGAGTCCGGTGACAGCTGCAAAGGTCGTACCGACCAAGACCCTGGCTACGAAAAAAACAACAAAGCGCAGAGTCTCCATTATTATATTATAACGTACATCTCAATAGAAAATTTTAAGTTCACTCTTACTTATTTTTATACAACATAAGTTGGTATCTAGATAAGTTATTATTCGTGACTAATAAAATATAATTTTACTTGTTTACAGTTACAAGAAACCGGAGAACACCGACCTTTTCGGGTTGGAAGACTTGAACAGCCTTCCTTCAACCACGCAGACGGAGTTAGGTTCATCCTTGCTGTCTCGCGTTGCCAACGTGAAGGTACGACGGACAGCGAATCTAAGGGGTGCCTTCTATGTGGAATTAAAAGAGACATTATCTCCACTGCTCCTGTGGAGCGCTGGAAGAAGGCAGAAGTTGCATTAAAACTGCTACTGGATAAAGGTGGCTCGCAGTGGAAATCACTACAAAAATTTATACACAAGGCTCATGAGTCGTTCAATGACTCAGAGGCTGTGTTTTTAGCGATATAATACATTTAAAATAAAACTTAAATATCAATTTAAAATTAAAATTTGGGACATCCAAAATAAATGTTTTAAGTTAGCTGGTAATTAATTACGTTAAAATTCCTTTCTGCACTGTTTGTAACATATCTGTTAAGCGCAGTCACTGGACAGGTCATCTACGCAGTAACAAACATAAAAATAAAAATATCTCATACGTTTGCGAAGGTGTGGAATTAATTAATTCTGCATTTCTAAATCGTATAGCTTCTTATAGAATTATTGACACTCATAAAAAATATTCTTTAGATTTGTTTTTTAATAACAATTACGAAAAAATAAAGACATTGATAAACAAATCTCTTAAGGGTCATATCTGTCTAAAAATTATTTTTGAATATTTCGCTTTGTTTTTGATGGTTAAAAATGATAGTCAAGAGATGAAATCATTTGCTACATAGAATTATGTAGTACATCAGAATTATGAATATAATTCATTAGCAACTCAGGTTAGAAACACGTTGAAAAAGAAATTGGAAGAATTTCAAGATCGCGATAGTGGTTGGACATTTGTAAACAGTTTACATTTGGAAGTTAATATTAACAAATATCAGCCTTTACGCGGCTCAAACTTTATTGACTTACCGCCAGCAATTAAATCAAAAAAAGCATGTGTTAATATTCGAAATAAAGATTATTATTGCTTTTTATGGTCAGTTGTTGCTGCTTTATATCCAGCTAAAAGTCATCCTGAAAGAGTATCGTCTTACCCCGATTTCCGGAATGTGTTAAACATAAAAGACATTCAATTCCCATTGAGTTTCTCAGATATTGCTCGAATCGAATTAAATAACCCTGAAATGTGTGTATATATATATATATATATGGCTTAAAAAATAATACCAACAACTTTGAAGGGAAAAGTGATTAGAAAAAGATGATTTATTACATTACTGTCTTATTAAGGATTTACCGCGTCTTGTTAAAAATCAAATAACAAAGCATCATAGTAAATTATACTTTTGTGATGTTTGCTTAATGTTCTTTGCCTCATATGATGATCTTAGTTTACACAGTTGTGGAGGAGTTGCTACTAAATTACCTCCAAAAGGCTCTTTTATTCAGTTTGAAAATTATGGTAGAAAGCAGATGGTCCCATTTGTTATATACGCAGATTTTGAAACAATGCTAGAACGGTACGATTCCTGCGACCCTGGCCCAACTCAGGTGAGCACCGTTACGAAGCAGCGACATGTGCCCATCGCTTTCGCTTATCATATTACGTGCACTCTACATGAAACCTATAATCGATATGTCTCGTATCGTGGTTTGGATTGTGTTTCGAAATTTGTGAATTCTATCTATGAAGATGCCAAAATAGTTTATAGAATTTTAAACAATAACATTACTATGATTTACACGAATGAGAATGTTCTCGACTTCCAAAAAGCTGATATATGTCATATTTGTGAGAATATCTTGTTAGGTGATAGGGTTCGCGATCATTGTCATTTGACTGGTAAATATCGTGGCGCAGCTCACAGTTACTGCAACCTGCAATATAAAATGCCAAAGTTCCTGCCGGTATTTTTCATAACTTATCGGGTTATGATTGCCACCTTTTTATAAAAGAATTAGGGAAAGCTCCGGGATCTATAAAAGTGATCCCTAAAACAAAAGAAAATTATATTTCTTTCACAAAGTATATTCCAATTTCCGTTAATGAAAGCATTCAGGTACGATTTGTAGATTCTTTCAAGTTTTTAGGAACTAGCTTAGAAAAGTTAGCAAGCACAATGAAAAAACAAGACTTCAAACAATTAAAACTTAATTTTCCTGAAAAAACACAATTTGATCTACTTACCCGTAAAGGAGTGTACCCATACCATTACATGTCCCAATGGAAACAGTACGAAGATATATGTTTACCATCTAAAAATATTTTTTACAACTTCTTAACTAATGAATCAATCAGCGATGAAGACTATGAGCACGCGCAGACCATTTGGTCGATATTTAATATTAAAAATATGGGTATGTATACAGATTTATATCTTAAAACCGACGTTCTTTTGCTTACAGACGTGTTTGAAAATTTTAGAAAAACTTGTAAAAAATATTATAATCTCGATCCCGCATTTTATCTCACAGCACCAAGTCTGTCATACGATGCAATGCTTTTGAAAACCAGAGTTAAATTAGAATTATAAGTGATGTTCAAATTTTTTGAATTATACAAAAAGGTATTCGAGGAGGCATTTGTATATGTTCCAGAAGACATGTCAAAGCAAACCATAAATATTTGGAATCTTACAACCCGTCCCTTCCGAGTTCCTTTATCATTTATTTAGATTGTAACAATTTATACGGTTATAGCATGTGCCAATATTTGCCTTATTCTGATTTTAGATTCATGAGTAGACAGGAAATAGATAATTTACAAGTGAGCATAATAGATATTAGCGATACCGCGGAAAACGGTTATATTCTTGAAGTTGATTTATTATATCCTAAAACATTGCACAATGAACATAACGACTTTCCATTTTGTCCAGAAAAATTTATTCCACCAGGCGGCAAGAATAAAAAACTAATACCGAATTTGTATGACAAATACCACTACGTTATTCATTACGTTCATTTAAAAAAATGCATGCAACTTGGATTGGTGTTAAAAAGGGTTCATCGTAAAATTGTTTTTAAGCAAATCTGTTTTTTAAAACATTACATTGATCTTAACACTAGACTACGACAAAAAGCAGAATCAACGTTTGAACAAGATTTTTTCAAATTATTAAATAATAGCATTTTTGGTAAAACTCTTGAAAATAATGAACAAAGAGTAGATGTTAAATTATTTAACAAATGGTGTGATTCAAACAATAAAACGAAAAAGACTAATTGTGCTGAGAAATTGATAGCTAGTCCATATTTTCATAGCGCTTCTGTGTTTTCTGATGATCTAGTAGCAATACAAATGAAGCCTTCGCGTGTTATTCTCAACAAACCCATATACATAGGGTTCGCTGTTTTAGAATTATCTAAAAGCCATATGTATGATTTTCACTATTCCATTATAAAACCTTTTTATGGTGATCGAATTGAATTGTGTTATACTGACACAGATAGTCTAATTTATAATGTAAATACCTATGACCTTTACAAGGACATTAACATACATTTTCTAAAGTATTTTGATATCTGCAATTACAACTGTAACAACGAGTATAAATGAAAATAAATAAAAAGATTCCGGGATTGTCTTCGGTTCGGATTCGGGACGAAATGGGAGGTAAAATTATCAAAGAATTTGTAGGACTGCACTCAAAACTGTATTGTGTTAAAACATTAGATAGAACAATAAAAAAAGCAAAAGGCATAAAGAAATGTGTTGTAAAAAATTTCAATATCATTGATTATAAAAATGTATTGTATAATGGTAATGTTCTCCGAAAAAAAAAATTGTTGTTTAAATCAATAAAACATGAAATTTTTACACAAAGTGTTAATAAAATAGCATTGTCAAGTAATGATGATAAGCGGATGCTACTGTCGGATAAGGTATCGACTTTATCCTGGGGAAATGCAACCATATTTCTGTAATTGGATGTCCTAAATAGGTAAATAGGATATGTAAAACTATCTGATTAATTTAGTATTAAGTATGTATATTATAATAGTGGTATGATTACGATAATTAGTATGTAACCTATTGTTTAAATTTTTTTATGATAATAATATGTAAGCAATTACCTACCATCTTCTTGTTGGTAATTCAATGAACTCTTATACGCGTTTTATATTTTGTCAGTACTTATGCTAGTAAGTGTTTTATATGTTTTATATAGCTAAATAAATTAGAAATTAATAAATATTCACTAGTTTTTTAAGAAAATTAATTTGCAAGTCATTGTTTTGGTATGATTAAGATAAAATAATATGAGAATTGTCAGTACCTACTTTGTGAATCTGTAAAAATTCTGACAATTCATTTATTTTAATAAACTTGTAAGTATACATTTTGGATTTTGTCTGTAAGCTTGCAAGTGTATTTATGCAAGAAGTTAATAAATATTGTGTAAATATATATATATTTTTTATTTCCATGCCTGTTGTCAAATAATGATTAAATAGGTGTTCAAAGCACACAAGATCAAACTTGTTAAAACATTAAATTGATAATACCCTAGGTACATGCTTGTAATAATCAAATCATTAGTTTCAAGTTCATTCACGTCTATCACGCTTAAAAGCGTCTGTTGCTAAATATGACACTGCTCAGGTACACTCACACAAAGCATACAGGTTTAATCTTGATAAAAGCATTAAATTGATTAAATACCCTAGGTATATAATTGTATTAGTCAAAACATTAGTTTATGTTCATCCACGTCTATCGTGCTTGTAGTGCAGTGTGTTACGGCATCATGACTCATAAGAATCATCTGTTTTGATAATACGTGATGGAATGCAACAAATACACACTGCACTACACGCTCACACGCGCCTGTTGTTAAATATGACACCGCACGGCTGCACTCACACAGGCCATACAGGTTTAAACTTGATACTACATTAGGTATTCGATATGTACACTACTTATTCGTATTACTCATCATTAGACTGTCATCTGCTGCCAGAGTCACTGCACATTAGTGTTGACTAAATTTTTTTAATAAATTGTAAGTATTACATAGCGAGTACGCATATGATAATTTTTATTTTTTTTTAGTTTTTTGTTTACATTATTTACTTAATTATTTTTTATTTTTGTTAGTTTTGTTGTTTACATTATTTACTTAATTATATTTCTTTGTTTCAGTTCATCATGACCTATTCTCCTGACAATTTTTCTCAATACGGCCAATGTTTTCCGACTCCGAGTTTGAGCTGGAATAATCCAGAACCACAAGAACCGATCAAAAAAAGAGCAAGACGAGGATCACAAAAGCAGAAGCAGCATAATATGTGTCAGTCTTACGTGATAAATAATGAAAAGAAAAAAGGATTTCGCCTCATTCAAATACAAGTGGTGAACATAAGTGATCAAGGATCTGATAGTGATAAAGAAGATATATTGCTGAGTGCACAATACATAGTGACTGAACCAACAGATTATATAATGGATGAGGCAGAAAGCTTGATAAATAAAATATAAACAAAACTTTGTGGAGACTCTAGTTATGTGTAAATATTATATCTAAGTGTTTATATTAAGTGTTTAATGATGTGTTATACATAAGTTTTATTTATTGTAAATAGTTAAGGATTTACCTATAATAATAAACTATATTGTGTAAAATAAATGATATTTTTTTCTTTAGATATACAGGGTGTCCCAGATATCGACGTCAAGCCGAAACCAGGTGATAGGCCAAGTTAAAATAGTTATCAGAAAAATATAAAAAAATCTAAGTAATGTACTTTCAAAATTATAGATATTTTTTAAAAAAATCAAAAAATCTACATTCCGTGACGGTTTTTTACCTCCTGTTGCTACAAATCTTTAATTTTTTAAATGTTTTCTTTTGTTTTGTAATCCTGAATAATGCTTCTGTATACACTATCCTAATAGCCAGCTGCTCAAGCTTGGAAGGAAATGTCACTTTTTACCCAACCAAATATTCAAAATTATTATTTCGCCCAGCTTGAACACACTGTACTGAAAAAAAAATATACTGTGGGAGTTTGGCAAGTAACTTCAAAAGTTGGCGCATTTAATAAGGATTCCAAAATGGTATGATACATGCTAGATTATTTCTTAAACTGTAGACAATTTTATTTTTTGTAGAGACACTTAGTTTTGAACAAGTTTTACTTACTTATTTAAAAATGGTTCTATGGTACCCCTGGCTCTCTTCAAGGTCGTAACTTTAAGATTCTAGTTTGAGTGAGACGGGGACATTCATTTTACGAAGTGTGGGTGAGACATAGGGAAGCTATTATATTAAATACACACAATTGTTTAACATCATTTATTTAGATGCTAAGATTTACAACAGATGTCTAAACTGGAATACCCGGGCAGATGGATAGGGTGATCTGGTACTATTACGTGGCCAGTCCGCTCGTCTTCATCTGACTTAAATCCATTAAATTTCTTTTACTGGGGAGCGGTGAAAGAATAAGTTTATTTGAAATCAATTGAAACTGTAGCTGAGCTACGGCAAAAGATAACAGAAGCAGCTGAATTTGTTAACAACGGAAGATTCGCCCGTCTGATAAACCGATCATTTTTAAGAAGATGTCAAGCTTGCGTTGCGGCTGAAGGAAGTAAGTTTGAACGCCTGTTGTAAATCTTAGCATCTAAATAATGGATGTTAAACAATACTGTGTATTTAATTTAATAGCTTCACTATGTCTTACTCACACTTCGTAAAATGAATGTCTTGACTTGATGTTTTCTTCGGCCGTATGGCCGGTGCGGGCGTCGAGGCGTACGTGCCTCTTTACACGGGCTGCTTCTCGGCGGCTGCTAAGTGCCGCCGGGTCAGGTTGGGGGTGCGACAGGGAACATTTTCTTTTTTTTTGTGTATTATCTTTTTTTGATTCATTTTTTTATTTTTTTTTACATTTTTTGCATTTTTTTTATTTATACTTTTTTTTAAATTTTTTTTTTGTTCTCCCTGTCGCACCGCGGAAAATGAATGTCCCCGTCTCACTCAAACTACAATCTTAAAGTTACGACCTTGAAGAGAGCCAGGGGTTACCATAGAACCATTTTTAAATAAGTAAGTAAAACTTGTTCAAAACTAAGTGTCTCTACAAAAAATAAAATTGTCTACAGTTTAAGAAATAATCTAGCATGTATCATACCATTTTGGAATCCTTATTAAATGCGCCAACTTTTGAAGTTACTTGCCAAACTTCCACAGTATATTTTTTTTCAGTGCAGTATGTTAAAGCTGGGCAAAAGAATAATTTTGAATATTTGGTTGGGTAAAAAGTGACATTTCCTTCCAAGCTTGAGCAGCTGGCTATAAAGTTTAGGACAGTGTATACAGAAGCATTATTCAGGATTACAAGACAAAAAAAAAACATTTGAAAAAGTAAACATTTGTAGCAACAGGAGGTAAAAAACCGTCACTGGATGTAGATTTTTGGATTTTTTTAAAAATGTCTATAGTTTTGAAAATACGTGACTTAGATTTTTTCATATTTTTCTGATACCTATTATAACTTGGCCTATCACCCGGTTTCGGCTTGACGTCGATATCTGGGACACCCTGTATAGTCTAATTTCTTGTTTAAATAAATAAAGTTACACATAACAAATATTTAAGTAATAATGGAATATGATAGAGAAATATAATTATAGTTTGTTGTTGATGTAGAAAAAGAAATTGTTATAAAAAGATCTTTATCTATTAAATAAAAGTAGCAATAATTACATTCATTCTGCTGCAGCTAGTTCAAAGTCAGTAAAACAGGTAGCATAAGTATTTTAAATAAAACATCCATTTATATAACACAAAGAATCAGTTTATTGATAATAATATAACAATTAAAATAAATTAAACATATACATATTATTATCATAGTACCATTTTCTAATACACACAACATTATTTAATGCACAGTTAATTTTATGATTTACACAACTAAAGTCCGTTTCATTTTTACAAAATTTACTTTTTAATATTGCAAAATTAGGACATCCCTTTTCACCAATATCGATTACCTCACAGTTTGCACATACATTTTTAATCCACTTAATTTTTTCACAACCCTTTGTAATAACCTTTTTATTATTTAGATGATTTATGATAACACGATGAAACTCTCTATAGTCTATGTAGCCCTCACACCAGCTGATTCCTCGATTTCTTTCTAACCATCTGACTCGTTTCTTTTCTACTTCTGTGAGATGATGAAATGAGTATGGTGGCTTTACTAAAAACGTTTGGGTATGTTCCTGGCTTGCAATTGCTACTTCTTTCACGATGAAATTGTTATTTATATCTTTAAATCCTTGAACATCCACTATAAGTGTATCCGCGTTCATGATATCTTCTTCACAATGCTGCTTAGTGGTTTGTATTCAACAATGCAATCGTTGAGAATAAGACAGTATGCTGTAGTCTTATCTGGTTTATCTGATTCAGTCTCAATTTCCACTCTCAGATCCACAACAGGACCTGTTTTAAGACTATCTACTTGTCTAGAGCAGTCAACTACAAACAGAGGTGCTATATCTTTAAACTCTTTTTCACTTAGTAACGGTTCTCCACGACGTCCGTAATAAAACTGTTAAAATCGAACGTATTGCTCATATATTAATGCAATTTTATTATTAGAAAAACTAGCGTTGAGATTTTCATATGGAAAATAATTTGAATTGAGATACACTCTAACGTCACGAATATAGCAATGATCGAACTAAGACATGTCGGAACTTGCATTATTTTTCCTGTTTGTCTGTAAACCAATAATTATATATCGCGGTTTTTCTACTTGAGATGATGTTTTGATAGACCAGGTATGCTTTGTAGTTTTTGGTAAAGTTGGTACAGATCCCAATTTCTGAATATCATGTGAAGTGGTCGATCTTTTTCTAATAGCTTTAGTAAATTTATTTTTTCTTTGTCTGACACTTTAACATGTGGTACGCGCCATATGATTTTGTTAATTTGAACATCTTCCACTACTTCATCAGAGTTCAATTTTAAAGCGTTTAAATTAGTATTACTTCTTAACAATATTAGTTCATGTCTACTATTAATCACGACTTTTTTATAATCTTCAGCGAATCCAAAGATATTACAAAGCGGTATAGAAGCAGAAAAGCTCCCTTCATTCATATTTTTTATACCATCAATATTCCATCCCCAGGCATATGACATTTTGGACTCGCTTTCATTCATTGACACTAATGATTTCATAGTTGTAGTTATACCTGCATTTTTTATTTTATCAATCTCCACTCCATTTAGTTCGTACCTAATATCTTGGAACAAGTAGAGCAGAGCATTGTTCGTGAAATGGATGGTGGCAGCTTTATCTTTTATTTCTTTTTTACTCACTATAACAGTTCCTTCCAAATATAGGGTGCTAGCAGAAAGCAGTATATACAGGTCTTGTTGGTTGATAGGTATGCGGATTTCATCATTTCTATTGAAACTTGTGACATATAAGGCTTGTAAGAATGAAACTCAATTCCTTCTATTGAGGTGTCGTAACTCGGAGTTGATAAAACGTTTAATATATTATTATTTATTTTAACAATCCAATTGTTCTGAGGAATGCTTTATTATCTTTAGTTATTTTTTTCTTAAAGCGAGGTCCTACTTGGTAGGTTGCTCGAATAGAACTAATATTTTTTATTTGTTGAATCTCATATTTATTAAATTCAATAATTTTTTCTTCTAAGGTGTAAATACAACTGTACCTCTTCACCACGCAAATTGATTAAACGATTGTTAATATCCAATAACTTGATATGTATGCAGTTTATATAGTTTTGGTTGATTGGAAAGTATAAAGGGTTCTTCGGGATTTCTATGATTCTGTATCCAGGTGATACGTTAAGGGCGAATTCGTGAATAATGTGACTTGGATCGCCGTTTATATAGGAACCGCTCACAATATCACATTCAATCCTGACCACAGTTGTCGGCAAAATGTTCACTGGAAACTCTGATTCATACCATTTATCTGCTTTCAAAATCTGCTTATTAAACCCCAACAGTTTTCTGAAGCAGTCATCTTTTGCAAAATTTACGTCTTTTGTGCAGTATATATTAGTTTTTAGAGTATTGTTATTCAGATTTTAATAAGTCATTGATATCTTGCAATTTATACGTACCTTCAGGTATTTCAATAACGTCTTTGATGCCATAATAGAATTTGTTATTACTTTTGTCTATATTTGGAAAAGAATTATATGTTGAAGATGCATCAAAGCACATTCATATTGTCCATCTAATTGTAAAGGATTAGGAAAGTATGTAGATAAATTTGATGAGTTTTCAGTTATTGACAAAGTGAGTGACATTTTGTGAATGAGTGAAATTAAAGAAATACCATATATTTTATACATTTTTATTCCAAAACGTCAACAGATATTCTAAACATAAGTGTCCACAGATTACTGTATCAAACTTTTGATATCTCGTGTAGTTATAAAATACAGTGCAATTTTAAAAAACCTCATTATTTCCACTGGAGGTTTTAAATCTACATAGCTATCAAAATATTCGCAATAGTTTTTTTATTTTAACGTATGCTACCCAATACCTTCATTTTTATAATTATCCAAGTTAACGATACCACATTCAATCTTCTTCGGCTTCCCTGGTAACTGATCTTTCATGTACACCTCTCGAAAATATGGGATATCCTTTGCATGTTTTTGAAGATCTACATTAGTTAGAGGATGATTGGGTAGCTTATATTTTAGTTTTTTGAATTTTTTATAAATAACCCTTTACCATTTTTATACGGTTTGATGAATAAACCTTTTCCGAGAGCTAAAGCTTCCATGGCTTTATTATGTCGTTCCGTCTCTGCAAAATTTTTTTGAGATGCTTTATATTCATTTACAGTTTTTGTAATACCAGCCGCACCTCCAGCTAAAGTTCCTAAAGCTGACAATACGGCAAAAATTGGAATTAAAGGCAGAACTCCTCCAGTTTTCGGTAAAGGTATTACTCGAGGCACTCGAACGTGATGAATATGTGGAAATAATTTTTTTGCTGTTAAGTAAGCAGTTTTTATTATTGCCTTTTGGTCTTTATGTTTCAGTTTCTTGATTTTTGATTTGATCTTTGAAACTAAGCTTCTGAATGTTTTTATACCAGAACCAGAGTTCAGTTTAGCTTTCATAACTTTCTTAACAAGCCATGAGCTTAATTTTTCACCTTTCCCTGCATCTTTTGATTGAAGTCTTTGTTTGGCCATGTTCAGTAGTTGTAAATCAGCTTTGTGACAATTAGGTAAATCCGTATATTTTGTGTACGCAATGTCGTGATGCATACAAGCTTCGTCTAATTTATTCACACCCCGGTCACCGCGAGCCAAACGTTCACGTAATTTAGTTCCAGGTCCACAATAATTATATCCAGGCAAATGAATTTCGAACGGTAGATGATTGATTAAACTATTTACTAGTCCACCACCTTGCACTACTTGAAGTGCAATGAAAGGAACACCAGACAATATTGGCTATATAATTATCTTAACTCATTATTGCAGCTATATCAATCCAACTGTTTTCTTCACTGTTAAGACC
The DNA here is from genome assembly GCA_963921215.1 of Scoparia ambigualis. Classification (NCBI taxonomy): domain Eukaryota; kingdom Metazoa; phylum Arthropoda; class Insecta; order Lepidoptera; family Crambidae; genus Scoparia; species Scoparia ambigualis. Next base: position 727,788 of record OY992515.1, read on the forward strand.
CAGCCACTTAACATAAATTTTATTTTCTTTCCTTTTCAAAACCTTTTCTATCAAATAGTCATCTGGATAATAAGATTTTTGAAGTTCTTGTTTGTAAAAAGTTCCTAATATGTCTTGGTTTCGTTGGTCTGCTATGTGATATGTTATCGGTATGGTATTATTAATCTTCTTAATTTTAAATAATTCAGTAGACCAATTAGAAGTATATCCTTTTTCGAAATAGTGCTTGTATTTGCTTATACGAACACAGTCACCAATTTGAAAAGTAGGCTTTCGCTTAATAGATTTATCGATAAATATCTTTCCAATATTTTCTTTTATTTTATTTTCATTAGATTTATTCACATCAACCGGTTTACATTTAATAGTTCGATGTTTCGTATTATTGCATTCGGTCAATATATATTTTAATGGATGACCTATCCATTTATAGTTTCCATTGAAACTAAAATATTTATATAATTTATTTTTAAGTGTTCTAATAAGTCGCTCTACAATTGAGGCTTTTTTTAGTAGAAAATGATGAATAATGGTTTATGTTATACGTTCCCATAAGTGTCTTAAATCGTTATAAAACTCACTTCCCCTATCAGTTTGTAAATTGACAGGATTTTTTTGACTGGTAAACAGTATTTGTTCAAATGCACGGGTAACCTCAAATTTATTTTTCAGTTTTAATGGCTCTGCCCAAGCATACTTTGAAAAACAGTCAATCACTACCAAGATATAATTATAACCTTTATTAAACTTTCTCAGGTTTTGCATATCCATCAAATCTGCTTGCCATAAATCGTCGATTCCTTTTAGAATAACAGACCGTCGAAGGAAATTTCTTCTTGCCCCTTTATCTATTTCATTCACTATTTGCTGTTTTGCCATTGTTTACGAATTTTTCAAGTAATTCGTCTACTTGTGTTTTAGTATAAAATTTGTCATCGTAATGAGGTAAAATCTCGGATGTCTTTGCTTTTAAAGTAACTTGAACTGTCTTTTGCGCATCTTTTATAATTTGAGCTCGCAATGAACCAATCAATTTATTAAACTCTTGTATGGTACGAGTACTTAACTGATCTACATAATCCTTGTTCACAGCATCGTCTGCGTCTACAGGAGGTTTTATGCCTTTGTGTTTAGTCGATTTTAAATCAAATTCACCACTTTTAGATTTAAGCAGTGCATTTTCATTAAAGTCAAACAGATCTGATAAACGCATTCTTTTATGAATATAGTGACCGAATTTTTCAACATTCATGTTTAAAGTGTATTGTATAGTATGGAGAGGATGAAACTGAAATGAACTTTATATAGACCAAATTTGCTTATTTATAACCTTACTTTCTCGCAATTCTTCAATAATAGATATTATTTCATTGTCTAATCCAGTGTGACCAGCATCTCGAGATGCAATTAGTAATTTCAACCTTTCTACCAATTCATTCGGATCATCCCAGTACACATAATCAACATCTTTTTTCCATTTCTTTATCAATGGTAAACCTTTTTCCTTTGCTTGGTTATCTTTAACTGTATTATGTGGTTTGAAGAGAGGCTTAATAACTTGCAAATATTTTTGACCCTTATTACTTTTTATAGGTTTATTTTTATCGTAGTCTCGGCGATGTGCATTTGTATCTATCAACATCGATTTATAATGTTGCATATCACTGCTTGTAATTAAGCTAAAATCTATGTCTTTCTTAAGCAACAATTGTTTTAAACCAGGAGTACTGTGGAATTTACGTCCAGCGACGGTGATATATTGATCATTTATAGTGATGCGCGCAGAACCTAGCATTAATTTACCGCACTCTACTCTAACTCTAAAAGGAATATCTCCTAAAGCTTCTGAGGACACTGACCAAGATGATGTATCACAACCTTCATTGGTATCAACAACTGATTCATAAGACGAGTTGCTATTAAGAGAAACAGATTCATTTTCATCGTCATCACCATCACATCTATCTGCAAATTGCTGTCAAAATCTTTATCTTCAGTGGCTCGTAAAAGAGGAACTTGCTTACTAGTACTAGCAATCAAATTGAGAGGCTCTGTTACAGGTTTGAAAATAGATTCCAATGCTTGTTTATTATCAATCTCAGCATCTCTCATTTCTCGTGCCTTTTTCTTTACAGCTTCTGCTGCATTTACAATTTGTCTTTTCAATGATTTTCCATATTGGTATAGCGATCCTAATTGATTTAGTGATGGTTAAGGAATAATATTGTAGAGCAGACGTCTGCTTTATATACATACCTACCTATTTGCGTTCTTAATGAAAGACAACAAAAGTGTCAAACGTATCTCTGTAGCATCCTTTGTTTATGGGACAATCCTTATTAATTACAACGTAACTGAAAGGCTTGCTCCATATTTTGGAACACATTTCACGAAATTCAGTCCACGTCATATCAGTGTTGACATGTTCTTCATAAACATGTCTTAAATTGATTTCATCCTGTTTAAAAAGCACGATTAGGTTCGCGTTGTCTCTTACCAACTGTTTAGGAATTTTACTATATGTTTCATTTAAATAAAAACAATCGATGTGTTTGTGTCTTCCCATTGCAAAATAATTACGCATGTTATTCTGATTTTCACAGGCTACATCGTCAAATATAATGACTGAATTTGGTTTAGCACTTTGCACACTCAGTACTTCTTCATTTTCATGGTATTTTTGAAATGAAATGTCTGGTACTCGTTGCAAAACTTTTACTAAAAAAATATACTTTGGTTGTTGTAAAGTTTTCGAATAAACATAAACATTTTGAAATCTTAACCCGTTTTCATGAAGGAGAAGACCAATTATTAAATTTGTTTTTCCACAATTCGATGGTCCACATATGATACATCGCCGCGAGTTAGGTAATAGTTTTCCATGACGTAGACTAGTCTTCCTAGACTCGACACAGGTTTTGTTTACATGTAATGAATGCGGTTGTTTTACAAATTTCACTGTTACTACTTAAAAGGGGCTGATTAATAATGAGACCTTTTCGTTATTGCGTTGACATAAATATAGTTCAATAGAACCCTTAAATTGATGAGTGCCTCAAAAATATTATTAGGCGTTCTACTCCACCAGGAGTAACGGAGGCGAACGGAGTGAGCCGAAGGAACGGAAGGTGGAGTAGGATGCCCAATAATATCCTACTATCATCTGCAAACATAACACATAAATGACTTAGTACCACTGGAAGCTCGTTAATATATACTAACACCACTGTGTTTCTAGGCATCACGTTAGATGCCAAGCTTCAGAGGGGTCCATATAGCTAAATTGTCGAATAGACTTAGCTCTGCGGCTTATGCAGTAATGAAGATCCGTCAGTTAACTGACGTTGATACATCTAGATTAGTTTATTTCAGTTACTTTGTGACGTTGGGTTAATTAAGGATTAAAACCCAAGTCCTCAAAAAAAAATGTTTATTATTAAAAAAATATACCGCAGCAGCGGTCGTGGGTGAAGCCCTTAAATTGCGCTCCGCTTGGTCGGCACTCCCATGTCTTGTTGTTCCACGAACGAGACGGCTGGTGAAGGTGGGTGTCGATGTGCTGGTGGTGACGCAAGTACTTGGTCCCGGAAGTTGCTCCAAACTTTGCTCCCTGGAATTTATAATGTCCAGCATTACAACAGGCCCCCCACAATGTTTCTTCTGGCCACCAAAAGTAGAAGACTAAAAGGAGGTGACCAGTGGCTGGTGAAGTGGCTTATTTTAAAGAAACCAAAAAGGAATTTACAATTCTAACAAAATAATTAAATGAGACTATGAAACAAAACATATGTAATTTAACGTTAAATGATTAAAATGATCAAGTTTCATAAAATGGAAATCTTTTCTATTTGTGTGTAGGTAGGAAAATAAAAAATCCTTACAGAACAACTCAGCCTCGTAAACAAGCAAGTCATTGGAATATGTTCACTGATTAACTACATTAATTTAAGTAAAAGGCTAAACACAAAATAATTAAATCACTACTTATTGTTCGCAAGCTAAAAGGAAAAAACCTACTTAGTAGTTATTCGTTCAACACTTACCCAATTAGGGACGGAAAACAACCGAGTTTATTAATGGCAACGTAAAACGTACATTAATTAGCAATTGATAACTATTTCCAACAAAATAGAACTGCTCTTAATACTTTAAATCGTTTTCTACGAACGAAAATATTACTGCAGTTAGGTAGCTACTACTTTCTGACCTGCGCGCCGTATATGAAACGAATGCGCGCCGAGCGCCGTGGGAGCTCCTCGTTAACCGGTCCTGCGTCGAGACAATAGAAGCGAGTTAAAGTACAAGCGGTCACACATCGCGGTTGACAAAAATATTCAATTTATTTAATTTATTTAGTTTACTTCTTTATTTCAATTGTTATGTTTTTGTGTTCATAATTAATAGTTAGTGTTTTAATAGTTATAGTGTCATAGTTTTAATTAAATATAAGTATTATAATATTGTTTAGGTTAAGGTTGTATATAATCATTTGGTTTTTTTAAATAAATAAGATAGGTTTACTTTATTGTTTTATTGTATTTTAAAATAAAATAATTTAAATATTAAGCAAATTTTATAAACATGTACGTGCAACGTTACAACTTTCACAGTGTAATGTCGTACGGCATTTTACTGTGGGGAAATGCTGCCGACATTCAAACTATCTTTGTGCTTCAGAAGAGGGCTATTAGTAGTAAGGATTCGAGAGTTCTGGCTCACTCAAAACTGGTCTGGTTCTGGCCCCCGCTGGGCTAGTTCAAGTCGTTTCCAAAAATAAAAGAAAAAAAACTAAAAAAAAAAAAAAAACTGGGTCCCAGAGCGATATCTTTAACCGTTTCCGAGATACAATTTTCGAGCGGCAGCTCTAAGTTGATTTACTAATGAATCGTTAATGACTCCTCGGTCTTAATCATCATTCCCGATGCACATCATTATCTAATGACGTACCGATGCCACTGTACTCTTGATTAGTTGATTTACTAATAAACCACTGTTAATGACACCTCGGTCTTAATCACCTTAACAACTATGCGATTGTATTTTATTGATTCTTCAGGAAAGCGCTTTGTCTTCATCTCACCTGATGTTAGGAGATGAAAAGTAAGATCAAAGTGAAGGCATAACTTCACCTGGAATCCTCACTACTAAGACACTGGTGGCAATAGACTTAGATAAGATGGTGGTACGAAGCTTGCCAAACGGATTTTTCTAGTCCTAGCACCAACCAAACCGAATACACACATGTGCAACCCCTGCTGGGAATCGAACCCGTGACCCGGAGTCTGAGACCGGGGTAGTCCTAACCACTTAACCACAGAGGCGGTTAGTGAGTTAATTGTAATCATTCAAGTTCTACCACCAACCATATCGAATACACACATGTGCAACCCCTGCTGGGAATCGAACCCGTGACCGCGAGTCTGAGACCGGGGTAGTCCTAACCACTTAACCAAACTCTTAAATTTCCTGCTTGGAAATAACATAAATACCCCAAATTCTTATTTTAAGGTTTTCTACAATTATAAGAACTAATTCTGGAAAAAAATTTGAATTTCGCCCATAAACAAAAAAGTGCAAAAACACTTAAAAAATTTTCGACCAAAAATTCAATTCTTCTAAAACTTAATATAAACATAATTTGGACCTAGAAATACATAAAAACAAACTTTTCGGCAAAAACGAGAAAAACAAAGAACTCATTACGAGTACCGGGGCCTTGAAGAGGCACCCAGTTATGTGGGACTCGCCCGTCCGCCTTTCCGCACCCACTGAAAAGGAAAGAGGCTCCAGGTCAGCTGCCGAGCTAAGTCCCGGCTGGGAGGGCGAGACGGAGGGGAATACCCACTAAACCCCTGGGGGCCCAACAATCCGAAGCTGAAAGCTGAGGTGGATGTCGCGGTACATACCACTAGGGATTAACCCGCGACGGTCACCCCGTCGCCCGAGTGCCCACCTATGACCGCAAGCGGTCACGCGCCGACACACGGGCAACTTCGCGCACGGCACAACACAAAACAGCGTGCCCACCCTCTAATGGGCACGCGATCCCCCAAAATAACAGATACAAGGACAGCACAGGACAAACACAAGACAAAGACACATTGGTCCTCCGACCCTTGGGCTTTTGGGGAGGTATAGTCATACCCACACCAAAGCCCAACCCCACTCGCGCTTGCTTCCGCAAGCGCCCCACCACAAACAGGCAACACCACAAACAAACACACAACAAATAGCGCGGCCTTCCACCAGCCCGCCTTATCCTACTCGGCAGCCCGGACCCCTGGCTCCGACTCGGACCTCTAGCCCCACAAACACCTACCGACCCTCGACCTCGGGCCTTTGACCCAAACCCCGGAACTCGGAGACGGACCCCCGGTAAAAACCGGGAGGTCACTCCATGCCCCGACGATTCCCGATGTGGCGGGAGCCTCAACCAGGCGGCCCCCCCGTATCTTTTACGGCCTACAGAGGTGGACAGACTCTGTCAGGCCCGCTACTCCACAGTCACCGGGGTCTCGAGCCCGGTGCTCAACTCCCGGTACCCGAGGCCGTATCCCACACAAAAACATAAACGCCCCCAAGGATGGCGTTTAGAAGGAGCGCCGCCGAAGCTCAAAGCCGCTCAAAAGAGCGGCGAGCGTTGTAAGTGCGCGCCCACCCCAAGCCGCACACTCGCGTAACGGGGGTTACGAGCGCGCGGCCCGGAGCGGGAACGCACCGCCTAGAATTCGGCGCCCAGAAGGGGCGCCAGGGATTGGCATAAAGCCCCTTGTCCCAGGGTGGTGGGAAGAGGCCTTACGACAATCCCTACAACACACGAGGTCTTACCCCGCACACACAAAGGACGGCGCTCAGAAGGAGGGCCGCCGAAACCCCAATCCTCAAAGCCGCTCAGAAGGAGCGGCGAGTCATCAAGTGCGTGCCTACTCCGGGTCGCACGCTCGCATAAGGAGCTACGACCACGCGTCCCGGACCGGGCACGCACTTGACGGTGCAGGCCCAGAAAGGGCACTACCTAGAATGCGGCGCCCACAAGGGGCGCCAGGGATTAGCATAAAGCCCCTTGTCCCACGCTGAACGTGGGCCGAGAGGCCTTACCCCAGGGTGCACCACGAGGAGGTTCCCAAATTTGCACCCCAACCTAACTCTGACCTTTTTCTTTGTTTTAGTCGGAGAAAATGCTTCTCTGCACTGGCATGAGGCCTCGAGAGGAGAGTGAGAACCCCATGCACTGTCCGGGGCTGGAACCCATATGTCCCCACCCGCCCCCCCCGTGGGGGAAACGGGTGAGTAAGGACATACAGGCCCGACCCGGTAAAAGAACCGACATCTGCCACCTGGAGCGTATAGTGGCGCCGCGGTACCGTGGTCCTACGCCCCGCGGACGCCGCACGCTACGGACCCAGTCAGACCTGGGTCCCCCGCACCACAAGGAGCAGTCTGGCAGATACAGACTGCTCCCCAACGGGCGGAGGGCTCGTGCAATGCAGCCTAGTTCTCCTCAGCACTAGGCCGCGGCCCTCCTAGGGGGGGAGGAGGTTTCCCTCGTCCCCCCCCCTCCGCTTCTTCCCTGCGAGCACGCAGGGAACGTCGCCAGCCTGGAGGCATCCTGCGCCAGAACGCAGGGGCCCAGGCCGGCCCTCTGAGCCGTAAGGCTCGGGGGACCTCGGTCCCCCCTCGGCAAGTTGCCGGTTGTCGGGCTCGCCCGGCCTAGCCGGCGAGTCCGCCGTCCCAGTGGGCTTAACGCCCTCCTTGGCCGCAGGTGGAGCCCGCGGCCAAGGGCCCTCTGAGCTGTGAAGCTCAAGGGAGGAGGGCGGCGGTATAACGTCGACCCCCCCTCCGCCGGTTGCCCGGCCCTCTGTTCGGTGGAGGAAGGCGGCATTTGTGCCGCCCTCGACTCCCCCTCTGCCGCCGCCGGTTGCCCGGCCCCGTCCGTCCCCGCCCTCACCGGCGAGTCCACCACCTCCATGGGCGCAACGCCCTCCCCCGCCGCAGGTGGAGCCCGCGGCCAAGGGGCCCACTTCGGCCTAGCCGCTGGAGGACGGCATGTCCTCCCCCCCATATGGTGCTCGTGTGGGAGCCCAGCCTCCCTACACACACCGCAGCAAGCCCTCTCCACCCCGCACTCGGCCGCCTTGTGCCCGGGGGCACCGCACCTGAAACACAGAGTGCCACGGCTGGCCTCTGAGCTACAGGAGTAGCTCAGGTGGCCCACACCGTAGCATCTGAAACATCTTAGAGGGCCCCCGTCTAGGACCTCCACCCGCGCCTTCGCCCAGTCCAGGACGACGTCGGACTGCTCCGCCAAAAACTTCGCCGCCGCGACCGGCAGCCGGACCACAACGGAGCGTCTCCCCGACGGCCCGGTCCGGACCGGCCCCACCGTCACCTGTTCGGGACCGCAGTGCGCCCCCCCCAGCGACCGCCTCCTGAATTTCATCTCCCTCATACTCCACGTCCGGGTTGAGGCCTACAAGCCGGATCGCTGCGGTTCGGCACGGCCTGCCGACCACCACATCCTTTGAGACGACCTCCCGGAGCTTCTCCGCCAGTACGTCGGCCAGGGGTCCGCTGGCGTCGCCCGGGATTTCTAATTTCCTCCCCCCTGCCGCTGTGTGCAACATTCTAACACCCCCTTTCAGCCTATAGGAATAATACCTCCTTTTATAATCCCGTTGTACGCATGTGCCGTACTTACAATGAGCTGTCGCAGGTTGGTAGTGACCTGAGGGCCTAGTCAATTGGCAAACAAATTAAACGATACGAAATCTTCGCTACGATAAACCGAATGTATGGGATTGACATAAGCAAAAGTTACCTACGACGTAAAATTTACGCTAAAATAGACCTAATTGACAGTTTGACAAGCCAAGAATCGCTAATCTAGCGATCACTAAAACATTGAAGATAAAAATTCATACAATGGCGATTGTTTGATCAGCTGATGAAGGAATAGTTGTGTTGTGTTGAAAGTTTTGTTTAAAATGCTCTTTTTAGGGCTATTGTGGACTGCGATAATCAAGTGCTCAGGCGCTAAGGAAGAAATGTTTCCCTACGTTACTTGGAGCAAATTAACGAAATCGAGTTTGTTGTACTTGTGAATAGTTCTCGGAGTTCTCGTTTACGAACTTTCAAATATCTAACTAAGGTCTGCCGGGAATTGCGTGCTGATATAGTTGTTGCGATGTGAGTGACCAAATAAATGTGTGTCATGCAACATTTTCCGCAACGAAGAGCAAGTCGCTGCATAACAATTTGTAGGTGCTCTCAAACCATACAAACATTTGGGCCAAATAAATCCACCTAAGTACCTTTAATCATGACAAGAAAGGTCAAGAATAAGACAACAGTAAGGGACTTTTTGTATAAATATTAAATGTAACCTATCCATAATGTCCATTTATCAATTTATAACTTAGATTGCCTATTTGTTTTACAGGTTCCAATTAAGATTTAATTTGCCAGGTAGCTTAGAGTATTAAACCAAGGCTCTAAGTGTAGTAAGGTGTACCTATTGACTATACCCTATAAATCTTATACAGACAAGCATCTTTCTTAATAGGAAAAGATATCGGTCCTTACGTTCAAACGGTAAGTTTTAATAAATAAATTATTACTTACATAATAAAGGTAAGTATTATGCCTATTATTATATTGGGATTTACCAGGAAATGTCAGTGTTGTTAAAATTGCTAGAATAAAGAGTATTGACATAAAGATAAAACTATTTTATGTGGTTTTGCAGATTTGAGACGATGATTCAAAAATCTTAAATGTTACCTCATAATTTGGAGGATGGACTTCCTCAGAATGGTGAACAAACATGGTTATTTGGTAAAATACAATATCAAGCAATTTGTATAATACATAGGTACTTACCTACTAACTTTTTATCTATGACAATTTTCTATAAGTAAGTATATTGTTCTAATTTCTTAGGAGATTCTGGATACCTTCAAAAAGCATGGTTAATGATAATAACAACAATATTTAATGCTGCATCAGACTCACAAGAAAGGAGGGGTGTGTACCACATGTCATATCCAACAATGAAACTGCATTGAACATGGCTTTGGCATCGTTGAATTTAGTTATTTATATGATTTTTTTTTGTGGAGCTCTAATGTTGACAATGTTTTTATTCTACAAAAAGGAGCAGTCTGTGCCATAAATATATTTATCCATAAAATAGTAATTTGGTTTATTTGATGAGGAAAAATTAAGTATAAAGTTAATTTAGTTCTAAGTTTATTGTGCTTTATTTAAAAAGATTTACTTATGTACAAAAAAACAGTACCTTCGTTGACAACATTTTTATTTTAAGAAAAGGAACAGTGTGCTATAAATATATTTAACCCATAAAATAGTGATTTGGTTTATATGATGGGGAAAAATTAAGTATAAACTTTATTAAAAAGATTTACTTAGGTAGGTACTAAAAAACAGTACCTTCTTATACACACAATTGGCATTTATTTTTATACACATATAGTTTTAATGTCAATAAGAGAAAGTGAAGCCTCATATTTAATAAACTTTGACTTTGAGAGAGTTAGGTAAGGAAATAAGAATATATTAAGAAATACAACATTAATGTTATTTTTTACTTGATATTTAATTTTACTTGCAGTAGGTACCTATAGAAAATGTTTAAGTACCTACTTATATCAATTTCTACTAGTCATAACATTAAGCTATTGAAGTTGTACTTGATTCATTATCAACATACAAAGGTAATTATATGTATAAACTTGCATTATTATTATCCGATTATTAAATCTGGTGGGTTCTATTGTGTTTGTTATAATATTGTTTTTTCTTTAAATAGGTGGCTTAACATAAGGTGGCTTGTTATACATATAATACAAATTAAGTTCCATATCTAGCATACTCTGTAATAGTTTAGTTATTATCAATTTGGCGATTGTGAAGTAATCGATTGTAATTGTTGCTTGAGTTTGTAATGTTACTATCACATTTTTATTTGTGTGAATCTGTAAATGGTTTGCTGTTTCACATTTTCAGTGTTATACTTTTTATAGAACTGTCGATTCACCTGTGAATATAAAATAAATAAATAAAATTAATTGTTTTTAAATTATTTTTGGTAAATATATATTACCTACTAACTTTTTATGTATGACAATTTTCTATAAGTAAGTATATTGTTCCAATTTCTTAGGAGATTCTGGATACCTTCAAAAAGCATGGTTAATCATAATAACACCAATATTTAATGCTGCATCAGGCTCACAATAAAGAAGGGATGTGTACCACATGTCGTATCCAACAATGAAACTGCATTAAACATGGCTTAAAGTTGTACTTGATTCATTATCAACATACTAGGGTAATTATCGCCTCTTTACAAGAATAACGTGACATCTCATCAAATCGTTTTTGATGAGATGTCACGTTATTCTTGTAAAGATGCGTTATATAAAATTAATTGTTTTAAAATTATTTTTGGTAAACATATAAATAATCCTATGTTTTATTTCGAAACATTATCAACCAACTCATAATGAATGGCAGTGAAATAAATAATGTAAAATAAATAAATATTTTAACTTGTCGCGTAGAGACCACGATCATGTCATTGTGTCTGTGAAGGCGTATATTTAATAAATGATTTGACTTTTAATTTCAATTATTTTCGGTACCGCTATAAACAAGTAACAATGAAACAATCCTTTAGTAAGGCGATGTTGTCTTCATCGTCATCCTATGAACGTCCTGAACGTTCCCACATGGACGACAGCACTAAGGCAGACTGGGCTATGACAGGCTTAAGCCCTGAGCCAATACAACCGCAGTGTGCTTTACGTACCTTCCTAAGCACGGAGGAGCTCGAGACGCTTTTTATTTGGTTACCCATCCTTTAGCTCGGTAATGTGAAAGTTGCGTAACTAACTGGCAAGATCACAAACCGGTGCGGCGCGGGCGGGGACTTTTTGCATTAGTTGAACCTCTAGCATTACCTTTCAAGTAACAGTAAGTACATTGCTTCGCTAGTTTGCATATTTTAAAATTAGTTTTAATTTAACCAGCAAAACCATGTACTTGGAATGTTTTTTATTTTATTTTATTTAGGACAATAATCAATTAGAAAAGTAATGTGATAGGTGTTGTAGTTAGACAACTAAACCCGAAAGCCTTAGCCGCTCATACAAGATGCAAACGTTTTAATCACTACCTAGTGGGTACTCGCATCTAAGATCAAACTGTTTAAATGTTAGCGCGGTTTGTAACATTTAGTGTTATCACTTATTTCATTACAGACGGACGTCAAGTTGTTAATATTTGAGAAATTCTTGGCAGCAAGCGTTTGCTTGTGGTCTTCAGTCTTAATTTATTTATATTATAAGCTGAAAAATGGGTTTGGTCTCATATCAATATCATATTATGGTAGGTAAGTCACTCGTCATGATTTTAAGTACTTATTTACAAACGTGCTTGCCTGGCGAACTTCCGGCGAAAAAAGCGATTGATTCATTTTTTAAATTGTCTCAGGAGTCTACCCGAATTTCTTAGTAAAGTGACATTCAATTCACTAAAACTCAAAAGGATCGGTGTGGTTACTACCTATTTATTAATCTTACATAAGCGTTACATTATCATCAAACAAAAAATACTAAGACAAGCCTGTATGTTCTATGTCCCTTAGCTTATCGATATCGATGTAGCCTAGCGAATTTGATGAGCGATTTTGACGCTGTCACCGGTCGAGCGTTTGCCAGTTGACTAGGCCCTCTGGACATTTTTGTGCCGAGCCTCGCCATGTTTTACCGTACTGTCAGAAATATACTGTCTAAAATTTTAAAAATCTTATTTTGTTGATAAGAGGTTTAGATTTACTGTATGTTTTTGTAATCCAATTTAATTTAATTCATTGTAATTTTATTTATTTATTGAAATTTTAATTTAGTTTATTGTAATTTAATTTATTGTTATTTGATTTATTGTAATTTAATTTGATTTATTTATATGGTTTCAATATTTTTTTAATTTGAGTGTATACATTACTTTGAAATGAAACACTTTTTTACGGATTAACTCGCGTTTAATTTACTATTTACATAGTTTTTATATTATCCTGACGTTTCGAACCCTTTACAGGGTCCGTGGTCACAGGGAGACTGGACCCTGAGAGACCCTGTAAAGAGTTCGAAACGTCAGGATAATATAAAAACTATGTAAATAGTAAATTAAACGCGAGTTAATCCGTAAAAAAGTGTTTCATTTCAATGTGTAGTGCTCGCTTAAACCTCAGAAAACAATATATACATTACTTGTTTTTATTAATGTTTAATTCTATCGTGGTGACAAGAATGTTTGCGCCAAAAATTTATAATGCTGTGTATATACGTTTTTTGGGTCTCGATCTAGTTTCAATCCATTGTAATTTATTTTCTACTTTTATTTGATTGTTACCTGTTGTGTGTGCCAATATAAGAAATAAATAAATGCCACAGTCCAATAAAGCTCTTGCTGTGTGAAGATGGCCATGTACGTACGCGACTCTTAGTGAGACGGTTGGCAACAAAATGGGTGTGCCTGTGGGCACAGAAGGTGAGTAAGCTGATTCAGTAGCAGCCGAGATTGTAAGAGCTGAGTATGTATCAGCTGTGTGGGCATGGGTTGACTATGGGTACAAAGTCCCAACGGCCCTGTGTTGGCTGTGCATTGTACCATTTGCACGTCATGAGCCTATGTCCCCTAGTGGCACAATAGGGACAGTAGGGCATCGAGCGTGAGGAAGAGGACGAGGATGATGATGAGGAGCAGCTTGCTTGGAAGGACGAGTAGACGAGGAAGGGCTGACTGCGAGCCGGGGAGGTGGATGGGCGGTGACGCATTTGCTGCGTTGAGCGGAACGGTTGGTGAGTGGGCTGGTCATAGGCACGGTGAGGCGATGGAGCTGAGGAGCGGCCACGGTAATGGTCGGGTTGTTGCTGAGCCATCTGAGCATAAGTGCGATGGGGCAACTGAGGAGGCGCGCGGCTACGAGAAGGGCCGGGCTGGGGCTGAATGGGTTGCGGCTGGGCAATGTTGGAGAACTCTGTCAGTAGTAAATAAATAGGGCATTCTGGCTCACAAAGTTGTGTCCTCACCGCTCGCCGTGCTCGCTTCGTCGTCGCTCCGCGACGACGTTCGCACACAACTATTGTGCGCCAGAACGCCCAATTTTTACTACTGTCGTAGATAACAAACAAAAGTATTACTTACCATGTTTAAAGTTTTTTTCTAGAAGTATATGTTTAGGTTGGTATAAAAAGATTTTGAATGAACGTACCTACAAGTTACAAAAACGTAAACCATCTTTATGAAGTAATAAACTAATCACTAAGTTGATCTTTTCGAAATTCGATGGGCCGCAAACAATACAGCGAATAGTATTTGATATAAGGTACCATGGCGTTTTGGAGCGTTTGATGACGTAGGACAGATGCATTCCAATTTCAATCCAATTTTTTATTTAACAAATTTCATAATTAAATTGACTGCAGTGTTTCACAGATTTCAATAAACTACTTAAAATATTAAATGTAACTTGTAAAAATCAAAACATTCGGGATTTTATAGATCAAGGTTCCAAAACAGTTTCTAAGGAAACTCAAACCTAATTATATTACGACGAGATAAAACATAATTTACCATCACAAACTTCGAACCGCAGTAAATCGATACAAAAAAGATTTAAGAAATATGTAGTTAAAAATAGCGCGACATTTTATTACTCCTTATAAATTTTTATAGTTTTAATATTAATTTCTAAATACTTCTTTTACAATTCATATTTTAGTGCCAATAACGGATCAAATATACCTAAAACGTTTTATTTATGCAAGGTAAATCATTCAAGCGCAGAGCAAATTTACTTTAAGACTAAATATTCGATAATAAAATAAATTAAAAAGAAAAAAACAGGTATCGGTAACTGTATCTTTTCCTCCAAAGTTAAAGTGCATCCCTTCGTCGGGAATTGTGAAGACATCCTACATAAAGTACTTATGTATCCCAGACAATGCTGAGCACTTGACTCTTACACGACAAATCAGACTTGAAGTAGGTTACGTAACACTATAGTATTTTTAAATAGTTTTAAGTATTATTTCCTTCAAGTTACAATGCATCCCTTTGTCGAGAAACGTGAAATGAGCCCTACAAAACAGACTTTAAGATTTTCTTAAAACTGAGATGTATCCTGGACTTGCGAGGCACATGGCTTTTCACAACATAGCAACTACAAAGTACTCAATACTGTTATTTCTTTCAAAGTTAAAGTGCATCCCTTCGTCGGGAATTGTGAAAGCGTCCTACATAATGTTCTTATGTATCCCAGACAATGCCGGGCACTTGACTCTTACACGACAAATCAGACTTGAAGTAGGTTACGTAACACTATAGTATTTTTAAATAGTTTTAAGTATTATTTCCTTCAAGTTACAATGCATCCCTTTGTCGAGAAACGTAAAATGAGCCCTACAAAACAGACTTTAAGATTTTCTTAAAACTGAGATGTATCCTGGACTTGCGAGGCACATGGCTTTTCACAACATAGCAACTACAAAGTACTCAATACTGTTATTTCTTTCAAAGTTAAAGTGCATCCCTTCGTCGGGAATTGTGAAAGCGTCCTACATAATGTTCTTATGTATCCCAGACAATGCCGGGCACTTGACTCTTACACGACAAATCAGACTTGAAGTACGTAATACAGTATACCAATAGTCTTATTGTTTCTTTCAAGTTACAATGCATCCCATCGTTGGAAAACAAAAATGCTCAGTTTTAAGAAGGAGGTTCTTAAAATTCTGATCTACGAACTGTTTTTTTGTTATACCTAACTGTTAAATCAAATTTAATGGTAACCAAATTCATATTACATAGTTATTTAATTGTTGGTTGACAGAGCTTACAAAGGTCGCGATATTTTTGAATGTGTTATTAAAATTAAGGAAAAACACTCACCTGATTACACTTTTCAGAAGATTTATCACTTGTTATCACAATCGCCAAGTAACAACGTATCAATGTATCCTTCATTGTGAAGCAAAAAGTTCTACAAAACTGTCTATAATTTTTTAAAACAGATGTATCCCGGTTTCCGAACCATGTATGCAAATGTCAACCATCGTCGTTGACGACCACTGAAGACTAAAATTTTATTTTATTTCTTAATGTTACAAAGTATGAAGTACACTGCGAGCTTAGCTTACTTCATTCATAGTTCACAGCCGTTTCATAGCTTGCGGTGGACGTTGCGATTAATGCGCCTTATAAAATGACGACGGTGTAATTTCATGAGAACGATAATGATTAACTTGCTATTTTTACATAGGTGCAAACAAAGCATCAGCTCTGTGGGAATAACTTGTAACCAACTTGATAAGAAATGAGGTTCTCAATTCAATGCAAGGTTTTATTTATTAATTATTATTTTTTAAATATTGTTAAATAATATATTCAATTAATAACAGCCGCTGTGGTCTCAGACCCAGAGGTCCCGGTTTCGATTCCCAGGGCACAATGTTGTGTTCGGTTTGGTTGGTGGTATAGTTTGTTCTAAGTCCGCCTGGCTAACTTAGTATATAGATGGTAGTCCATCTTACCTAGGTCTTGCGCATAGCAACAATGTTATCTGCATTGTTGTGTTCCATCATTTAGAAGTAAAATAGCCAGTGCAAAGATGTAATTTTTTTTTATAAATATACATAAACATAGAAAAACACCAAGACCCGAAATCAATTTTGAAAAACAGTTTTTTCCAAACTGACCCGACCGGGAATTAAACCCAGAGATGGCGCGACGCCAAACCCGGCGCGCTAACCACTCGACCACGAAGGTCGTCAAGTCAATATATTCAATTCTATGCTAAAACATAACACACAGTACAAGTACATACACAAAACATACAATAATATTACATGTACCTACTTACTAATATTATTATTATTGGGACTTTTATGAGTAAGTAGGTACACCTACCTAAGTTTTTTTTGGGAATCGAACTTAGCACTGCTACTTACCTAAGCTTATTACTACACGTAACTGGTTTTATAATTTATATTTTGATGACACTTTATTTTAATTACTTCATAATTTGTAATTCGATGAAGTGATTGTTGGTCACACGTTATTGCTGATTTAGATATCTACGAATGTGTGCATAATTGCACACATTTTTCGTGTATCTGTATTTGCCAAGTTTTTGTATAAATAAAGTTTCCATAAAATACATTAAATCAATTACGATCGACTTGTCATCAAGCACGTCTACCTATTGCTGCCTGCAGTGTTATTTCCGTCACCATTGTTCTTCACATCAAGTGCGTCGACATAATGTTCGTGAGTCAATAATATTTTACTGCTTTTTTTTTTCATTTCATTATAATATATTTATTTATTGGTATTATTTACAATGATTGTACGATGGTTCACATACAGACCTATAATTTATTTTCCGTTCGTGTCTCTACAGGTCTGAACACGAGTACAAGAAACGGCTCGCCGCCGCAGCTGTCCTAGACTCAGACCGTGAACAGTCATCTGACTTTGAAGAAGACTCTAGTCTAGGTAATTATTTGCTATGCATATCTCAAGACTTTGGTACTATGTCGCCATAATTGCCATATTTTTAAATACTTTATTTTTATTTTCTTATTTTGACGACCTCCTTGGTTGAGTGGTATGTACACCAGTTTTCATGGTGTCGCCATCTCTGAGGTCCCGGGTTCGATCCCCGGTCGGGTCAATTTTAGAAATTATTGTTTTTCTATATTTTCTCGGGTCTAGGTGTTTTCTATGTACCTATAATAAGTATGTATTTAAGTATTTTAAGTATGTTTATCCGTTGTCAAGTAACCATTTAACGAGTTTCATAACGAAGCTTCTCTTGGGCTAGATAATTGGTGTGAGTGTAGGAAAGTTTATTATGTTTATAATTTATGTTCTTTCTTTTCTTTTTACAGTCCTCCGAAGAAGGCGAAAAAATCGGCGAAACCGAAAAAAGAGCCTGCGAAAAAGAAGTCAAGTGGGTATGTATAACGTTTTTAAGTTTTAGCATAGACGAATAAGATAATTTTTTAGACAAAACTTTGGTTTTAGACAATCACACTAATATTATAAAGGCGAAAGTTTGTGAGTGTGTATGTTTTTTACTTGTGCACGTAAAAACTACTGAATGGATTTGGATGAAATTCGGCACACAGATAGTTTATAACCTGGATTAACACATAGGATACTTTTTATCCCGTTATTCCCACGGGAACGGGAACCACGCGGGTGAAACCGCGAGCGACCGCTAGTTATTTAATAATTCTACGATAAAGAGTTAGTTACTGTGCTAAAAATAGATTTCATGAATTGGCGGTAACAATTTATAAATACAATTGTTTCAGGAAGCCTACTGCGAAAACAAACGGCTCGGCTTCTGTGCTGTCCGACCTATTTGGCTCCGACGACGAGTCTGAGCAGCCTAAGCGCTCCTCCAGCAGCCCCTTGTGGTCGTCGTTGTCTCGGCGAGTCGCGGGCGGGGTGTTACGTCAGGTGGAATTGGTGCCTGATGGTAACATATTTTTTGATGTCAAAATATATAATACCGAAGACATCATTAATCTCGGCTCTCGTGAACGCTCGGACAAGTGGATTGCTAATCTTCGCTTGCGGGTCTCACCAGACGATCCGCTGTGGAAAGAGTTGAAGAAATTGTGCGCCGAAGCGAAGAAGAGATTCTCAAAAGAGGCGATGTACTACGGTGACAAGGTTGGCAGCCAATAGGTTCATCCATCGATTCACCCTTTTTTTTTTTTCACTACATTGTAAAAACTTTATTGTACTTATACTTAACTAATGTAATGGTTAATCTAGGTAATATAAATTCTAAAACTATATTTTCTTTTTTTAACTTAGCTTAATCAACCGCAGAACTAATAACCACTCAACTATGGGTAAATCTATTTATTGTTCGACTTGTCAAGAGTCAATACCAAGTAAATCGTTTTCGGGGCATTTACGCAGTATTAAACATAAAAGTTATAGTGCAGTAAGTCTCGATAGTGGCATTGAAAAAATAAGTTCCGCGTTTCGTTGTCGCATAGCGTCTTATCGCATACGGGCAGAGCGCGAGCGTCTGGCTGACGGCAGCGAAGTAGCTGCTACTTCGCCCACGCACTTCTTGCGTTGCATCGCCTCAAAGTTCCAAACAATACTTCATTCAGCTTTATCTAATCATATAAATATAAAAGTAAACTTTGAACTTTTTGTTAAAGTAATTTTACCTAAAGATGATTCTACGGAAACTAAATCATTTACAACTGCAAACATTTCTTTACATTTAAACTACAGTTTTAATGATCTACTAAATAACATTTCTGAAATTATTTGTAAAAAGATAGACGAATTTCAGGAAAAGGGGAGTGGATGGTCTATGTTGGATATTTTATACCTCGAAACTAATATTAACAAATATACGCCATTGAGAGGATCATCATATCTAAAATTACCAAAAAAAATTTACTTAAAACAAGCTTGTGTAAATATAAAAAATGATGATGAATATTGTTTTGCTTGGGTTGTGATGGCGGCTTTGTACCCAGTTAAAAAGAATGCTTGTCGAGTATCATCTTATCCTCACTTTAGTACAGTATTAAACTTAATTAATATGTCGTTTCCAGTTGCAAATAATGACATAAAAACATTTGAAAAAAATAATAAAAACATAAGTGTAAATATCTATGGTTTGGATAGTAAAAGTAATATTACTGGGCCGTTGTATAAAACCATTTTACGAAAAAAAAATCATATTAATATGCTTTTAGTTCAGAATGGTTCTAAGTCTCATTACTGTCTCATAAAAAACTTTCCTAAACTATTAAGAAGTCAAGTGACTAAACATCACAGTAAGCTTTATTTTTGTGATGATTGCTTGTTGTTTTTTAAGTCTAATCTAAAATATAAAAATCACTCTTGCGGTGGAGTCGCAACTATTTTGCCCGAAAAAGGTACTTTGGTTCAATTTAAAAATTTTCATTGTAAGCAATTCATACCTTATGTAATATATGCAGACTTTGAAACATTATTACAACCGTGCGTTGAAAGTCAAAGTAAACACACAGCTAACATTCAACGGCACATTCCGGCTGCGTTTGCGTATTATATTGTTTGTAATTATGATAGCTCTCTAAACCGCCTAGTAAAGTATCGCGGTCCTGATTGTGCATTCAAATTTGTTACTTATTTACAGAAAGACGTGAAAAGAATTTATGATATTATTCAGTCGGCTTCAGAGAATCCAGTGCCTATAATTTTTAGTAATATTGACTCGCGTGCTTTTGATCGCGCAGACTATTGTTATTTATGTTCAAATTTATTAGTCGTAGATAAAGTGAGAGATCACTGTCACTTCACAGGTGTTTACAGAGGCGCAGATCATTCATACTGTAATCTTAAATTTCAGATTCCTAAATTTATCCCCATTTTCTTTCATAATTTGTCGGGTTACGATTGCCATTTGTTTATTCGGGAATTAAACACAATATCAGGCTCAATCAAAGTTATTCCGAAAAGCAAAGAAAATTATATTTCTTTTACTAAGTTTATTCCACTTTCAGATAAAACTTTCGTTGCAGTACGTTTTGTCGATTCTTTTAAATTTTTAGGGACAAGCTAAGACCAGTTAGCTAAAAGTCTTAACCCTAATGACTTTATACATTTACGTAAAAATTGCGATAGTGAACGAAAATGTTCATTGTTGCGTCGCAAGGGTATATATCCATATGAATATATGTCTGCTTGGGAGGTATATGAAGAAACTAGTTTGCCGCCGATAGAAAAATTTTACAGTAGTCTTACGAGTGAATCAATTAGCTTAACTGATTACCAACATGCCTTAACCGTATGGAAAACTTTTGACATACAAAATTTAGGAGAGTATACAGATTTATATGTAAAAAATGATGTTTTATTATTAGCCGATATATTCGAAAAGTTCCGCTTAACTTGCAAAAAAAATTATGATTTAGATCCGGCTTTTTATATTACAGCACCAAGCCTAAGCTTCGATGCAATGCTTTTAAAAACTAAAATAAAGTTGGAACTTTTATCTGACTTGGAAATAATTCGTATGATACAAAAGGGTATTCGAGGAGGCATTTGTTTATGTTCAAAAAGGTATGCTCAATCAAATAACAAATATCAGCCTGATTTTGATTCATCTCAATCTAATAGTTATTTAATGTACTTGGACTGTAATAACTTATATGGTTACGCTATGTGTAGCTATTTGCCCTGTGCGGACTTTAGATTACTTGATGAGGAGGAATGTAGTCAGCTTAACATACTGAGCATTCCTAATGAAAATGAATATGGATACATTTTAGAAGTAGATTTAGAATACCCAGAGAGTTTACATGACTTACACAATGACCTTCCATTTTGCGCCCAAAATTTTGTTCCACCGGGTTCGAAACATAAAAAACTGATACCTAATTTATTCGATAGATATGAATATGTCATACATTACGTTCATTTGAAAATGTGTTTGAATCATGGATTACGCCTTAAACGAATTCGCAGAGCTATAACATTTAAGCAGAGTCAGTTCTTAAAACAATATATTGATTTAAATACAGAGTTAAGACAAAAATCTAACTCTGCTTTTGAGCAAGACTTTTTTAAATTGTTAAATAACAGTATTTTTGGAAAACATTAGAAGATACAGAGCGCAGAGTCGATGTAAAACTTGTTAATGCATGGCATGACGATCGCAATAAAACAAACAAGTACTATTCCGCCGAACAACTGATAGCTCGCCTTAACTTCCATAGCGTAGCAGTGTTTGATGAAAACTTTGTAGCTATTCAATTAAAACGAGAAAAAGTAATATTGAACAAACTAATATACATAGGGTTTTCAGTTTTAGAGATATCAAAAAGCCATATGTACGATTTTCATTATTCTGTTATGAAAAAATATTACAACGAAAAACTGTCTTTATGTTACACAGATACTGATAGTTTGTTATACTCCATTCAAACGGATGACTTCTATCGCGATTTGAAAGACCACTTTTTGAGTTATTTTGACACTAGTAATTATTCTAGTAATAACTGCTTTAGTATTATTCCAAGGAACAAAAAAGTCCCTGGTTTGTTCAAAGACGAACTAGGTGGTAAACTTCTCTTGGAATTTGTAGGATTGCGTTCCAAACTGTACAGTATTAAAACAATTGATAATGAGGTTAAAAAAGCAAAAGGAGTCAAAAAACCTGTAACTAAAAAGTTAAAATTTTCTGATTACGTAAATGTTCTTTCAACAGGAACAGATCTTAAAGGTAAAAACGTTCTATTCAAAACCATAAAGCATCAAATTTTTACAAGAGAACAGTATAAAGTGGCATTGTCGAGAAAAGATGATAAACGTTTTATTTTAGGTGATAACGTGTCAACGATATCGTGGGGACATTATTCTATTACAATATAATACACTATCCTGCAAAAGATAGTTTTTACCATAGGTGATAATAATGTATGATGGTTTATATCAAGATTAAATCACTAAAACTTTAACGTTTTATACTATCAATTTAATGTTTTACTGTCATCGATAAATTTAAAATATAAACATAGATTTTTAAGATTAATTTTAATCTGATAGGTAGTTTTAAAAAAAGTTAAATAATCTAAGACCTTTAATCAGCTATATAATATGTTAAGTTAATTAATTGGTGTTAAGTTTGTTTTAAATTTAAAAATAAATATTTGTTTACAATCAATTTGATGTGTAATTTTCATTTTTGTATGGATTACACTTTATATTGTTGAAACTAAAACTGTAAATAACAATGAAGTGCATTTTTGTATGTTTTATTTAAGTTTATGTCTAATAATTGTTTTTCTTAAGTTACTAAATAAATGTTGTTGTAATATAATATACAAAAAAAAAAGTTTTGTATTGTCTACAATCAATTTGATGTGTTACTTTCATTTTAGTATGTACCTATCCATACACTCTTTATAAAAACTGTTGTTACTTAATTCGTGAATAAACAATAAAGTGAATTTTTATGTTTTATTTATACTAAGCCCGAGTATTTTTTTCCTTAACTATTACAAAGCACAATTATTATACAAACTAAAAGTACTTACCTACTTATTTAGTTTATTACTAATTACTTTTATTACTTTGAATTAATGGTTTTATTTGATGATGTGCCTAAAATTACTATTTTATACAATTACATTACATTACATTATTACATTATTTCATAATTAGGTGTAATAAATATGAAAGCTGAGTAAAATTTCAATTAAAGAATTATCATATAATGTAAACTCTACGAGGACTAGGTATGCAAAAGCATAAGACTTTTTTAAACCAATTTTAACCGCACCATATTTTATATTTGTTAAGTTGTTATCAAATTCTAAGAAAGATTGTACCGAACTGTATGATTTAAACAAGTCATTACATGTCGACAATATAATGCTGATTATGATGGGAAGTCATTTGATGCTATTCGCACACGTTTCACAATAATTACGTGTCATGTTGTTGAAAATAACACCTAGTCAGCGGTTAGTTTTTTGCATGTTTAAACATGCAACGAAGCAACTTACACCGACGCACACATATTATCGGTCGTAGTAAACTAGATAAATAAAGCGTGGTTTGTCATGTAATTCATTTACATTAATAGACAGAACGTTGTCAGCAGCAGTTGCATTGTCTCAATTGTTTTTATTTTTTTGTTCTAAATAAAAAGTTATTATCATGGTAAGTGGAATTATGCATTTAAAAATGATGGACATAATTTATATTTGTAAGTGTTTTATATTATTTTATTTTATTTCAGGAAACTCCACCCACTTCACCGGTCTACATTCTGCCTGACGAGGAACACCAAGATTGAGTACTGAATCAATACACACAAGGCCAACATGAGGGAATTGACGAAGCGGGTCCCTTTCACTATGGATTCAGACCTCAGAACCCGGAGCCGGAGATAAATAATTTGAAACATAGACATCAAAAGAAAAGATGTTTTCTAAGACACTTTCACAACAAACAAAATTCCTTTGTATTGAAAAGCGCGCCGAAAAAGGGTCGCTATTTAATCAAAATTCAAGTTATTGACTTACAATCAAGAGTGCCTGTTCCAGAGAAGCTGTTGTGCGCACAATATGTTGTGGAGGATGATGTTGATCCAATTATGGATCAGACAGAAGGAGTTATTAGTAACATTTCAAAAAAATTGTGCGGCTATAGCTATAACTTCTATTGAGGCTTTAAGGCGCAGATTTATTTGTAAATTAAAGTTCTCAAAAGGTTTCAAGCGTAATTTCCATATTTACGTGTAAACCTCCAGAGACACATTTAAATATATAAAATATTTTGATTGTATAAAATCTTATTTTGAGGGGTACAATACTTAGTTACACAATTTTCTTTTTAGTATATAAATAAATTTAACGTATATATTTTTAAATGTTATTGAAACTTGTTAAATTTTTTGTAAATTTAGTAATAAGCTTTATAATAAACTTAAATAAAATTAAATAATAGTAATAACGTTTTTTTCATTTTATTGCTCTCGGTTATATTGATTATACTCGTAGTTTAATAAAGAAAACACAGCATTCAATTTAAATTTATGTTTATTAAAAAATAACTAATAGGTAATAAAGCACATACTTACATTATAAAAACAAAAAAAAATACTTTTAACAGTCACATAAAAATAAAAAGTTCTATTCTAATGCCTAGTTCTATAAAATTCAATGATTAAAACCTAAATAAAACTATAATTATTACATAATTATAAGATCGCTTTATTTTGTAAACACCATTTTTTAATACACAGTACATTTTTTAATGCACATGTTTTCCTATGAGTAAAACAGTTATATACGAAAACATCTTTACAATACAATTCAGAAAGAGTTTGTAAATTAGGAAGCCCTAAATTACTTATGTCTAACACGTTGTTATGATCACATAATTCTTGTATCCATGTAATCTTTTCTTTACCTTTAACTAAAATTGTACGATCTTTTAAATACGGTTTGATAATTCTTCGAAATTCCCTATAATCTATGTACCCTTCGCTCCATCGAAATCCTCTGTTTCGTTCAATCCACCAAACACTTTGCTTTTCTTTATCAGTAAGAGCAGTAAACGGGTAAGGTGGTTTTATTAAAAAAATATGGGTATATTCTTCAGTGGCTATAGCTAATTCCTTTACCAGAAACTTATTGTTTAGGTTTTTAAATCCTTGTACATCCACGATAATTGTATTACTTTTCATGATAACTTTTTCACAATGTTGCTTAAAGGCTTGTACTCGAATATACAGTCGTTTAATATAAGACAATATGCAGCTGTCTGATCAGGTATCTCTTTTTCAGTTTCAATTTCAACTCTTACATCTATTGACCCCTTTAATGCCTCGTGTTGTCGAAAACAATCAATTACGAATAATGGAGCGATATCTTTAAATTCTTTTAAAGTCACCAACGGTTCTGCTCGGCGTCCGTGATAAGTCTGTTGAAATCTAGCATATTGCTCATATAATAAGTAATACTTGTTTTCCGTAAAGCTGACGTTTAAATTTTCGTAAGGGTATTATGAAGAATTCAAAAAAACTTTTACGTCACTAACATTGCAGTGGTCAAATTCAGCCATTGACATGTCCGCCTGATTTTTACGATTGGTTTGAAATACAATAATTACATAACGTGGTTTTTCTATTTGCGTTGAAGTTTTAATTGACCATGTATGTTTGCGTGTTTTTGGTAATAACGGGTATTCATATAAATCCCAATTTCGGAACGCTAAGGTAACAGAACGATCTTTTTCTAAATGTTTTAACAAAGTAATCCTTTCACGATCTGATACTTTTACATGCGGAACTCTTCAAATTATTTTACTTATTTCAAGGTTATCGATAATTTCATTTTTATTTAACTTTAATGCATTAATATTAGTGCTGCTTCTTAATAAAACTAATTCGTGTTTACAGTTAATAATTATTTTTTCATAGTCTTCTGCAAACCCCAGTATTTTGTTTAAAGGTATTGAAGCGGAAAAAACTCCATTATTGGTCGTACCAATAGTAGACCAACCCCAAACATTTGCAGATTTTGATTAGTTTTCGTTTAGCGAAAGATATGATTTTAAGGTGGTCGTAAGGCCAACATTTTTTATTTTGTCTATTTCAACACCATTTAGTTCGTATCGTATATCTTGAAATAGAAATAATGCTGCGTTATTTATAAAATGCACACTGGATACTTTTGCTTTAGTAGTGCTATCATGAACATGTACTTTGCCCTCAATATACAAAGTGCTGAGGGAAGGCAACACATACAAATCTTGTTGGTTAATAGGTATACGTATTTCATCATTCTTGTTGAAACTTGTCACGTATGGTTTATATGAATGATATTCGAAACTTTCAATGCTATTATCGTGTGACGATGGTTGAGATATATTTAAAATATTCATTTTATTAAGCCTATTAACTTTAGAAACTCTTTATTTTCTTTGGTTAACTTCTTTTTGAATTTAAGAGGTGCTACTTTTAAAAGTGCTCTTTTTGAACTGACTTGAGTCCCGGATGGTAAATGGGTTTTATTAAAATTTAGCATCTTTTTCTAAAGTGCAAATATAGTTGTACTTCTTCGCCACGTAAATTGATTTGCTTATTTTCAGCGTCTAACAATCTTATGTTTAATGAACTGATTGAGTTTTGGTTAACTGGAAAATATATTATATTCTTAGGTATTTCAATAATTCGATAACCAGGTGGTACGTTAGGCACAAATTCGTAGATTATGTGACTTGCTTTTCCGTTTACAAATGATCCGCTTACTGCGTCGCATTCGATGCGGACGATGGTTGTTGATAAAATACTAACAGGATACTGTGACTTGCTACTTATATTAGCCTTCACCGTTTCCATACCAAAACCCAAAGTTTTTCCAAGCGAATTATCATTTTCAAAGTGCACATCCTTTGTACAGAAAATATTGGTCTTAAGTGTGTTATTATTACAAGTTAAATTAAAAACACATTTTTTTATATTTGCTTTTAAATAATCACAGATGTCTTGAAGTTCATATGAACTGTTGAGGCAGGAGGGCTCCCGTCCACTTTTCTTCTTCAAATAAAGCGATGCAAATAGATTTGAACGTTTAATGGTTCTTAATGCTGTTATTATCAATTACAAATTATTCGTTATGATGAAATTTATATAAAAATGCAAATTAAAAGTCAGTCGCGGCCGAGCGTGGCAAAATGGATCATGTCAGTACGTCTTCCAGGCTTCTTTCACCCGCTTCTTTCACGTTGCCGTGCCGTCCTCGCTAGATGGCGCCAGCAGTCGGCGCCGACATGCCCCCGGCCTTGGAAGCACCGCCTTTCAACTGTTCAGGGTCGTGGTCTGCCACTGGCTGCGGCAGCAACGGGCATAGCTTTGAGAAAGCCCGCCGGATTACCCCTGAGCTCGTACGGATGTCAGCGACTCGGGACACGCCGTCTGTACCTGGGAACACCCGCATGACGCGGCCCAACCTCCACTTCAGTGGTGGTAAGCCGTCGTCTTTAATAAGGACAAGACTGTCCAAAATAATATCCTCCTTCATCGTCTTCCACTTCGACCTCGTTTGCAATTCAGCCACATACTCCTTGGACCAGCGCTGCCAAAAGTGTTGTCGTAGCTGTTCGATCCTGTCAAAGCGCGCCAGCCTGGTCGTAGGCTCCTTTGTCAGGTCGCTGCACACCGGCGCAGTCAACGGCCGGCCAATCAGGAAATGGGCAGGTGTCAGTGGGGTAAAATCTGAAGGGTCTGTGGATAATGGAGATAATGGACGGGAATTGAGGACAGCTTCGATTTGTGTCAAAGCTGTGCTAAACTCCTCGTACGTTAAGTGTGCATTTCCTAAAATACGCCTAAGTTGATACTTGCAAACGCGGATACCAGACTCCCAGAGGACACCAAAATGAGGGGAATATGGGGGAATAAACTTAAATTGTATGCCTTCCATGGCTGTAAAGGTTTCAATTTTATTCGAACTTTCTTTTAGAAATAAAGGAAATTCCTTTTCAGCACCAACAAAATTCTTTCCATTATCGGAAAATATTATTTGAGGTTTACCTCTTCGACTAATAAAACGTTTTAATGATAAAATGTAATCATCTGTGGTAAGACTGGTGACAAGTTCAAGGTGAATTGCCCGCGTGGAGAAACAAACAAATAAACAGATGTATACCTTTGTTAAACGCGAACCTCTTCCCTTACGATTTAATATGTACACTGGCCCTCCATAGTCCACTCCCGTTCTAATAAAAGGGAATCCACTCTCCAAACGCTCAGATGGCAGATTACCCATGATAGGGCACAAAAGTTTACCTTTAATCCGCGTACAGATCACGCACTCTCGCACTAACCTTCGTACTAGGTTCCTAGCACCAAGAGGCCACCACCTTTCACGCACAGAAGCCAACAGAAGTTGTGGTCCAGCGTGTAACAATCGCTTATGTTCATATCTCACCAATGTTACTGTAAATTGATGTTTACACAACAACATAGGGTGTTTTTTGTCATAGTTGAAACTAGACGAATTGCACAGCCTTCCACCTACACGTATAACTTTGTTTTCGTCTAAAAACAAATTTAATCCGGAGATACGGTTAAACAGTTTATTCTTAGGGTTTATAGGGACGTTTTTATCTAAGTTTTTATACACGTCAGGAAATGATTGCCGTTGTGCGCATCTAACGAGCCACTGCAGCGACGCATTCAACTCGCTAACTGATAAGGAACCGGTTTGGCGGTCTTGTTTACGTTCATTCCTAGCGCGGATATTATGTATGAATCTAAGTACATACGCGCCTATGCGTAGTAATGTATTATAAGAGGAATACTTTTCAAAGTTAATTACATTGTTAACGCATGAGGTTGTAGTAACCAGACTTATTGTTTGTGACTTTAAGTCGGGTAACACATCACGCTCAGGGCCGTCACACGTATCGGAACTTATCTCAGTTGAGTTATGAAGATATGATGGGCCTTCCCACCATAGACTGCAATTTATCAACAAATCTAGGTTGACACCCCTCGACAATAGGTCGGCTGGGTTGTTGTTACTACTGACGTGCACCCATATGGAGTCGCCTGTAAGTTCGTTTATCTCACAAACCCGATTTTGTACAAACGTTTTTAGTAAGTGAGGTGACATTCTAATCCACCCCATGACTATTGTTGAATCTGTCCAGAAGTAGACTTTGTCAAAGTGTAACCGGAGCGAATCAACAACCTTCTTGTACAGCCTTGCCCCTACTAATGCGCCACAGAGTTCAAGACGAGGGACACTTTGCGACAACAAAGGGCAAACCTTGCTTTTGGCACACAAAAGACGCACTGTAATGCTCGACTCATCGTCGAATGTACGAATGTAAGCGCAAGCGCCGTATGCAGTTTGCGATGCGTCCGAAAATATGTGGAGTTCCGTACGTTTAGTATGGTTGCCTCGCGCTTGACGTGGAATACGTAATTCGTGTAATAACTTTAAAGTATGAATAAAATGGTTCCATTCGGATACAATGTTTTGCGACACTGGAGTGTCCCAATCAATTTTACTAAGCCATAACTTTTGCAATAGGCATTTTGCTACTATTACAACAGGGGAAAGTAAACCTAATGGGTCGTATATTTGTGAAATTACTGATAACATGATGCGTTTAGTTAATATTTTCGAGTCACCGATATTAAATTCAATTTTAGTTGTGAAATATAAGTGATCACTTTGATTGTGCCAACCTAACCCTAGTGTTTTGCTTTGCGTGTGTTCACCTTTAAAAGTTCTTTTAAGTGATCTTCTGAAATATCAGAATTAAAAGTCCATTTTCGCAAAGGAAAACAGCCTGATCTCAAAACTTGAGATGTTTTCTCACAGATTTGCAGTAAATTTTGGAAATTGTCATCACCGGTAATCAAATCGTCAACGAAGAAATCGTTCAAAATAACGCGAGCTATGACGTCATCACCAGACTCCAACGCTAGTTGCCCAACGCATCGCATACTAAGGTATGGTGAACAACATTCTCCATATGTTACGGTGTTTAATTGGTAGGTATCTAACGTGTCTGTGGGATTTTCTCTCCAAAGTATCAATTGCAGTTGTCTTTGATCTAGCTGTATGAGTACCTGACGAAAAAATTTTTCTACATCCGCACATGCTACGAATTTATGTTGTCTGAAACGTAACAAGATGGAACAAATATCATTTTGCAATGCAGGCCCCGGCAATTGTATATCGTTAAGCGACTTTTTTGTACTAGTCACCGCGCTGGCATCGAACACGATTCGCAACTTAGTAGTTTGACTATTTTCGCACAACACTCCATGATGCGGTAAATAAAAATTAGGGTGACCACAAGTTTCAATTTTTGTCATATGTCCTAACTCTTTATACTCGCGCATAAACTCGGTATACCTACGTTTAAGTTCAGGCAACTGCTCTAGTTTACGCTCAAGCGATAAGAATCTCCTTTTCGCTAACGTGTACGAATCACCGAGTGCTTCGGGTGATTCTTTTAGCGGCATACGAACTGAGAACCTACCTGTGCCATCGCGTTTAGTCGTATCAACAAATAACTTCTCACATTTGCGCTCATCCTCTGTTAATGGAGTGCATGAGGAAGGTGGTAAGTTTTCCAACTCCCAAAACTTTCTAAGTTGCGTGTCTATGCTTTGTGTGAAATTACACTGAACATGAGAAATCTGTGAGTCGTTTGTACGTATCGGACCAGATATCAACCAACCCAGTTTTGAGTTTTGAAGATGAGGACCGTCAGGTAAACGAATTTTCTCCGATTCTAAAAGATCCCAAAATATGTCAGCACCTATTAGGAGATCTATCTCGGAAGCCACATAAAAACTGGGGTCTGCCAGCTGTATATTATGAGGGATACGTATAAAAGTTGGATTAATGTTAGTCGAGGGCAAACTGGATGTAATGCGCGGCAAGACAAAACATTTTATCCGTACGTTGTAATCGTTTATTTTTGACCGCATAGAAATATCGCATAAATTATTCGAGTGGGTTACTGAGTGTCCCACACCCGAGATGTGAATTGTGGACTGTACGTAAGGCGCATTTAATCGTTTACATAATGTATCAGTAGCAAAACAATGCTGACTACCGTTATCTAACAAAACTCTAGCTGTATGATAACAATTGTTGCTGTCCGCTACTTCTACCAATGCTGTGGAAAGTAAAATCGGCTTTAACGCATTTGATTTCGTATAAATATGACTCGCGTCGGTCTCGTCGCAGTCAGCTGTGGAATGCAACGCCGTAGATGCATGTATAGTCTGCATAGTGCTCGGCGCGCGCACGTGCACTATAACTATCGCTGCACTGCTCATTCGAACTATCTACGTGCAACAAGCTGTTATGTTTTTTCTGACATTGTTTACATGGACCGAATATGCAATCATTAGTTGAATGTCCAGATCGCAAACAGTTGTGACATAACCTTTTGTCGCATACAAAACGAAACCTTTCCTTTATAGATAAGTTAAGAAAAGTAATACACGCATAAAGGCCATGGTTTTTGTTACATAAAACACATGCTCGATTTTTTAGTTTCGGATTAGAATATTTATTCGTATTATCGCTTTTACTAGTAGAAGCATAACTATGGATGCGTGTTGTTGAGGTTTTGTGTGAATCGTGATATTTTATTCCGTTAGAAAGTAGGGCAGGCTTTGGCTTGTTATGACTAGCGTTTATCATTTCTAACATATCGGCCCGGTTTCTCAGGAAGGAAAGCAAATCTTCCAATTTAACTTTTGAATCTAAGGAAATGGAGCCCTTGTGGTTCTCCCATTCACGCTCTGTTGAAGTGTCAAGTTTAGAAACGACTAGATAAATTATTAAAGTGTCCCATGACTCTGTGGGTTCATTTAAAGTTTTAAGCGCACGTAAATTTCTTAAAATTGTATCAATTAACTTCCTAATATGTATGGGCGATTCCTGTTTAATAGACACAATAGTAAATAGCAAATTAATATGATTTTGAATTAAGAGCCTGGTATTATGATAACGATTTTCGAGTAACTCCCATGCATGAATATAATTTACGGCGGTGAACTCTAAGGCACTGATCACCTGGAGTGCACTACCACTGAGTGAAGATCTCAAATAGTGAAACTTTTGTATCGCATCAAGGTCCGAACGTTTATGAATCATAGTGACATATGAGTTTCTATATTCTAGCCAATTATCATACGTTGTGCCATCGTAATTGGGAAGACGAATTTCCGGGAGTTTTACATTTGAATTATTTGAAGTTGAGGGTAGGGTTTTTTCAACGACCTGGACGCTGTCAACAGTCTTCACACTCGCTACCAAACAATTTGCAGCAGCCATAGTACCAAAATATAATGATTCTAATGATTCTACGTATTCAATATTATTTTCAATTACACTTTCAGGAGAATAAAGCTCAATTTCACTTTGAATGGCGTTAAATTTTTGAAAATTGTCGTCTACTGCCTGCATACGTAATTTTAATTCGGCGATTTGAATATTAGTATATTTATCTGAATTTAAAGTGTCTACATATTTTTTAAATTGTGTTATTCTACCCTTTAGATTACCCCTTTGTTTCCTAAGTTCGGGAAGATATTCTTCTACCGACCGTTTCTTAGGGGAACCGGGAATGTTCAATTTAATAGGATCACTCATTTTGATGGCGTAACAATAGGAAACTGGAATTACTCACGTGTGCATGTACCAACGGCTCCTGGATATGAACTTGCACTCGTTCCCGCGCAACTGTAACGTGAAATGCACCGCTTTAACACAAATCGTTTAGGGAATGGAGTAGACGGGAACAAAGACCTGACCGGCTCGTTCTGATGTTTGGTGTCCTGGTTCTGGCGAGGATCGTCTTGCTTCATGCGGCTCCGAGGGACCAAAATGTTGAGGCAGGAGGGCTCCCGTCCACTTTTCTTCTTCAAATAAAGCGATGCAAATAGATTTGAACGTTTAATGGTTCTTAATGCTGTTATTATCAGTTACAAATTATTCGTTATGATGAAATTTATATAAAAATGCAAATTAAAAGTCAGTCGCGGCCGAGCGTGGCAAAATGGATCATGTCAGTACGTCTTCCAGGCTTCTTTCACCCGCTTCTTTCACGTTGCCGTGCCGTCCTCGCTAGATGGCGCCAGCAGTCGGCGCCGACATGAACCTTCAGGAATTTCAACAACTTCGTTGGTACCATAATAAAACTTATTATTTCTCTCGTCTACATTTGGGATTGAATTAAACGTAGAAAAGTAAAGTAGTCCACATTCATATTCTCCACATAAGTCTAAGGTTGGGGAATAGCTAGTTGCCATAAAGGCTCCTCGACCAGTTATCGACGCAGTGAAAGACATTTTTATACTGAGAAATATATTTACTATTCTGTATTTAAATGGTGTTTCCTTTAAAAATTTTAAGCAAAGATGTCCACAATTTAATGTGCCAAAAGTTTGATGTTGTATATAATTATAATTTATAGGAATATTTTTTAAATATTTTTGTAATTCTAGCGGAGGTTTTAAATTACCAAAACTATCAAAATATTCAGAGTTATTGTTTTTCTTAACGTAGGCTACCCAATGAGTTCCAGGATTCACAGAAGTGTCCAAATTAATTATAGCACACTCATTTTTTCTTGGTTTTGAAGGTAAAGTATCTCTCATAAAAACACCACGGAAATACGGAATGTCACATGCGTGTTCTAAAATATCCAAATTTGTTAATGCTCGCCTGGGTAGCCGTTCCACTAGTTTTTTGAATTATTTAAATATAAACCTGCCCCTTTTTTATGAGGTCTAATATACAATCTTTTCCCAAGAGCAACCGCTTCCATCATCTTGTTATGGCGTTCAGACTCTTGAAGACTTCTCTGAGCAGCTTTGGCATCATTCACGGCCTTTGCTATACCTGCCGCACCTCCTGCTAATGAACCCAAAGCTGACAATCCAGCGAAGATTGGTATCAAAGGTAAAAACCCACCACTTTTAGGAATGGGAATACAGCGTGGCAGGCGTATACCTCTTTTGTTCATAAATAGTTTTTTGGCAGCAGCATATGCATACTTAATAGCTGAATTATTGCTTTTGGATTTCAATTTCTTTACTTGAGATTGTAGTTTTTTCACGATAGACATGAAAGAACGTGCTCCACCACCAGCTTTAAGCTTTGCCTTCATTGCATTTTTAACTATCCACGAGGCAACCTTTTCTCCTTTCCCAGCGTCTTTTGATTTCAATCTTTTCTTAGCCATATTCAAAAGATCTAAATCAGCTTTATGACGTACATCCAAATCACTATTGATGTATGCAATGTCGTGGTGCATACAAGCTTCATCCAATTTGTTTACACCTCGATTGCCTTTTTGTAACCGTTTTTGAAGTTTAGTTCCAGGACCGCAAAATTGATAACCAGGTAAATGTAATTCAAAAGGTAAATTATTAATTAAACTGTTAATGATACCACTTCCTTCCTTCATTGATACTTACAAAATGATTGAGCGGGTATTGCGTTCTTTATTTATATTACATCACTAATGCATTTTTTTCTACCCAACTGTTTTCTTCATTACTTAGGCCTAACCATTTCACAAAAAGCCTGTTCCCTTTTCTTTTTAAAACTTTTTCTATGAGATATAAGTCTGGAAACATAGTTCTTTGTAATTCATATTCATAAAATGAACCTAAAATACTGTGGTTTTTTCTGTCTTCTATGTGAGAAGTTGGTGGGTTTGTATGATTGATTTTTGTGATAGTAAATATTTCAGTAGACCAGTTAGGGGTATAACCTTTGTAAAAATCGCCTTTATATTTACTAATACGAACATGATCACCAACACGAAACTTAGGTATTTCCAAAGTATTGTGCTTTTGGGATTTAATTATGTTGGTTCTTACCAACATCTGGTTTCTGTTGTTAACATCGACTGGTTTAAATTTGGTTATGCGATGAATGGTATTATTATAGCATTGTACTACTGAGTTTAAATTTTTCCCTAACCATTCATATCGACCACATAAACTAAAAAGTTTAAAAAG
Source organism: Scoparia ambigualis (assembly GCA_963921215.1). Lineage (NCBI taxonomy): Eukaryota > Metazoa > Arthropoda > Insecta > Lepidoptera > Crambidae > Scoparia > Scoparia ambigualis. Next base: position 762,925 of record OY992515.1, read on the forward strand.
ACGACTTTTTAGAGTTCTTATCACACGTTCAACAATAGCTGCTTTCTTTACAGAGTAGGTTGAATAATGATTATTTTATATTTCTTCATCAGTTGTTTAAAGCTATCATTGTAAAACTCCTTACCTAAATCAGTTTGCAAATTTTTTGGTGTTTGAGTAGACTCTGCTAGTATATGTTGCATCGCAAAAGTAACACAGACTTTCTCTTTTGATTTTAAGGGCTTTACCCAAACAAACTTAGATAAAGTGTCAATAACAACTAATATGTACTTATAACCTTTATTAAAGGATGCATATTTTTGTACATCTATAAGATCTGCTTGCCATAAATCATATATTCCTTTTATTATCGTGCATCGTCGTGGAAAATTTCTTCTAGCAGATCTATGAAGCTCATCTACTATGTTTTGTTTACTCATTTTTGGTTGTCTTAGTATTAATCAGAAAATCGATTTCCGTTTTTGTATAATACAAAGTACTCATATTATTAGAAGTAACTTTTTCTAAGTTTTTAAGATAAACTCTAACGTCGTTAAGAACTTTTTTCAATTCTTTTTTCAAGTCTTCAATTTCTTTATCTAAATGAGCTTTATTTACAGCTTCATCATCATATTGTGGAGGTAACAAACCTTTTAATATTGAGGATTGCAAATCGTAATCTCCAGTCTCTGATTTTGCTAACGTGTAGTCAAGAGTATTCATAAATTCAGAATATCTTAAACGCTTATGAACGTGATGTCCAAATTTATCTATATTCATTGCAGTCTTTATGGGTTGTTCACTGCTATTAAACTGCTTAATTTTCTCAATACATGCCTTTTATATTTTACGTTTATAATTCCAGCTTCAAACAGTTCTTCGATGATTGCTATAATCTCACTGTTTAGGCCAGTGTTGCCTGCTTCGCGTGATGCAAGCAGTAATTTTAGTCGTTCCACTAATTCATTTGGATCATCCCAATAAACCAAATCGGTATTCTTTTTAACTTTTTTAAAAATATTTATACCTTCCCCTTTTGGGATGCTTTCAGTACTTGTAGTTACTTTTCTAGTAAATTTGAATAAGGGTTTAATAATACTCATGTATTTGAAGCCTTTGTTATTGTTTATAGGTTTATTTGGATCAAAATTACGTCTGTATGCGTTGGTATCAATTAGAATTACTTTATAATTTTGCATATCCTCGTCTGTGATTATATCTATATTTGGTGTTTTTTAAATAATAATTCCATAATACCAGGCGTCTTCTTCAGAGTGCGATTTCCAATCTTTAAGATACGACCCTGATCATAAACGCGGGCTTTCCCCAACATTAACTTATCCCGTTCAGTTCTTATTCCAAAAGGCACATCTTTAAATACTTCAGATGATAGTGACCATGATAAAGATCGATTTTTCATGCTTGGCGATGATTCGGGTGATTTAAACGAGTCATCACTGATATTATGTTCATCAGGTGGTGAAACAGTAAGAGTTTGATCAGTTTTGTCATAAAAATCATCAGCTGAGTTTTCTTCTTCACTAAAACTTTCTTGAATGTTATCGTTAGACGAATACGATACTTCAGCATCACTGTACTTTATTTTCTTTTTAATTGGGGTTTGAACTGATTCTTCGTTGTGAAAAATTGTATCACTTTTGTTTGCCAATTGATTTAGAGGATCCACAATGGGTTTAAATATTGTACCCAGAGCCATATTATTCGAATTTTTTAGATCTTTTATCATTTTAACCTTTCTTTGCACAGCTGCTGCAGATTTTACAATTTGTTCTTTTAAATTTCTTTCCATTTTAGTATGTAAGTATTCCGTTCCAAATCAAAAGTGAAAATGATCCAGATATATTAGAACATTCACTTATGTATATTAGTTAATAACTATAAAAGTGTCAAACTTCATTCTATAGCAACCTTTATTTCGCTCACAGTCCTTATTAATTACAATATAACTGAAGGGTTTACTCCAAACTATTGAGCCCATTTTGCGGAATTGAGGCCATGTCATATCAGACCCAACATGTTCGTCATAAACATGCTTTAAGTTGATGTCATCTTGCTTAAATAATATAATAAGGTTTGAGTTATCTCTCACGAGCTGTTTTGGGATCTTGGTATATGTTTGATTTATGTAGAAACAGTCTATGTTTTTATGACGCCCCATAGCAAAATAATCACGAATGTTGTTTTGATTTTCACAAGCAACATCATCGAAAACAATGATTGAGTTTGGTAAAGCTTCATGCGGACTTAGAATTTCACTATTATAATTATATTTGTTGTACGACGTACCTGCTACCAAATTCAAAGTTTTTTCTAGGTATATATACTTAGGTTGGTATACTGATTTTGAATAAACGTACAAGTTACGGAAACGTGGACCATCTTTATGAAGCAATAAACTAATCACTAAGTTGGTCTTTCCGCAATTCGACGGTCCGCAAACAATACAGCGAATAGTATTTGGTAATAAGGTACCATGTCGTTTTGGAGCGTTTGATGACGTAGGACAGATGCATTCCAATTTCAATGATTTTTTTGTTTAACAAATCTCATAATAAAATTGACTGCATTGTTTCAAAGGTTACAACAAAATGACAAAAAAAATATAACGGTTCTATATTTAATACTTTTGTTTGTTATCTACGACAGTAGTAAAAATTGGGCGTTCTGGCGCACAATAGATGTGTGCGAACGTCGTCGCGGAGCGATGACGAAGCGAGCACGGCGTGCGGTGAGGACACAACTTTGTGAGCCAGAATGCCCAATTTATTTACTACTTCTGTCTCCACACAGCGCGCGTGCTCCTCGACGTAGGAGATGAGGTCCCTTAACGTGGGCAGGGTGTTACTAGACCCGTGCCTGCGTTCAAATAGCGTAGCTTCCGCACCACTATTGACACAAACTACGAGCTTACTGTTTTAGCGTGGACTGTATCTTTAAGGGTTATTTGTTGCTTTATAGTGAAACACTGTAAGTTTAAACCACAATAGCTATTTATTTTCTATTTTTGCACGGAATACAATGCTTGCACACATAAATCGTAAACGTCAAGAAGACAATCAACAACAAAAGAATAAATTTAGTACAAATGAAATGGCTGTATTGCCAGTTAATAGTGTAGGATTCCTACATGCTCCCGGCCTCAGGACAAGAACATAGAGTTTACATAAAAAAGGACATCTAGTCTAACACGAAACATGGAACTTTTATTATAAAACAAGTAAAATAGTCCTTATTCAAGGGCACGTCACTTACAAATGTTTACAAAAACAATAACCTAGCCTAACTAAATACCTACTTCTTAATTGGCTTAACTAAAGACTTACCTATTTATTAGCTAAGTACAATCAATGGGGAGCAAGCATATTTTACCTACTGCCCTTCTATGTGTTTTTCCATTTGAAGTTCTCAACTCTGCAGTTCTGACTCTGTTATCAGAACCTGGAAATACATTTACAACTCGAGCCATCGGCCAATGAAGGGGTGGAGAGTTATCCTCCTTTAAAATTACTAAAGACCCTACTTTAATATTGTCTGAACTATTTCTCCATTTGGGTCTGCATTGAAGAACATTGAGATAGTGCTTACTCCATATTTTCCAGAAACTCTGAAACATTTTACAACAAATATTCCAAAAATTCAACCTATTTATAGGCGCGTCTATTACATTCTTGTCTGGAAACGCGTTCAAAGCACAGCCAATTAGGAAATGTCCTGGAGTAAGATAAGAGTAGTCATTAATGTCGGTAGACAGAGGAGTTAAAGGCCTACTATTTAGAATTGACTCTATTTGACATAATACAGTACATAGTTCCTCAAAAGTTAACAAGGCTTTTTGAGTAACTCTTCTTAGATGAAATTTGGTGCTCTTTACTGCAGCCTCCCATAAACCCCCGAAGACAGGCGAGTAGCTGGGTATGAAGTGGAAGTTGATACCTTGCTCAGCTGTTTGTGACTGCACCTGTCGTCGGTGGTCTGCAGAATTCTGCATTTTGTAGAGCTCATCCAATTGATTCCTCGCCCCTTTGAAATTGGAGGCATTGTCGCAGTAGACATCACTAGGCAAACCACGACGCGATACAAAACGCTTTAAACAGGCTAAAAATGCCGCAGTCGTTAAATTTGAGGCAACTTCGAGATGCACTGCCTTCGTCGTAAAACACACGAAGACACAGATGTATCCCTTTGACACTACGGCTCGCCTGATGCGCGACTGTTTAATAGAGATCGGCCCAGCGAAATCTACGCCTACTTTTTGAAATGTTCTGCTTATATTCACTCTATCTGGGGGCAAGGAACCCATTAGCTGATTAGCAACTTGAGCCTTAAGTCTAAAGCAAATAATGCATGAATGGATGATTTTTTTAATCTCCTTTATACCATTGATAAGCCAGAATCGCTGATTAAGTGAAGACAAAATAAGTTTTTGACCTGCGTGTAGATTTTTCACATGTTCATTAGTAACAATCAATTTTGTAACTTGTGATTTGTTGGGCAAGATTACAGGGTGTTTTTGGGAGTTAGGTATTGTGGCACTATCTAAACGACCACCTACTCTCAACATACCATTACCATCTATAAAAGGATTAAGTGGTTTTAGGTTGCCTGTGACAGGTTTATTTTGACTTAATAAATTTATTTCGTTTGAGAAGTGATTGTGCTGCTCATACTTGACAATCAATAACAAAGAATCATTTAACTCAGCGCTAGTTAAATAATTAAGTTTGTTTTTTGTTGACCGTGGGTTCAAATAATTACAAAAACGACGCACATAGGTAAATACACGTTGCATTTTAGTAATAGTAGAGAATTTGTTTAAAAACTCTAGATTTAGAGAATTAACATTATCCACACTACACACCATAGCACTCGAGCATGGGAGTCCAGCATTACCAGTCTTCAACTCAGGTAAATCTTTTATTATTTTAATATTTGTTTCAGGTGTAGTATACTTACTGTTATGCAAGTAACTTTGGCCCTGCCACCATAGCATGTTTTGTTCGAGCTCGCCAGGCTGCACACCGCGGCTTAGACAATCTGCAGGGTTATCGCCTGTCCTTACATAATACCATGAAAAGTTTTCAGTGTATTCGGAAACCATCTTTACCCTGTTCGCTACATAGGTATTTAATTTGGTAATATCTATTTTCAGCCACGCCAGTACTATTTGCGAGTCTGAGAAAAGAAGTACGTCCTTAAATTGCAATTTGAGAGATAATAATGAATGTACTCTGTGGACAAGTTTTGCTAGCAATAGTACTGCATTTAGCTCTAGTCTGGGCGTGGTAAGTTTTTGGCTCAGTGGGGCCAGCCTAGATTTTGAACAGAGTAAAGTGACTTTGACATTACCTGTTTGGTCGACTTCTCGAAGATATAAACAGCAGCCATATGCTGTATTACTGGCATCTGCATACCCTACCAGTTGAGTTGTAATAGGGTCTGGTAAGGTGACATTCCTAATAATGCGTATTGGAGACATAATGAGAAGACTATTGTAAAATTCTAGCCAAGTGTTTTTTAGATCGTCAGGTAATGAAGAGTCCCAGTTAATATGGTCTGCTCACATTTTTTGTATAATAATTTTGGCAGACACTATGACCGGACCAGCTAGACCTAATGGATCGTAAAACCGAGCGACATAACTGAGAATTTCGCGTTTTGTGAGTGGCGTAATGTTCTCTTGACTTGGACTCGAAATTTTAAATGTGTCTGTCTTCGTATTGTATGTGACACCTAATGTCTTTAAGTAGTAATTTTCTTTTTGTATGTCAAAGTCATCAAAGTGTTGTTTTTCTTTAGGTATGTCCTGTAAGATCTCAGCAGCATTTGAAGACCATTTATGAGCCTGGAATCCACCCAGAGACAAGAGCCTTATCAATTGGTCTTTCATACGAGATAGAGACTCTAAAGAGTTGCTGGAGACTAAAATGTCATCACAGTATGTTTGGTTTTTCAGAATGAAAGATGCTGCAGGAAACTCGGTCATGTACCTACTCGCTAGTTCTATGAGACATCTAGTAGCCAGAAATGTTGAACACTTGAATCCATACGTGACTGTATTAAGTTCTATACACTTTATGCTTTCGCTTGGTGACTTCCGCCACAAAATAAGTTGAAGTGGGCGGTGTTTTGGATCTAAAAGAACATTTCTGAACATTTGTTTTAAATCTGTGCTGAAAACATAGGCACCTAGTCGAAATAGTAATAAAATGTCAAACAGTTCTTTTTGGACTGTTGGACCGTTCAATAATAAATCATTGAGAGATCTTCGCAGACTTGTTAACATTGATGCATCGAATACTACTCTACACTTGGTGGTCTTTTTGTCCGGCCGTAATACAGCGTGATGCGGCAAAAAATATATTGGGTCACTAGTGAGGTTATATTTATCAATATCAGAATATGTGCCATGACCTAAAGCAATATATTCGTCAATAAAAGATTTATATTGGTTATACAAATCAGAATCTTTTTGTAGCCTTTTTTCTAAGCTCTGAAACCTTTTTAAAGCTAGATGAAGTGAATCACCAAGCATTTCATTAACTTCACTGAGCGGCACTTTTAAGGGTAAACTAACCTGAAACTGATTCTTATTAAATTTAACAGTTTCCTGAAAATGTTTTTCAGTTTGCTCAAACTCTGGTATTTTTTCTGGGAAGATTTCAGGCACTGATTCAGATCTCCAAAAACCTTTGATAGTCTCATTTATATCATTGTTACAAGATTGACAAAACAACGAAATTGATAATTTTTGCGCTTGTTGATTGTTACATAAATTAAGAATAGTACCTGCAACTACTACACCAAACCTTGTGTTTAAAAGATATGGAGTTGCAGACTGGTGCTCAGGCTTGACTGGACTACATGGTGCTGATGGCTCGTTCTTGTGTTGTTCAGACTGGGGTAGCAATGCCTGAAAGAATACATCAGCGGCCATGAGTATTTGTATATTGCTGGGCGTGTCAAACTTGACATCAGCAAGTGATAATTGAGAGGGTATTTTAATTGCTCTCATATTAATTTGGGTTTGTGGAATCTTAGATGTTATTTGCTCAATTACATAGCAATTTATTGACATCTGATAAGAAGACACCACTGATTGGACATCCAACTGTACTCTCTCTTTAATTGTGCTTGAAGCATTCCCAATGCCGATCACCCTTGCGCTAGTTACCTTTGGCTTAAGGCCCAGCCGCCTTACCAAGTCAGCAGTTACAAAAGAATTTTGAGACCCGCTATCAAGCAGGGCCTTGGCTCGCATCTCCGTTCCATCTGCTGCTATAAGTTTTACCTGTACAGTAGGCAACAAGACTTGTGTGTTAGAGGCCCCTGATACCATTGACACAGTGGACTGCACATGCTCATCTTCATGCAATAATGTGTTATGCTTACCCTTACATGTATCACACTTAAAATAAAAGCGGCATTTCTTAGCATGTTTGTTTAGGCATAAATTGCACAGCTGATTGTCCACCGCAAACTTGTTCCTTTCAGAAGAAGTACATAATTTGAATTTAGGGCAATTATAAAGTTTATGTTCACACTTACAGTAGGTGCATGCAGCAGGGCGTTTGATAGCTATATTGCTCACACTTGCGGATGCAAAAGACTTCTTTGGAGCTGGTACTGACTCGATGCGCTGTGTACTAGAAGCACTGTGACCACTTCTACCTGCTGACTCCGCATTCTCGAGTGCTAAGGCGCGTTTTTCTAAGAAATCAATTAATTGTGTAACTGTAGGTTTTACATTAAAGTCGCGATTTAATTGATATTCCCTGTTGGAATACAGATCGAGCTTCCTAGTTAAAATGCAAACAATAATTTGATCCCACGCATCAACACCTTGATCAAGATTTTTGAGCGCAGCCAGCTGCTGCTTAACTGTGCAGACAAATTCCCTGATATTAACAGCAGTAGACTTTGTTATAGGTTGCAAATCAAGTAAGCTGTTTACATGATCATTTATTATCTTATATTTATTATCATATCTTTCTTTTAGGATATTCAGTGCTTCAGAATAGCTTTCTCCTACTAAAGGTAAGTTCATTATAAGGTTATAAGGTTCATCTTTAACAAAATTACGCAAATAGTAGAACTTTTTAATGTTATCTAATGATTTATCATTGTGGATCAATGATTCAAATAAACCAATGAATGGTTTGTATTCACTTGACTTACCGTTAAAAACAGGCATGGTAATCATTGGTAGTTTAGTTTTTGTTTCAGAATTGCGGTCGTGTGAGCAACCTGGCTGAGTTTTCTCATGTATGAGCTCGCGCAACATGGTAAGATTTTTTAAATAATTATCTTCACACACCTCTGCAGCGGATGTGTCAGTATCGCCAAGAGCATACACCTCAATACACAGGTTTTCATACTCGGAAAATAGAGTTTTTAATCGATTTTCCTTTACAGAAAGCGCCTCGATTGACAAAGTGCCACAATCCATTAAGGCTATACTATTGAACAGTTTTGTCAAAGATTGTTGTTTATAGCCTCTTTTTAATTTAATCGACTTTAACTTTTCTTCGTCGGGCTCCATATTGACTCTCAAATAGGATATTTGCGTTTAAGTTTAAAAACCCAAACCAAAAAATAATAAAATTAATAAAATTAATGAGTGTCAAAATGACAGCAATCAAACGAATTTAACAGATTATACCAAAGAGTCTAAGAATTACTATGGAATACACAAACAACAAAAAAAATAATATCGTGTCGGGCAACAGAAGCAGTCGCTCGACGAACTCTTCTTCTTTCTTGCTCACTCGCTCACCGTACAGACGCGTGTCTCGTGCGAGCGAAACTGAGAGATGATGCCGCTAACTCCAACACGTTGTATGAATGAGGAATTCCGTTCCGTGAAATTGGCTCTTGATCGAATGAGCGGATTTGTGAATGAAACCCGCCGATTGATTCGATGTTCTGCCACGTTCACCAGCGCCACCAAAACACAAAGATGGATGGCTGAATTGGCTGGAAAAACAAATGGCCGCGATTTGGCTTCTTCTTTTGGTATGCTTGCAGGATGATATTTGATGGCGTCGAGACTGCTCATCAAATACGGAATCGTTGCACTCCGTGGTTCCTGGTTTCTCGCGAAGATGGACGCACTGCAGTTCGATTGCAATTGTATTTATATTTCAACAATGCTCGTAATCGTCGCACACACCACGCTTCACGCTTACAGTTTTCTTTTTTGTCACTATAAATTTCGGATCGTTGGGACCATGTTTTAGCGTGGACTGTATCTTTAAGGGTTATTTGTTGCTTTATAGTGAAACACTGTAAGTTTAAACCACAATAGCTATTTATTTTCTATTTTTGCACGGAATACAATGCTTGCACACATAAATCGTAAACGTCAAGAAGACCATCAACAACAAAAGAATAAATTTAGTACAAATGAAATGGCTGTATTGCCAGTTAATAGTGTAGGATTCCTACACTTACTGTCAAACGTAACTAGGAGTTACGTTTGACAGTAAGCTCAGCTTCACACACCATTACGACACAATCGCCGCCAAATGCAGACAACTGTTGGGTTTTGTTTGCCGCATGTCTCGTGAGTTTAATTAAATCCACTGAGAGTGTCCTTCAGCTATACCGGTCGCTGATTCTTAGCCGGCTTGAGTATGCTTCCGTCGTTTGGTCACCTTACTATCAAAATCACATCGATAGGCTGGAATCAATCCAGAGGCGTACCCTTAAGGTTTTGACGGCCAAGCGTCTTAAGCGCGAGCTTCGATCTTACAGCGAGCGTCTAAGTTTCTTTGGTTTGCAGAGTTTGTATGGTCGCCGTCGGATGCATGGTATTTTGCATTTATATAAAATACTGAACGGTCTGTTATCGACATCTCTTTTATCTCAAATTTATTTAAGAATTCCCAACAAGTCACCTAGATTGGAGCGTCCATTCAGTGTACCGCTTCTTGCCAACAATGTATCATTCAACAACCCTATACATAGAATAAGCCGTGATTTTAATGAATTGCTGAACGAAAAGGGACCCTCTATTGTGCCTGACATCTATAGTTCGTCGCTTAACAGTTTTAAATTTAATCTAAGTAAATTAATAGAGTAATGAAATACTTGATATGTATAGACTTTTTAAATTTAATTTTTATTATGTTGATTTTAATAAGATATAATAATTATAATATCCATTTATCTCAGGTTATTGCCCATAATTTGTTAGTTTACACATGACTTAAAAACTATGTTAGTAATATTACTTTTAGTAGTTAATGTACTTAAATAATTTTTTAATTTTAATTCGTTTTATAGTTGCTTTTGTGTTGTATTCGAATGTCTATTTATAATATTTTAAAATCTCAATAATTAATGCATGTACCCATATTTTATTTATTTTATTAGTATTGGATCAAATTTGGATGAGATTATTTGCCTTGTCAAAGATTACTCATGTGGTGTACACACGTCATAGGAACTACAACCTGTCCTTGATACATATCTTGTTACATTTTTTATACATGCTATGTTTTATTCTGTTTGTGTACCGAATAAATTAAAAAAAAAAAACACGTAGTCGTCTCCTATGGGCAGATCTAAATTGTTGAGGGCACACTGAGCTGATATGAGTGGCGTGAGGAACAGTGTGCGGATATTAGAGCGCGTGTGGATGCTTGGCAGCCCCAGGATTATGTCGACGAAACTATCGATGAGAACCCGGCGGTTCTCGTACCGCTTGGTAAGGATGTCCATGGCCACGGCAAAATTCTCATTGGTGACCTTTAAGTGGGACACAATACTTAATGCCTCACCGCTGAGACTCGAGAAGAGATAGTGGAGCTTGACTGCGTCCGACAGGGTCGCCATGTCGTCAGTCAGACTCCTAAACAGCGCAATGAAGGAAGGCCAGTCCTCCACTTTTGAGCTAAACCTGGGCAGCGCTATCTTGGGGAGGACGGCTGTGGGCGTATTAACGCCGAAACTGGGCTGAGCGCTATGGATTGGGGGCGACGTGGAAGAGGATGAGATTTCTTCCCTAGGCATAAGTATCCCCAGGTACGCCCCGGAGGCTTGTGTGGTTGTCAGTGTATGTCCTCTCAATCCCCTCGTCTAAGTTCTTCTCGTCAAGAATGCTGTAATATACTGAATCCAGCTTAATGCCTTGTATTTGTGGAAAACGCACGTTAAATTCTGTTACGGAATGTTTGGTGTCGCCAGCAATGATCCGTGACCCCACCTCTAGGAGCTGGTGTATAGCTTTGGCGGCCTCCCTAAATATCGCGGCTTGTGACTTGATCGGCATCGCGATGATTAAAAGGAGACAAAAAAGGAATAAAAAAAATAAAAAGAAAAAAATTCAAAGGCAGTAAAAAGGACCCGGTATATATTCTACAGTTGGGCTGGACGTATTTGTTTACCAAGGTAAGGGCAAATGAGTTAAAACTAATGCAACAATAAACAAAATAAATACTTAGTTGGGACGCCTTGTATTTGGCCCATGGGTGGGCAAACGCATGTGTATGTGTATGCCTGTGTTTATTGAACCAGCGTACGTAAGATTAGCCGACCGCAAAGAAAAAAACAAATAAAATCACGTCATCCGTAGCCAACTAGTGGGCAAGCGTTCACAGTTGGGCAGATCTGTAGCGTTAACACGAGCGCGAAGGATGAGTCGGTCGCAAAAAAAATAAGAATATAATAAAAAGTTGGGACGCTCCGTATCGGTGTCCCACAAGTGAGCAGACGCTGGGAGTGTGTACAAAAGGTGAGCCGATCGCAAAGGCACAAATTAAAAACAAAGGAAAATAAAAATTAACACGACCAAAAACATTAAAGCACGCTACTTGGCACGCGTGGTGGGCGTGCACGAGAACTGAGCCGATTTAACACGACGAGAACAAAAAAATTCATTAAAAAATAAAACGGGAAAAACAAACAATCTTGCAGACAATCTCTCGTCATAATATCAGTCACCATACAAATACAATTTATTAACTAAATGCGAGTATGTTATACGTAACAAGATTTATATGTGCAGATAAACGTAACGCAAACGTAACGTAATAATTTAACTACTAATTTACCGTTAGGAGTCTGAACAAAGTATCATTAGGCAATAATCATTTAGGTACACAAGCGCGCTTAGATCACAACAACATTGTATGACACTATCGATTTGTGATCACACAATCGGATGCATACACGAAATCAACAAGTAAAAGTAAAATAATTCAAGTGTACGTTGGCCAGCTATATACCACAATTATTTTTCGAAAACCGACAAATTTTTTTATTGGGGCAGGCCGTTTCGCCACGAGATATAAATCGTAAAGTTACGGGAACAAGTGAATTTAGAAATGATGTCAGGAATTAGATTATGGGCAGAAATAATTATTTTTTAGCGGACTGTAATTGAATGAGCTGATGGAACGTGATACCAAGTTATGGTGAAATGGGAAACCGTTTACTGGTTACGGGAAGGTCGCCGGTTTTTATTTACCGGTTCGAATGACCAGATTATGTTGGTGAGAGAGGCACTAACATACGACGTGGTTAGGCGGGAGGTAGGAAGGACTTACCGGGAGCAGGCTTTACGAGGTCGCTGGCACCGGGACACGAGCTGACGGGCGGTGTGATGTATCCGATTTGATGGTCGCGTCACAGCACACAGTTCTTTCACCTAATCACAGGCACTATCTTCACAGGCAGTATCATTAAAGGCAGTCCAAGGCGATATCAGCGGTCGTCAACAACAGTTGAGTCAACCGACATACAGATGGCGGTATCATTTGAATGGGCGTCCCGGCCTTGGCGGGAACAGTGTTGAAAGCCTTAATTTATTATTATAATTAAGTACCTAAGTTCAAACTTTAATTAACATTTTTAATATTTTTTTCATTAGACGACAGGATATAATGACAAATGAACTAATTTCAAAGGACATAACGTTCATTGGATATAATTTTTACCTGTTCACACTTCAAGACAAGTCAAAATATATTTATTCAATAAACTCAATTAATAAGTACTTTGAATCGTCCAAATCTTTTTTAACCTACCACCCATTCAGGACATATTTTTTTAACTGTGGCAAAGAATGGGCGCAAGAAACCACAGCGCACAAAAGCAACGACATTTACAAAAAAAAAAAGAGTATGTCGTTACCAGGTCAATACAAAATATGAATTAAAAAAATAAATAAATGATGCAATACAAAATTACAATACAATGTAGTATCAATTAAATAAAGACAATTAGAAATAGCTGTTGGAGTGCTTAGAGCATTTCAGATCCAAGCTGTTTTGTCTTCTGTGTAATCTGACACTTTATAATAAGCTTTTTTATAAAGCTTTTCTTTGATTTTGATTTTAAATTTATTAAGATCTAATTTCTGAATATCATTTGGTACTTTGTTGTAAAATCTTACACACAGACCCTTCCTATAACAACATTAAGTACGTACATATATTATTCATTTGATATAATACTCATATTCTCTAACAACTTTTTCCATAAAGCTATATTGGTATAATAATCATATTCTTTAACATCATTTAACCCTAAATCGCATTTAGGGTTCGCATCGCATCGCATCAAAAATAGCATTTAACCCTAAATCGATTTCAAATATTGTCTTAAAAAGTTAATACGTTGAATTTTCGTTGAGGTTGTGCTAAAAATTCAGTGACAGAAACGAATCGCGGCAAAACCTACTCCACGTAGACTTGTCTGCCCTACGCTAGAGTGTAATTAAAGCGCCGGAGCCGTGACAGAAACCATGCCTGCTGCATGCTGCATGCCCGCTTGCATGCTGCATGCCTGCCTGCATGCTGCATGCCTGCTTGCATGTTGCATACCTGCCTGCATGCTGCATGACTGCCTGCATCCCGCATGCTGTCATGCTGCTAACATGCTGCATTCTGGTTTGCATGCTGCATGCTTGCTTGCATGCTGCTTGCTTGCTTGCATGCTGCTTGCTTGCATGCTGCTTGCTTATTACATGAATAATGTTTCATATGATAAGATTATTATGTCAAATGTATGTTATATTAAAGGTACATTAAGTATATCATATAAAATTATAGAATCTAAAATTATATTAAATGTTTATTAAATTAAGTCAGTTGTTATGTCAAATGAAATTATATGAAATGATATTATATTATCTGAACGTTAGACCATAAGTATTTATATCAAACATTACACACCCGACAGAAATACTAGCTGCCCTACTCCTGTTGCTCACGTGATAGGTTAGAAATTTAAGACAATCGCGAAGCGCAGCGGGGCATGCTGTATGCAGGCAAGCATACATACTGCCTGCAACCTAACCAGATTAGACTTGTGCTTGCATGCTGTATGCTTGGTTGCGTGCATGCTTGTTTGCATGCATGCAATTAAGTAACTTGCAAAGTTATTTTGCCATATAAAAATGATTAAATGTTATACTCTTGTGCGTTTAAACTTTGTGCGGATTACAATTTAGTAATTGTAAATAGTAGGGATTATGAATGGTTCCGCCTAATGTCGCATTTGGGAAGTTTAAATTCGGCGATAAAGAGTTAGGCGAAGTGAAAATAGGCATAATACATTTAGGAAAAGTAAAATTGTGCGAAAAAAATTAAGTATGGTTTGTGTGCAATTAGGAGAGCGAAAAATTCGGCGATCCAATATAGACCCTACATTAAATATAATTATTATTGAAACACTTTCAAAGTTTTCCTTTTTTTAAACTGATGTCAGATTTATAAGAGCGTGAATAAATGTCACGGTTCCTATTCGATGCCGAATGTTTGTAAACATATTACTGTCATTTGTGCAAATGTCTAGTTTCACTAGGATTTTTACAGTTTTTTGAAAGAAAGACACAACAGTTAACTGTTTTCTTGTGAATGTCTCTCAAGAAAAAGTAAAATCCTACTGCAACTAGGTATAACAGTAATTTGTTTACAAACATTCGTCATCGAATTTGGCTGGAGTATAGGTTCCGTTCTAAAACAAGAAAAATATAATACCTACTGTAATAATTTATAATACTATTATTATAAATTGTTATTGTGGTATGGTATCGATATTTCAAATGAATAAAAAAAATGTTATGTTTGAAATGGAATGTAAGTATTTATTTAAGAAGTGTGTGTTTTAGTATATGTATGTAGGGGATGGTAGTATGGTTGTTTCAGAGCTCGATGGCGCATCGGCTAGCACCTTCGGCTTGCGATCTTGCCCGCTAAGCAACTTTCGCAATGCCGGGCCACTAGATGGGTGACCAAATTTAAAACATCTCGAGCTCCTCCGTGCTTCGAAAGGCATGTTAAGCCGTTGGTCCCGTTTGTTGTCGTAAGATGACAGTTGTTAAAACCCACCAACAAGCATTGGGCCAGCGTGGTGGGTTATGCCCCAATATCACCACGCGCTATCTCTACGTGGGAAGCCTGCGCCTAGCAGTGGGACGTTTATAGGCTGATGATGATGATGACGATGTTTGAGAAAGTGCGGGTGTATGTTTGTGCCCCTAAAAGGTAAATATTTCTCGTCTCATGTAAACTATTGGACACGGATATTGATGAGCAGTCATCACATTATGTAACCTTTACAACTGTTCGACCACATAGCAAACATTTTAATTTTTAGATTTCCAACTGATCCGGTAGAAAGAAGTCGTTGTCGAAATATTTAACTATAAGGTTTCAACATAATAAGAAATTAGAGAACATGAAAAATGATTTAACATTAAAACGAAAGTTATTTAGGAAACAAATACAAAGAGAACGCCATTAACTGTTTTGATTTTAATTTAAAATATTTAAATTTCTAATTAAAAAATCAATTTTGATTAAGTATTAAATGTAAATCATCCTGCCTGTTGCTTCTATTTCGTCCCTATTACAAACATATCACACGCACGCAGGCTTCCATTAGCGCATTATTTTATTGTACTCGCCCTCGCCTTCAATCATCCATTTCTTCTAAACACACCAGCTTCTTTTATGCGTTATACCTACATATACTATAGACATACCTAATTTAAAAAGTTATGTTATCCTATGAATCATTTTAAAATTGTATTGTTTTTAAATATTTTTTCCTACTTTATTGGAAATTAGGCATTCGCTGGCCACCATTCGCGCTAGTGTCAGTCATACGCGGCTGTTACGCACACTTCAAATTCAATACAAAAACCGGACGGATTTTGAGAAGCGTTTGTATCGCGATGCTCCGTCTAGACATGTATATAGTCAAAGGGTAGAACGTGTGTATCTACAGATGTAGACATAGTAGGTGTCTATTTGGGACAATGGGATTTCGCTTAACCTTTAATACATTATATTCACCCTGTCGTCATACGGTGCGTAAGTGTGTGTAAATAAAATGCCTCTTACATTTTTAAAGATTTATTTCATATCATTTTTTTTAACTTTCAATAGTATTCGGTATCCTTCCATGCCTTTGCTACTCCTCCTTCTCCTTCCTTGATAATTGTCGATGGGCCCGTGGGCACCGCGGGGGCGGAGTCGGCGGGGGCGGCGGCGGCCAGGCTCAGCACCAGCGCCACGAGGAAAGACAGAATCTGTGGGCAAGATTCATCATCCGAATTAAATGGAACATACGCCCACCACATCATCCCCAAAGGGTTACGCAGAGTCGCAATGAGGACCGCGAAAGCAATGCACTAAAGCTCCACGGCACACCAAGTACGCACATACATACATTCACGAGTATTATCCCCGAAGGGTTAGTCAGAGACTAGCCAAAGGGGACCGCAGAAGCAGTCCACTGCTATTAGTATACTTTTCAACAAATTACAACTATTCTCAGCATGACAGGTGGTGAGCCCACCGCCGCTCTATGCTGTTGGATGTATGTGCAGTCTTTAGTCTGTTAGTCACCTTTTAGAGAAGGGGCAGTAGTATTATTTAAGTGAGCCGCGGCTCTTTTAATATTTATGTCTAGTTTTAATATCAAAATGAAATGGTACGTATGAGCGTATGCTCATTTTATTCTTAAAGTCAGCGAATACGCAACGCGGCCCGCGGAAACAGTGCACAGAAACACGCTCCACGGAACACCAAATAAATCGTTTTAACACTTTTTTATCATTATGACGAAAACCAATGATGGCAACAACATACCTAACCAAGTGCTCAAATGACTGTAGCCTAAAGTGAATGAATGACTTATATTGAAACTCCGCCTCGGTAGCAGAAAATTATATACACTACCGTACGCTGGTCATTGGACCAACGAAAAAACATACTAAGTATACATACAAAACACCCAGACCAGAAATCAATTTAGGAAAACAGTTAGTTCTAAATTGACCCGACCAAGAATAGAACCGGGACCTCAGAGCAATCTCTGAGGAAAACAGTTATTTCTAAGTTACGTGGAAGTTACTTAGAAATAACTGTTTTCCTAAATTGATTTCTGGTCTGGGTGTTTTATATGTATACTTATTTATTTATTTATTTATTTATTTATTCAACAATGTTTCAACAGCATATAACTAAACACAAGGTACAGAAGATGTTACCTAAACATAAGCCAATTAAAGAAACACATTATGCTACTAAATAATATTAACACTATACTACTAATATACTATGTATGTTTTTTCGTTATCTAACCAACAAAAACAAGTAAAATATTAAACACTGAAAAAAGACGACAACCTCAGGAGGGAATCGAATTTGGACGGGTGAAAACCAGACCTCGGTAGCCAAGTAAGTGGTTAAGGCAGCCGCCCGGAATGCGGAAGGTGCGTGGTTCGATTCCCGCCTGAGGTTATCGTCCTTTTTCAGTGTTTAACATTTTACTTAAGTATATATAAGCGTTAATAAAACGCTAAAATAAATTAAAAACATTAATCAACGAAAACAAGTTTTAAAAGAAGTTTAACTTGGACTAGATAATAATTGTGTTGTAGTAAAGTACAGCCTGTGTGCTGCCCACAGCTGGGCAAACCATTGCAATCAAGCTATCGCTACAATAGATGGGTGTTGGTTTTATCACCGCGCTTGCCACATGCGGGCTTGTTACAGGGTTATAGTGAAATAAAATTGTGTTTTCTCGAATATTAAAATGTGAAATTATAGTGGATTTTTATAAGTGTTAGAGTACGTGCATGAGTGTTGGCGAATAAAACAAAACGGTGCAACAACTCTTATCGAATTCTTTCAAGAATACCTACTCAAGGGGTTTGAAGGGGATATTTTTTACCATTAAACATTCACATTATCACAGTGCTATTATCTATTATCTACTTTATGCAATGAAAGCATTTCCTATTATCTCTCCAATCTCTTACTTGACAGTGCTAACAGCACCAAGTCAGTATTCAAGAAAAATACAAGGTCAGCATGTGAGCCGTGTCGCGTAGCGGCTGTTCCCTTGGGTGCCGTAAAAGGCGACTAACGGACTAAACACTGCACATACACCCAGCAGTATAGATCGGCGATGGGCTCACCACCTGTCACGATAAGCACATGTGCAGTCGCTATAAGGTGAAAAGTGGACTATGGCAGAGGACTGCTTTTGCGGTTTTTTTTCTACAACGGGTAAGCACTTGGCCTTTATCTCACCTGATGGTAACTGACGATAAGGCCAAAAGTGAAAGCGCGCTTCACCCGGAATCCTCAACCACTGAGGAACTGGCTAACTTATCTCTATACTGTAGGAACACAACAATGCTTTAAACATCGTTGTTATGGCGACAGACTTAGATAAGATAGTGGTAGCTAGCCAGGCGGACTTAACAGCCCTGCTACCAACCAAACCGAGCACACAACGATGTACCCCCGCTGGGAATCGAACCCGGGACCTCTGGGACTGAGACCGGTGGCTTAGCCACTAGACCATAGAGGCGGATAATAGTCATGATAACTATCTATGTATTATAAAAATTAAATTGTTAGTAACCTCGAGGCGTTTTCGTGACAGACAAAGAATAACAGTGTAACGCAGGTATCGCGCTTACCAGAGTGAGCTTCATGTTGCGTGTGCGGTGCAGCGTAGTAACTGTGCCAGCCGCAGAGACCTTCCTTTTTAAACTGAAACTTCAGCAAATATTTGGCGACCGTCAACGAATACAGGTAACGACGCCATTTGTTTCGATTAGCGCGAATCTCACAAATACATTTGTTCAAATAGCTGGGCCGCCGGCAGGAACCACCAAAACTGCCTTTATCTAGCCGATATTGATCCTTATCTGTTACTCATAAAGTTCAAAGTGTTTTAAGAGGGCACCGAGCTTCTGGCGCTAAATGATTTTAGGTATTCTATGCGGCTCATGTATGTGTGCGTGAGGCAGGAGCCGGCAAGAGCGAGCGGCGTGATATTGCAACCGCCCGCCGCCGCCGCGCCGCCCGCCGATCAAATAGCGAGCGAGGGTGCTACTAATATTTACAACATAAAACAAAATAAATGATTTCAAATACTTTTATTGAAAATATTCACGGTTACAAAAGTTTTTCCAAGTAGTAAACATTATTATCTACGAGTATAATTCACTGCCGATGCCGGTAGGTAGCGTATAGGCAGGTAGGTAGGTAGGTATCTATGATCAATTAAAATAAATTATTAGGTTTATTCTTATCGAATAATATCTATTTTCGTGACAATATTCAAAGCACAATTATAGAAACTCAATAATGTGAAATAATAGAACGGTAAACATCCCAGTACTCGACCCTATATTTTCAATATCAAATTAATTATTCTAGAATATCAACAAAAAAGTCTTTATGATAATTCAAGAGCGACACAATCAGTAATAGAAATGGAACATAATTAGCAAAAAAATAGACCCAAGAATAAATAAAGGTTTTCCATATAAATTCGGTCGTTCATTTGACAACATATTAGTGTGGAAAACTGTTATTTATTTCTGGAGAATAAAATTATTAGTAAGTAGGTATTTAACTTTTTTTCCGCTTTGGCATAACAGTCGCGGAAGGTGTAGCTTTTTTTCGTTTTGCTGACTCTTTCTTGTTTATTGCGTCTAAAATATATTGTGGCTCACGAATTTCCATTTTCCTGTCCAGCCTTGAATCAATTAATTCTGGTAATAGACAATCAAAATAAAATGTTTTTAATTTGAGTTCCATACTATTCACCCAGAATTCGTTATCTCTCTTTATTGCTTCTATTTTCATATTTTTTTCTGTCCACACAACAAATAAACATACTTCTTTCCGAGTAATGTGAAGCTGACCCTGCACTTGGTAGAACCAATCATGTTGTTTATTTATTGTCAATTTCCCTTTCTTCTCCTGTTTCCAGAAATTAATTTTTTTTTGTACTATGCCTTCTTCGACTGTTATGTCCTTCGCCGAATACGGACACTTAATTTCAATAATTTTATTATCTAATACTCCGTCTGGACTTGCCGCCAAAAACGGCAAATCAGAGTCGACGAATAAGCCACATTTCTGTATACCAATAAAGTCTGCTTCTTCGTCGTGTTTTAGTACTTCTGCCAATTGTTCTAATGCAATATGTTCGTGTTCCTTACCATAACGAATAGATTTAACGTGGCTTAGATCACCAGTAACATTTACGAGACTTTTTACTAGAGGTGCACATTTTATAAGTCCTCTTTTGCATACCTTTCCGAAGGCAGACGCAGTGAGACGTAGTTTTCTTTCTTGATGCCATTCAATAGAATCTGCTTGCAAAACAGTTCTTTTTTCAAGCGATTGGCGATCTTCAGCGGAAAGATGAATTTTTTTCATGTGTTCTGATTTAGCAAAATCAAAGTCAGCTTGCTCTAGATCGGGCTTTTGATAACAGTCGCCATAGTGTTTGTCATTGGCATTGCTTGAAGCCATTTTTTTACAAAAGATTTTAATAACCTGCGTTTTACATCTGCGATTCTTTTTTTATTGCGTTTAATCTCTAAGCGTTTTATGATAGGGTTAGGACTTCTCATCAAAAAGTTTTTGCTAATGTAGGATTGCGGTGCTTTAGAATTAAATGCCACAACTGAACCAGCACAGCGAGCTGTATAAGACTGGCGACCTGAATAATTAATTCGTTTACCACCCACAAATTTCGCAATAACGCTGTTAAATATTTCTGCAATATTACTATTAACATTATGTATAAGGCTTTTGGCATTGTTTACTAATCTAGACATAATTTTTATAATAGCAGCAAAAATATTGTTAGACTTCATTTCAGCAACAAAATTTTGTAAAGGTTCATTTTTATCAATATCTTGACAAAAATAAGGTTTACATGATTTGTGATCACCGAAAACATGATTTGGCGCATTTATTAAATCTTGTTTTAGGTCAATTACTTTTTGGTTAAAATTTGATTCTTTGGAGTTGATATGTTTGATAGCACCTTTAACTGATCTACGTAAGCGCAGTATAGATTGTCCAAGAAGTTTGCGATATTTTATAGGATAGCTAGTGTTCTTGGTTAACTCTTCAAGTTTCGTGCAAAAGTTTCTCAACAGGTGATTAGTGCATTCAATTTTTTCTACTAACAAGTTTCCATAAGGTTTTGCTTCTAATATGCTTTTATATGTACTGGAGTCCCCATCAGCAATCAACTTTGAGTAAATCAAGCCTTGATTCGGTAAAGAATGTTTAAAGCCTTCGACTATTGCAACGGATTCCATACCACTTGAGGATCCTTCGTAATTTTTAAAACACATGTGATCGGGAGCCGGCAGTTTTTTGTTCTCTGACCGTGCACAAATCATACAGTATTTATTTTTTACTGCCATGTAAAGGACCTTTTTTGTTTTGTAACCAATAATTACTACAGCACCCGACAGAGCGTTATAATTCTTTTTAAATGATCTTTTAGACCAACATCCGTCAGCAACTACAGTAATTATAGGTACTCCATCTGCATTAATATTACCATCGCGTACAGCTAAATCGTATTCTTCTTTTGCAGCTTCTTCCATACACTTTTCTTTTGCCGTTTCCCATAGTTCACAGACTCTCGCATGACACTTGGCATACAAATGATCCGACATAGAAGGTATTTCAAGTGAACCAGTCACTTGTTCTAAACCTGCGTATCCTGCACCTATAGACATGATACCACTTACCGCATTTTCATTGAGATCAAGTTCATTTTTATTATTGTACGTTTTACAACTCTTTAAACTCAATCTAACGTTGCTCATTTTGCAAACAATCTCAAATTTTGACACTAATCCCTTTCTTTTTTCTCCGACTAATTTTAAATGATTAAAATTACAACCTAATGGAGAGTTATGATGCGAAATTTCTTGCAACTGTTCAAAGAAATACATAAAATCTACAACTCTGTTTCCAGTTATTCTGATTTCTTCCTCTTTTTCTTCTGGTCTTACTATATAATAATATTCTTCTTGATCTGAATCAGCTGGCGAATGTTGTGAAGAAAGCTAAAAGGTATAATCAAATATGAAATCAAATAAACGTGTTAGCCTATTTATTTAACGACTAGGTTCAGGATACCTTGATAAATTTATAATTAACAACTTACATTGGGATTATCTTGCGTCCTAGGTATAGCAGCAAGCCTCTGTAAATTCTGTGTTTCACCAAACGGAAGTCTAAAATGAAAAAAAAATATTGTAAGTAATAGTTTCTAAGGATTTATAATATAAATTAGTGTAACAGTACGATTGTTGGAATATTATATATTTATAGGACCAAGGAGCAAAACGCAGCTCAGAGCACTCAAAGTTTCAACCAATCACAGCTTTAAAAGTATATACCATTTGTAAATGACACAACACTAACCCACTTCTTCCAGTGACTGCGTCCATGATTCTAAACTCAATAGTTTATATTTTTTTTTAGTAAAAGACAGTTGATATTTTTTCGTGATTTGAGAGTTACTTCCGCAATTGTGCTTACGGAAACACTGTACATTCATCATAGCACCAGAATTTTTTCGTGATTTCAGAGTTGATTCCGTAATAAAAGTTGTATAGAATCATGGGCTCATTCACGGGAAGAAGTGGCTGGTTGCTGTTCATTTACAAATGGTATATTATACCT
This sequence comes from Scoparia ambigualis, assembly GCA_963921215.1. Classification (NCBI taxonomy): domain Eukaryota; kingdom Metazoa; phylum Arthropoda; class Insecta; order Lepidoptera; family Crambidae; genus Scoparia; species Scoparia ambigualis. Next base: position 785,907 of record OY992515.1, read on the forward strand.
GATTTACACAGATATCTAATAGAAAAAAATATGAGGACAAAAGAAACAATAATTTTCATTAACGGACTTACTTCATGGCATAATTTTCTTTGGGTGCGTAAGTCATGCCATTGTCTATTTCTCCATTCACTGAAAGACAAGAATTTTGTCCCAGTGTAATTGGCACCCTGCAATAAAACAACATTTTGATTTAATTAGAAATACTTACTTTGTTTATTAGCAAAAGTAGAGTTTGGATGCAATTTGTGAAATTCATTCCATGAAAATAATTAGATTTTAAACTTACACTTCCAGAGTGTGATAAGTTTTAGATTCGGTATCATCCAAGATATTTACCCTGTCAATTGAAAAATATAAAAATAAGTGAAGTGGTACACATCCTACTATTACAGTACAGTACGGTACAGTCAGCTTCATGACAGTCAATACACTCTAGTTCCAATCTAACCTTTATGGCGTATGAGATAAGAGCTGTGCTAATGTCAAAGTGTATCCACTGATATGACGTTGGCTGTACTTACCTATTCGTTAAAATATCGTAAAAAGGTACCTAGCTACATTATGTAAGATAAGCTATAAACTTTATTCTACGAATAGGTCTAATTATGTTAATGAAACCTACTTATTGAATTAAGTTGGTATACCTATAAACTATATTTATATACACCAGAGATTTTTCATTGGTTTTGGAGCCGAAAACGTTATAATACAAAAAAAGTGTTGTACCAATAGATTAAGAAATAATAATCGCTTTACGAGCAAAGATAAAAAAGTTGTAAAAGTGACTTTTTGTCGCAAACACATAGTAACGTTCTAGTTCACATAGTAAGACGGCGCGTTTGAAGCGCCTCGGTCGTTGACTTTTATTAGATCGTCCCGTACTAAGGTTTGTCAATTTTTTATTGATATTTTTTTAATGTTTTTTTTATTTTTATTTTTTTAATGTTTTTTATGCTCATATTTTTTGTTGTACAAGCTAAATAGCTTCTACTGATGATAAACATAAACAGGGTTTCGGCATCAAAACCAATGAAAAATCTCGGTGTGTATATATATATATATATATATATATATATATATCATTAGGTACTTATTATACTTACGAAGTCGCAGTATTCTTTTCGTCTTCAAACTTTTCTGACTGTAGTTGCTTTTCTCTCACTGCGTCATCAAATGATTCAAATGTATTTTGTAATAAAATGCCAACAACTGGTACATTTACCCTATAAATAGAAAAGTGATGTGGTGAACTATTTATAGTTAATTTAACTTAGTGAATTTTACCAACCTTTGGTAGGTAAGTTTTGCTGAAAAATCGTAAGTTAATACTCGTAGGTGTATTATTAATAGGTAGAGTAAGTAGGTAGGTACCGACTATACTTACGAAGCAACAGGGGTATTCTCTTTGTCTACGAAATTCTCAGCCTGTAGGTGTCTTGCTCTAGAAAAGTAAATTGATTTGTTTTTATCCTCCTATTTAAAAAATCACACAGTAAGGCAAATCTATAAAAAATACGAATAAAAATTGTATGTAACACCATTGTATACAACAAGATGCAATAAAGGAATATCAATATAAGATTTTTGATGAAATTTGACGCACATAATATAAATAAATATGAGACAACATCATACACATTGTACTGATCTCATAGTAAGTTGATTGTGATTGTGATATGGAAATTAAAAACAAAGACGATACCACAAGAACCCACACCCAGACAATACCTACCTATAGAAAACGATCGTTTCAATCGTCAGAGCCTCGCTAGTCGCTATTGCCATGGTAACGCCGCGAAACCGCGCGCGGGCGCTAGCTAGTAGTAAATAAGGTGTAAGAGGTACGAGTTTTACTTACTTTATTTCTTCATGCAAGCGTTTAGCGTTTTTTTTTCGCCAACCCATTCTCTTCTTTGATTTGTTTACTTTGTTCCCCATTTAAAATATTATCGAAAAACACAAAATACTCCGTTACGTTTTTAAAACCGTGCGTGCGCAAAACGACACAGGCTCGACGTCCGACGGCCGAAGCTGAACTGAAGCGGACAGGGGGGAAGAGTGGCGGCTCTGTCTAGGATGGGCAGAATGTGCGCGACTTTAGGTATTTCTTTCTTATTATTTAAACAAATACACATTTTGAAAATGTAAATTGTATACGTTATAGAGAACATAAAGTTTTGTCATTATTCAAAAACTGATGACCTTCCGTGAAGTATTTACACCGTATTATAGGTTTATATTATTTTTTAACGCTAACTTTGGATTTTTTTTCTATCGAGGAAACTACAAGTAATCGTGTTTCTAAAAAGTACGATTTATAGAGTGAATCCTTAACTATTTTACATATCAATTGCATAGCTAAACTTTCAGTATTAACAATACAGGAAGGGATCAAACGACCGCAATTATTTCGCCAGAAGCTCGGTGCCCTCTTAAAGAGACCATTGGTGATAGGTTAACTCGCCGCCTTCTGAATATTGCACACCTTTATTAAGTACACGTCATCGTGTCGCGTTCTTTAAAATAAGTTTTTTTTTACATTAAGGAAATAAATCCTATAAAAAAAAGTTTTATTTCTGACCTGCACAACACATCTTTTTCATACGTACAATGTCGGACTCCGTCGCTTTACCAGTCTAAAGGTCAAAATCCCTTGCACACCGCGTCGTCTATTTGGTACGGGCACGTACCCGGGCGGGCGTTGCGCTTCATACGAAAATCGCTACAAAGTGGTAAAGCGACGGTGACCCCGACCGTACATACAGTCACGAGCAAAAAATATGTTAGCAATTATAATATATAATATAATTCTCCTCTCCCCCCGGACCTCTGAGGAGTTCAGACGCTTAAACAGCTGCACGTATTTATTTAAAAAAATATATAATATTCTCAATTTTAACCAAAAAAATAATCTGCAATATTAGGAGCACAGCATCGCAAGGAGGTTCATTCCGCGCGCAGTGTGAATCGTCGTAACGCACACAACACAGCCGCAACGCCAGCAACACCAAGCCTACGCGTGAGTGAGACAACATATTAACTACCTAAAGAAAAAAGTACAACAAGACAGGGGTCTAAACAAATTTTGTACCGCAGTGTCTATCATCAGACCTCCGCGCTTATGAACACAAATCTATCTGTAAGCTTCTCGCAGTTTATGTTGCCCTGGTACTTCGCAGACATAAATTTGAAATTAGTGCCAAAATACAAAGTAAAAAAGTTGAAAAAGTTGAAAAACTTTAATAACCAGTAGTGACATAGGCCGGGCGCCGTCTACACTAATAACTTCAAGTTACCTTTTGCGCTTTCTGATTCCCTGGTACTTGTTTTGTTGGTCTGTAGTAATATGCCCTTGAGAAGGACACCTCCAAAGTCACCGGGATCAAAACAACAACAACAAAAAAAGGCTTCTTCTTCGCCCGCACCTAAAGCCACAGCAACACCTATGTCGCAAGGGACAACCGACAACACTATTAAACCTTTTTTGGTACAACTCGATAAGATGAATACTGCAACAACTTCTCAACCCGAATCCGCTGGTTCGACAAAAACCATCACCGACGGAAAATTAACGCATTTCGGCTCGGAACCAAACTTAACCACATCAAGTAATAATTTACAAAATGTAACCACGCGAAATGTAAACAAACGTTTGCGTCGTGATAGCAACAATGGCAATGTCGCAAACTCGCCTTCTGAGGATGATTCGATCAAATGTATGATAGCAGTGCAAAACTCTAAGCTTGACACCATCGTGGAATTCATGCATGATGTGAAATCTCAGATGAATGGTGTACAAGATTCATTGGAGTTTATGTCGCATAAATATGATGAACTTCTAAACCGCTTTAACTCATTGGAACAACAAAATAAAGAAGAAAAGAAGTATATCCAACAATTGGAAAATAAAATTGAATATTTAGAAAAGAATGGGCGAGTAACCAACATAGAAATTAGAAACATACCGACCAACAACACCGAAAACAAATCCGATTTGATCAATTTACTGAAGAAAATAGGTACTCTTAACGTATGCATAGAACAGCATGTTGTCAGAAACATTTATAGAGTTTCCACGCCTGTGCCTGAAAATAAACCAATTATTGTCGAATTTAATAACATCTTTACAAAAGACGAAGTACTCGCATCTGTCAAATCATTCAACAAGAGGCACCCGAGTAATAAATTAAATACGTCCCATTTATCATTCATTGGCCCGTCTAAACCAGTCTTTATTACTGACAATCTTACGTTTAAAAACAAGAAGCTATACGCAATGGCTCGTGAATTTTCTAAGTGAAATAACATCAAATACTGTTGGACCTCTCGTGGATCTGTCTATTTGCTTAAGAACTACGGAACTCCTGTCTGTCGTATCAATACGGATGCGGACCTCAACAACATTAAATCGTGACTATACAGTAAACAACATGCCGCAGATTGTCATTATATAATTAATAATATTTTAAGCCTTTTTTTTTGGTTATAATATCGCTTATGTTTAAATTTAGAATACAATGCTATTTAAGGTTCACTAGGATATATTTTATAAATACTTGTTTATTTTTAATCACTATAATACACACAAACCTAAATAGACAATATACTACAAAACACTACACACTGTTATTTACACAAATTAAAAAGTATATGTACACCTTACCCACCAATTTACATACACAAAAGGATAAGATAAAGCTATTCTATACAACGGAAACCATTTTTTGTTTTTATATCAACGTTTATAATCAATACATACCCACTCTAATGTCACAATTTTCTTTTATAATGACTAAATATGAATACACAACACAGTAATATTATTGATGAAATAGAACAATTAGACCAAATACCATGTACATATGTAGAATCCTTAATGATTACCAAAACTGTTCTGAACATGGAAGGTGGCAACTCACTCTGTGTTTTGTCGGTTAACATCAGAAGTATATACTGCAACTTTAATAGATTCCTAATATTCCTGACAGAGTTGGATCTTCCCATTGACGTTATCGTACTATCGGAATGCTGGATTAACCCTGACTCAACCATACCTACTATAGACGGATACGATGCTATTGCTAGTAAAATTACCTTCAATCAAAACGATGGGGTTGTAGTGTATACAAAAAACAACATTGAAGTCACCTGCTCGGAAGTCAGAATATGTGAAGGGAATTGCATATTAATTAACATTTTGGAAGATACATCTATTATATGTACTTATCGACCGCCGTCCTTTAAAAATCCTTTTAACTACATAAATTCATTAAACGAACTACTGGAGAGTATCACAACTAAGAATATTATTTTAACCGGAGACGTAAATATAAATATTTTACCAAATAACCTAAACAGTACTGCAAATGACTACCTAAACATCATGGCCTATCATGGTCTTAGGCAAGGTATTCATAAACCAACAAGACTAAATGCATGCTTAGACCATTTCATGGTTAAAACTACACTGCCTTGTCAGACAATTGTTTTTGGCGAGTTTACTGATCACTCCCCAATATTGCTTAAAATTGATAAGTCTCTAATCAGGAAAACAACGATTCCACTCACTATCAGCACTACTGACTACGAAATGGTAAAGAAAAATATTTTAGAACTGGATTGGGACAACTTTTACAATTTTACTGACGTCAATATAGCAACTGAATATCTAATTACTAATTTAAAGAATATAATTAATAGAAACACAACTAATTCAAAAATACCTAACAAAATCAAACCACTTAAACCATGGATTACAATAGGAATAGTGAAATCAATACGTAAAAGAGATAAATTACTTAAAAAGTTCAGAAAAACACCAAAATTAAATGATTTAAATATAGAAGTTGAATACAAAAACTATAGAAATATATGTAATCGAATAATAAAATACGCTAAAAGTAACTACTATAGAAATAAATTACAAAAATCTGTTGGTAACAGCAAAGCAACCTGGAAAGGTATCAAAGAGTTATGCAATATGACTAAAAATAAGGACTCCAACTCTAACCTACTTGCTCTAGGGGATAACCCAAAGAAGTCACTCGACCAAGTAAACCAATACTTTACCACCATAGGTAGTGATCTTGCCAAGCACACCCTTAACAAATTGGGACTAGCTGAAATCGACCTAATAAATAAAATTAAAAATACGTCTACCCCGTCACATTCAATGTCTTTTTCCCCTACAGACACCTATGAAATTAGTAATATCATAGGAAATTTGGACTCCAATAGGAGAAGATAAAATAACTATACGCTTTTTAAAAATGTTTAAAGAATTATTGATATCACCAATCATGTACATCTGCAACTTAAGTTTCACAACAGGAGTTTTTCAAGTTTATTTAAAACTGCCATAGTCTGTCCAATTTATAAAGCGGGAGACCGTGACAACCCATCAAATTATAGGCCGATTTCCCTTTTACCAACTATGTCCAAAATAATAGAAAAGCTTGTCAACCGTGTAGGCTAGTCAGCTATATGAACAAGATAAAGGTCCTGTCAGAAAACCAATACGGGTTTCGAGCTGGCCGGTCGACGGAGGATGCGATACTTAATCTGACTTCTTTGGTTACTGAGTTTCTGGACAAGGGCGATAACTGTGTTGGAGTTTTTCTGGATCTCCAGAAAGCCTTCGACACAGTCTCCATTCCAATATTACTTGCACGCCTTGAAAGTTCAGGTGTAAGGGGTGTGGTACACTTTTGGTTTTCCGATTATCTGACGGGTCAATATCAAGTTGTGAGAGTTGATTGTGCATTAAAAGTCCCTGGAGCTGACATGATCATGTTTGCTGACGACACCGCTGTTTTATTTCATGCCAATACGTGGAAAGAGGCTGTAGAAGCGGCAGAAGTAGGATTGAGTAATATCACAGTATGGTTAGAAGAAAATCTTCTCTCAATTAACTCACAAAAAACAAAATTCCTGTGCTTTAGCAAGACGAAAGCCAAAAGCCCAGATTGCAATCTAACTCTTACTTTACACACATTTCCATGTAATTTTAATGTACAGTCAAATTGCAGCTGTCCAACTCTCTCCCGCGTACCATCTCTTAGATATCTAGGTGTTACCGTGGACGACAATCTCCAATGGAGACCCCACCTTAGTGTGTTGTCAGCCAAAGTTCGTAAACTTATCTTTGCATTCAAGCAACTACGTATCGCAGCAGATCACAGTTTACTTATCTCAACATACAAAGCCCTTCGTCAATGCATACTTACTTACTGCATATGTGTTTGGGGAAATGCTGCAAAGGTGCACATGATTCAGCTCGAAAGAGCTCAAAGAGCCATTCTAAAAGTCGCGTTGGGTCTTCCCTACTAGTTCTCAACAGAGCAACTGTATCAGCAGGCGGGGGTTCTCCCAGTCCGAAAGCTTTACGTTTTGCTTACACTATGCAGGTTTCATTGTAAAATAGTCCCACATACTATACTAGCAAAAAAAAGAGTCCCAAGATATAAAACTCCCACAGGTCGATCAACACTAATGAAACGTAATTTTATTAACATTGCACCTCGCTTTTACAACGAGGTACTCTCATCAAATAGAAACATTACACAGTTCAGTAAAAGTAAATTTAAGGAAATAATAATAAAATGGTTAGAACAATTAAAATATGACAATGTAGAAGAGCTTATTCACAAATTTACTTGTTTATCCTGAAACTTACATGCACGCACCACGCATAGACACACGCACAGACACACACACTCACGCACTCACACACACACCCCCACACCCCCATACACACACACACACACCCCCACACACACACACACACACGAACACACACACGTATATATGTTTTTTGTATTAATGATTCATAGAATAATTACCATGTTTCGTAAGCATTGGTAGGTAATATTTTGTCGTCATAGTGACCACATCCTGCCTCATGGTAAGCAGCCGATGCATTCCAAAATAATGAGAGCGCTTTTCGTCGTGAACAAGCACGGTAACAAGCGCACCTATCCATAACGACCTGCATAAATGTAGTTTCTCGCCCCGCTTAAAAGACTATAGAATCTGGGAAACACATGCGCCGGTAGAGAATTCCAAAGGAACGACTTGCCAAATTTTTTGCTACAAGTGCTGATAGTCTTCACAGTATGATGGTGGTTCCTAAGACCAACACGTGTAGTCCGGGAGAGGAAAGAGAGGTAGGGATTAGATCAAAAAGTTCTTCAGTACACTCTCCGTAGTAATTCCGGTAGAAGACACTGAGAGAAGCAATTCTCTACGCAGCTATAGGTCCTCAAGAGAGGCTGTAACCCCAGCATCTCCAATAATGCATACCGCTCGCCTTTGCAGTCTATCAAGTGCATCGAGGAGGTATTTAGTGGAGCCGTCCTATAGATGGGAACAATACTCCAGACTCTATCGCACCTGAGTGTTGTACAGCAAATAGCGCTGCTCGGGAGTGAAAAACCGCCTCACCTAATTGAGGATACCCAATATACGGGAGGCAGTTAAAATAGCACTCTCGATGTAGCATTTTGGATTTAGTTCCTGGTCGATATCCATGTCAAGAATGCTGAGGTCCACCAAAATAGGTAACGGAGAATTCTGAAGAGAGATCCCTCTCTTCAGAATTCTCCGTTAGTTAGTTTTAGTAAGGAAAGTAAGTTCACTACCTAAAGGAAATAGGATGTTGAATATATTAAGCATCTTTAATAAACTTAAGATGGAATATCCTGCCAAGGCAACCAATACAATTTAGTTATATTGGTAATTTATGAGATCTGTATAATAAATAGTAAGAGTAAATAAAAGTTATTTTACTTTAAATAATAGCATTCTATTTTAGTTCACTACCTAAAGACATAGGTTGTTCCATTGAATAACTGGATAATTAAGTTTAGAATGTGGTATTAAGATATAGGGGTAACGGCAAGCCCTAAGGTAAATTCTATTGATTTATAAAGAATTAATTGAGTGTAGAGCCTAGTAAATAGTAACTTTCATAATCTAATATAAAATCAAAGTTGAGGAGTGATGTGAATTCTCAGTTTAATGGAATTTGAAGCCACAGGCTAAATCAGATAAAGTATAAACTTAAATTCCTATCTGGTCAGGGGTCGATATAAACAATGAGTTGTTGGACACGCTAATAGCGGGACGGGGCTATTAAATTACCAGATCCCTCTAATGTGTAATAAATTTATTTATAAACTCTAATAATACCTGCGAGCTATGGTGTTTTCCTATTATCTTATGAGTGGTTTGGCATTTCTTTCCCGCAGCTGCTGTAATGGATTTAGGTTGTGGTTCGGACGAAGACACTGATAGGCTTATGTACATCTGGGATGTTAGATATTGATGATTAGGGTAATAGGTTGAAAGGAAATAATTTAACACAGGGATAAGCCAATTATTAAAGTTTAACTAATAGATTTGGGTTACTTTAATCACGGTATTGTATGTAGGTTAGACGATCTGGCCAAATTATGATCTTATTATCTTATTACATCGCTTGACTGAAGTTTATTACTAATAGGTTTAAGTTATATTAGGTCTAGATTAAGATTCCATTATCATTCAACAACAACACACTATACAAAACATCAACTACACAAGCATTAGATATAGGTCGTATATATAGCCTTTAGTAAAGTTAAGAGTTAGTATAATAAAATTTAAGTTAAGAGTTAGGGAAGACTTAGTTGATGGTAATCTCGCATGGCGGTACGTTGTAGGTTATTGTAGGTTAATAAGTTTTAAGAATTAAAATAGTTATATAAGTTACAGTGACATTGGCACAGGTACCTTACAATGGAATTTTTTATAAAGCTGATTTTTTATTATTATATTCATTAATAGGTAACATTGATTGGACCCCGATTTATTCTTTAGATCTTGAAAACAGTCTAGATTATTTTTACAAGGAGCTTAATTTTATTTTAAACACGTGTGTACCGAAAAAACAGTGTAAACAGGTCAATTCAGGCTGTACTTACCCCGAATGGTACACCGGGAAAATAATTCGTTCTATAAAATATAAAGCATTGCTACATAAAAAATATAAGACAACTAAATTAGACAGGGACTACAAAAATTTCGCTGAAATGCGTACTAAAGTAAAAACTATGTTAGTAACTGCACATAGTCAGCATAGGGAGTCATTGCAAAATAATCTCAAAAGGGACCCAAAATCGTTTTGGAATTACATAAATTCAAAAAGAAGTAAAAGATGTCCACAAATAATTTTAAAGGATGGGAAGGTTTTAGCTAGCGATGAATGTGCAACAGAGTTTGCTAGATTTTTTCATTCTGTGTATAGTGGACAAAGATGTGTGTTGGACGTGAGCACAGCTGTAGAGGAGGCCGGTGGGCACAACGGGGCAGCTCGAGTGCACTTATATCATTTGCAGCTTAGTGAAGTACTTACCGCGCTAAAACAACTCAAAGCAAAAAGATCTGCAGGACCTGACGGTATTCCACCGTTTCTTTTCAAAGATTGTAGGGTAGCACTTGCGGAGCCATTGCTTCACATATTCAATCAATGTTTGAGTTTAGCTACATTTCCGGATAGGTGGAAAATTACAAAGGTTGTACCAGTTCCAAAAGGAACTGCGGGGACAAGTGTCGATGGTTATAGACCGGTAGCAGTACTATCAACTCCGGCGAAGGTGTTTGAGTCGACTATACACAGAAGCTTATATCAACAGATTAACTCACAGTTGTCGGACGCGCAACACGGGTTTAGACCAGCTCGTAGCACTACGAGCAACCTTCTTGCGCTTGTGGCCGATCTAATACCAACAGTGGATGGCGGGGGACAAACCGATACTGCATATTTTGACTTCAAAAAAGCGTTCGATCTCGTAAATAATGACGTGCTCCTTAAAAAGATGGCAAGTTTTGGTTTCACCCCACATCTTTTGAGTTTGTTCGCTAGCTATATGACAGATAGACAGCAGTATGTGGAGTACAAGGGGCAAAAGTCAGAACCGTATTTTACATGGTCTGGTGTAAGTCAAGGTTCGAACTTGGGACCTTTGGAGTTTTTAATCATGATAAATGACTTACCCAATGTCGTAAAGAATTCAAAATGTTTACTATTTGCAGATGACCTTAAATTGTCATTGAATATAGTGAGCGTGGTGGACGGTGACAAACTCCAAGAAGACATAGATAAGGTTGTTAAATGGAGTAAAGATAATATGTTACAGTTCAACACATCCAAATGCTCAGTGGTCAGTTTCACACGCAAACGCACGCCGATAGAATGCTCCTATAACATTGACGGAGTACCTTTATGTCAAGAGAAACAAATTAGGGATTTAGGAGTAAAGTTTACAGCGGAGTTAACGTTTAAAGATCACATAGTAGACATTTGTAAGCGGGCGTTTAGAACTCTAGGATTTACTTTGCGAACGGTCAATAGTTTTACTAATGTACAGGCTATTACCGCTTTATATAACACATTAGTTAGGAGTCACTTGGAATGTAACGCGATGATTTGGGCCCCTCATGAACAAAAGTACAACATTATGTTAGAAAGAGTGCAGAATAAATTTACAAGGTACCTTTATTTAAAGCTGTATGGAGTGTACCCCTTTTATCCTTTGCAGTATCCTACGTTATTCGTTCTGGGTATGGTAGGATATAATCAGCTTAGGGTCAGGAGAGAGCTCAGACTTGTGTCATATCTATTTATGGTGTTTAGAGGAAAGATATATAATCCGGAAATATTAGGGTTAATGGGTGTTTTTGTTCCGGATGAATACATATGGCGACGGCGACGGCCGAACCTACTGCTTGTCCCGAGAAGTCGCACTAATTTACAACACGAGGCGCCTCTGACGCGCGCCTTTTACACACTCAACCTCATTGATAAGGAGACGGATTTATTCGTTTGTGCTTTGAGCGAATTCACGAGGGTAGCTGCTTGGATAATTTGTTACAAATAAATACAATTGTGTTATCTATTTACATTGTAAGTTTGTGTAAATAATAAAAATAATTAATTATGGTTAGGCATTCATGACATTCATGATGTCCAAAAAGGCATATTATTATTATATTATTTTTCCTCATTTATGATGTTATTATTATGTTATTATTTTTATTTCTTATGTATGAATTATTTTATTATTTTAATTTGTAATGTAGTATTTATTATCTTTTTGATGTAAGTATAATTTTATTGATGTTAATATTGTAAAAAAAGTATTACTTAATTGTAAAATTTGCTTTCCTATCGCATTAGGTACCCACCTGTAAGGATAGTGATAATTGTTGTGATAAATAAATAAATAAATAAATAAATAAAAGTTAAGGTAACGGCGGTGATGTATATATGTAGTTATAGAAATATACAGCACGAAGAAGATAGATTAGGTTGTGAGGTTACATTGTGCATCGGTTTATTACGGTGCAGTCTCACTGCTGGGCGGTGAGCTACGTGCTGGAGCCAGTAAAGGTGAAAGATCATCATATTATGTTTTCTGGGGTTATCAATACTGAGGGGTAGACAAGAAGCTTAGAGCTTATCATCCACCACGAAGCGAGCCACCACCACCACACGAGGACGAGCGGAGCCGCAGTCAGGGACTGGCATTCACCGTCTCCATTAAGTTTTAAGACATTTATTCTCATTAAGAATACACATTAATTCACTTACATGAGAACAACACAATTAACAAACAAAAAATACATATTTAAGAGATACGTACTTAAGGACGGTAGTTTTAAAACATTGTCACAACAAATACACGAGCCTCAGGCATCGGGCGCAATGATAACAAACTACGCTCAGCGCCACGCTAGATATGGTTTGCTTACAAAAAATTAGATATTTAATATTTAAGGTAAAGCTTTATTTTAAGGGGGGGTTTTTTATTATTATTATTTTGTTTTAATTAAACTATTATTTAGATTTCTTTTTAAATTATTTTAAATTGAGGACAAAAACGCATAAATAAATACAAATGATGGTTTGTCTATATGTTAAGACTTTTTAACCGACTTCAAAAGAAAAGAAGGCTAAAACCTATTTATTATTGTTAATTTATCTTATTGAACTTGTGTAATGTTTTAGAAGTTTTTTAAATGTAATCATTGATTGGGTTTCTTTAATGTCCTTTTGAAGCTTGTTATAAATTTGTGCACTTTTGGAAAATTAGCTTCGCTCTGGTAGGCCATCAACGTCTTCAACTGAAGTTAACATCGCAAAACTGAAGGAAATGGTGACTGAAAATCCTCATTCAAGTTTGAGAGAGATAGCCGCTGAGCTTTTTGTGTCTCACGAGTCGATCCGTACCATTTTAAATAATCACTTGTGTATGAAACGTGTTGCCGCTCGGCTAGTCCCAAAAGACCTGAATTTTCTCCATAAACTCAATCGCATAAGAGTCGCTGAGGACATGCCAGAACGAGTCATTTCCGACCCAACATTCATGCAACGCATGTTACTGGTGCCGAGACGTCGGTTTACGAGTTTGCCATGCAAACTAGTCAATAAGCTTTGGAGTGGCGCCTTTCGACTGAACCGAAACCGAAAAAACCACGCCAAAGTCGATCAAAAGTCAACGTCATGTTGACTGTTTTCTTTGTCTATCGCGGTGTTGTGCACTCGGATTTCTTGCCGGAAGGCCAAACGGTGAATAAAGAATATTATTTGAGCGTTATGCGGCGCTTAAGAGAGCAAATTCGACGAAAAATGCCAAATTTGTGAAAAGAAAATTCTTGGATTTGCATCACGATAATGCGCCTTCGCACAAGGCCATCATTGTGAACGAATTTTTGACCAAAAACTCAACAAATACCATCTTGCAACCACCTTATTCACTAGAACTTCAGCAGACTTCTTTCTTTTTCCTAAACTCAAATTACCACATCGTGGCACCCGTTTTCATTCGGTAGAAGACATAAAGGAGAATTCGCGGCGAGAACTCAACTCAAATCCGGAAAAAGCGTTGAAAAAATGTTTTGATGATTGTATTATCCGTTGGCGTCAGTGTATCGTTTCTGAAGGCGCATACCACTTTGAAGGCGATAAAATAAATTTGGATGAATTACTAACATTTTGTGTATTATTGATATTTTCCCGGTACTTACTTTCTTGACAGAGTAGTAATAATAAGATTGAGTTATATTTGAAAATTGTGGAAACCATAGTGATTGTTGGTGATTGTAGCGCTGTGTATAACTTTCTGGGCTTGGATTTACTAGCACAAGCACTGCATAATTATTTAGCCAGATAATTAAATTTTATAAAATAAATAAATATAGGTAACGAACTAAATTACACGGGCTCGTTGCCCCTTGCCAATGTCAAATATTATCCATAGAATATTTGACATCGAATAACTGTGTAGATCGCTTTTGAATTCGGTATCATAAATGGTGACCAGGGTGACCCATTTTTTTCACTTTATATTTTTTGACGTTTTTAGCAACCTATTTTGTCTCTTTCCTTTAACGTTTATGGTCCATTTGAAAAAAATAGGACAACTATACGAGTCTCATTTGGGCTCCTATGCTTAGTTAATATTCTATGAGCCAAACGCACAATGACACATCGTGTTTACGCAAATTGACACATATTCACAAACGCGAAATGACACACGGCAACGACTACGCGAAATGTCATCCTACTTACTGATTTTAAATCACGAATTCGTTTTCCATTTTTGTAAAATTGTGCATAATTATGTGTATGTATATTGTCTGTGGAATAAATAAAAACGTTAAAAATAAAGTTTGCTTAAGACAGAACATGACATAATGAGTAACACATTTTGTACGAGCATGTAAATTTATTATATTTTATAAGTACTTATCTATAGCGCTGACACGGCCACATACGCCTGCGCGCGCCTTATATAAGAGCACAATACTTATGTAAGTTTTAGTGACAATAAACCACTCTTCGAGAAACGTCGTTTGCAAAAAAAAATCAAAATCAATATATCTTTATTCAGTAAGCTTAAAGTAAGCATTTTGAATCGTATAAATTTATTATTTTACGGATGGATGGATAGGCTGGTGCCTATCCATCCACCCCACCCATTCAGGAAGTCTTTTAGCTGTGAAGAAGAACGGGCACAAGAAACTTCACAGCTTTAAAATAATATAGAAGTAACGACATTTACAAAACAACATGTCGTTACCAAATTATACAATCAGTTATGTAATGTCATAAAAGACAATGGATTAAGAAAACAAAACAATGTAAATATATTATTATAACCAGGCTGTTTTGTCTTCTAAATATTCCTTGACTGTGTAATAACCTTTCCTAAGTAAACAAGATTTTACATGATTCTTAAACTAATCTAAAGGTAAATCTAGTATAGTACTTGTTATTTTATTATAATAGTGTATACCTTGCCCCAAGAAAGAGCCGAGAACCTTTGTAACCTAAACAGTGGCATTACTAGTTTTGACTTATTTCTAGTATTGAAATTGTGTACATCACCGTGTTTAAAAAAAGTGTTAATATTGCAACGCACAAAAACTATACAATTATAAATATACTGCGATGCAACAGTAAGAACACCAACTTCCTTAAAAATATTTCTCAAAGAAGTTCGCGATCCCACTCTATAAATGGTTCTTATTGCTCGTTTCTGTAAAATAAATATAGTTTTAACATCAGCCGCTGTTCCCCACAAAAGGACGCCATACGACTTGACACTATGAAAATAACTAAAGTAAACAGTCCTAGCAGTTTCAACATCTGTTAGTTGTCAAATTTTTCTAATCGCATATGCTGCTGAACTGAGTTTGCCGGCCAAATTCGATATATGCGGATTCCATTGGAGTTTTGAGTCAAGGGTCATCCCTAAGAAAACTGTAGAGTCTACCAAATCTAATTTAACACCATTAATTCTAACATCGGTTTGTTCGGTCTTGACATTTGGTAGTATAAATTTAATACATTTCGTTTTTTTAGCGTTTAGCTGTAAATTATTCGCACTAAACCAACCAAGCATTGTTAACATCGTCATAATTATTCTTACATCTAGTGACATTAAAAATGAGTGAAGTATCATCTGCAAACAATACAATATCACAGAAGTTTTCTACAAGGAATGGCAAGCCATTGATATATATCAAAAATAAGAAAGGGCCAAGAATTGACCCTTGTGGAACTCCCATTTTTACATGAGAACCAGATGACTTAGTTCCATTAACGTCAACAGTTTGTGTTCTAGAACTAAGATACGACAGTATCAAATTACGCGCAAGACCATTGAGACCATAGTAATTTAACTTCATCACCAGCGTCCGGTGCTCAACGCAATCGAAAGCCTTGGACAAGTCGCAAAAAACTCCAAGAGCATTATGAGACTTCTCCCAGGCATCAAATATATGTTTTATTAGAGCTACACCTGCGTCAGTAGTGGAACGAAACTTAGTAAAACCGAATTGCTTACTATGTAAAAGATTATTTAAGTTTAAGTATTCCACTAACTGTTCGAAAATATTTTTTTTATAAATTTTACTAAGGTCGATAGTTACTGGGGTCTTCTTTGTTTCCTGATTTAAATATAGGTATAACTTTACTAAACTTCATAAGATCAGGAAAGATTCCCTTATCAACACACTTATTAAATATGTCAGCAAGATAGGGTGCAATAGAATATATAATATTTTTAATTATCTTTATAGACATGCCCCACAAATCACCTGTGTTTTTTATTTTTAGTAATTTGAAAGTTTTAATAATATTTTTAGAGTCAATATATTGCTAATTAAAAGAAACATTACATTTGGGTACATGTTGTTCGAGAAAGGATTGTGCCGCCACTGGTGATGAATTTAAATTTGAGGTTGTTACCACAGGTATATTTATAAAGAAATCATCAAAAATATTAGCAATTTGTGCATCTGAATTGATAAGGTTATCTTTAACTTTTAGAGTAAAAATGTTGTCCCGTGGTTTTAATTTACCAGTTTCACGGTTGATGATATTCCAAGTGGCTTTTATTTTATTATTAGATTTTTTAATTTTATCTTTAATGAAGTTAGATTTTGCTAGTGTGCACACATTCTTAAACAATTTAGAGTAATTTTTTACATATTATTCGGTTAAATTTAAATTTTGATTATATTGTCATAAATTATATAACTCATACAGTTTATTTCTACTTTTATAAATACCAGTCGTGGCCCAGTCACAGAACATAAGTTTTTGTGAAAACTTTATTGTTTTAGATGTAAAGACTTGATTGTATTCTGTCTTTATTACATTAAAGAGATTACTATATAGTACATTAATCATAATTTGACAAAATGAGGTAGGTATCGTTGGAAGTACCTAAATCACTGCTTAAAGGCTATGACGTTACATTAAATCGATTATAGCGCCCTCTCTAAGTAGAAACTAAAAAAAGTGTTGCCGTGTTGGATATCAAATGACAGAGCTTCATGAGCACATTCCAAAAATTAACATAAGTAGCTGTTGCTTACGGCTTTATTGACAACGATTGGCCACAATTGGACACGTATGTATCTTTGTGCATCACTTCAGAACGGCTGTACCTATTTGGCTAATTCGGAATAACAACAAACAGCAACGCGTCTGCATCTACAAAATGATAACGCGCCTCTGGCAGAGAATATATACACTACCGTGAAAAGAAGCGACACTTAAGCATGTGTGCTCGTAAAATCGCTCGCGGTTATGTGTGGGTGTCTGGATCTGCGCGGGGGCCTTGCGCGGCGCGCGGTGGTGGAGCGGGCAGTCTGTGACTCCCCTGGGCCGATGGCTGAGTCGAGCGAACGAGCGTCTGTGACTGCACGCACGCACGGACTAACCTACGACTTACTTTTCATTATTGTTGTGTATACGGCTGTGGTAATAACCAAAAACATACAGATAAAAGTTTCTTCTCATTGCCTAGCGATCCAGAAAAGGAAGTGCCTACTTTATATTAATATTCTATTACTTACCTACTGTCTGTATTACACGATTTACACATAGTTTATAGATTTAGTAAACGTCCGTCAGATTCCACTTTTGTCAGAAGCAGATTTTTTATAACTTCAGTTCAGTTTCGTCATGAATGAAGGTACCTAAATCACTCTCGACGTTTGAAGTAGGTAGGTAAGTAGGTACTCGTAATAACACTAACATCATTCATCACTACCTACCTAGTGTACCTACCTACCTATTATAAAACAAAGTCCCCCCACGTCTGTATGTCTACGTACGTAGGTAAGTAGGTACCTATTTACTTACTTAAGTCTTAAGTACTCGTACTTATTATAATATCAATTCTACTAGTCACCTACAATTATTAAGTGATTACCTATATTATTACAATTTACTTGTACCTGCACCTAACTTGTGCTTGCACCTAACTAGGTTGACGACCGACCTCCGTGGTTAAGTGATTAGCACGCCGGCGTGTCTGGCGTCGCGCCACTCGTTACCACCACCACGATTATATTAAATCTATTTATTATTAAATAAGCATATTACGACTGAACACTTTAAAATTGAACATTCAAGAACAACAATGAAACTAATTTCAAAGGATAGCTTCATGGCTACCCTGGAATTAAAGGATGCTTATTTTTTAGTAGGTATTCACCCTAGTCATAAAAAATATTTGCGATTCCGATTTGAAGAAATTCATTACGAATTTAATGTACTTTAATTTGGTCCTAACACAGCACCGTTTGTTTTTACGAAATTGTTAAAACCAGTTTTTAGTTTTCTTCGATTGTTGGGCTGTTTATCAACGATTTATTTAAAGGATATCTGCGCTCTTGCTAGAGATTATAAAAACTGTCTCGATAATGTCTTGGTAACAAGAATTTTTTAGAATCTTTAGGTTTTATTATTAACGACAAAAAGAGCTGTACAGTCCCTAATACAGTCTGCAATATCTTGGTTTTTTAATAGATACGACAAAATTTCAAATATCTTTAACCAAGGACAAAAGAAACATACTTAATCAAAAAGTGTTACAACATTTTAAATTTAAAGAACGATGTAAAATTAGGCACTTCGCACGACTAGTAGAACTTCTCACTGCATCTTGCCCCACCGTCTAATATGGTTGGTTATAATTGTAATGCTAGGTAATCATTGTTTAAATATTATGTTTTTCTGAATGTACATTGTTTTGAATTGCAATCCAGATTTATTCATTGTTTTTTTAATGTTACATTTACTTGATTGTAATTTGTATTGTACATCTAAATAAATAAATACACCAAACAAATGGAAACGTGTAAATATCTTGCAATTTATAATACGAATAACTACGATAGTTACATGTCGTTACCATCGTATTTGAAAGACGATTTTTCTTGGTGGTTAAAATCTATTGGAAGGGTGGATAATCTTATCAGACAAGATAATTACTGCTTAGAATTTTTATTTTCGGATGCAAGTAAGAAAAGGGGGGGCCGGCGGGTGCTGAGGGGACTGCTAACGTGTTATGTGTTTTCTTCGATTTTTGGGCTATTTATCAACGATTTATTTAGAGGATATCTGCGCTCTTGCTAGAGATTATAAAAACTGTCTCGATAATGTCTTGGTAACAAGAAAACCTATCATAACTTATCAATTGAGCACAGTTACATATGGAATTAAAGCGGCGCCCTTTCTAGCTATGATAACCCTGCAAAAATTAGCATCAGATGAAAAAAAAAATTACCCATTGGCAGCAAAAGTTTTACAGAGCTCCTATTACATGGACAATTGGATTTTTGGGTCACATACTTCAGAAGAGGGACAACAACTTATTTCCAATATGTATTCATTACTGAAATCAGGAGGTTTTTTGTTAAGAAAGTGGATATCAAATTATCCATCATTATTAAAAAACTTAATTTATGAGCTAAATGGAGAAATGCATCACTTTAATTTTAAAACGGATAGCATATCCAAAACATGAGGTCTTCGATGGCTGCCTGATCAAGATATATTTAGATTTAATAGCAGCATTACCTTTCAATCATCAAGCACAATAACAAAAAGAAAACTACTCGGTGAAATATCAAAAATATTTGACCCTATAGGGTGGCTTGCTCCCCTTACTACTATGCTCAAGTTATTGTTTCAAAGAGTGTGGTTAGCCAATTTAAAATGGGATGAAGAAGTACCAAAAGATATCAATAATGAATGGCAAAAGTTAAGATCAGAGTTAGAACAAATAAATCAATTTGAGATTCCGCGGTGGATAGGATTCCGTGAGAACTGTACCTATGATCGAACTACATGGGTTTTCAGACGCATCACTTAGAGCTTACGGTTGCGTGATATACGCCAAAATCAACATCGAAGAGGAAGCAAGTGTGGTGTTAATAGCGGCGAAAGCAAAATTAGTACCACAAAATAAAATATTATCATTGCCTAAACTAGAGCTAAGTGGCGCTCATTTGCTTGCAAAATTAATCAGCAAGGTCATCAAATGTCTAGAAACCCACAAAAATATTAAATTATACTGTTGGTGTGATTCTAAAGTGGTATTAGGATGGTTACAAGGAAACCCATCCCGCTGGAAACCCTTTGTAGCGAACCGAGTACGTAGCATAATTGAAGTCGTGTCACCAAACAGCTGGGATTACGTAAGCACGGGCGACAACCCTACGGACGCAGCAAGTCGCGGCCTATCAGTCACTCATTTGAAAAAACATAATTTATGGCGGAAGGGGCCGCAGTGGCTTGAAACTTTTCAAGCTCAAAAATATTAAAATAAAATGAATTACAACAGATCAAGAAAGTAAAATAAAGCATGTCAATGTTATCCAAAAATCGGAGTCAGAGCAAAGCATCATAAATAATTTATTAAAAGACTACAGTTCATTACGAATGGTGACTCATGTTATAGCATGGATTAAACGAGTGGTCATACCTACGCGTCAACGCAAAACAATGCCCAACTATATCATGTTACATGAACTGCGTCAAGCAAAAATCATTATTATTAAACGAGTACAAATGGATCATTTTAGCACAGACATAGAACAGTTAAAGCAAAATAAAGACTTATCACCTAAAAGCAGTTTAAATAATTTAAATCCGTTTATTGATCAGGAAGGAATACTGCGTGTGGGAGGCCGGTTAGCAAATGCAAAACTTAACGAAAATATGAAGCACCCCGCAATTATCCCTCACGAAAGCAGATTAACTACCCTACTCATAGAACATATACATCAACTTACCTTTCACGGAGGGCCCCGGCTAACACTAGCCAACCTAAGAAGGCAGTACTGGATTACCGGTGGCATAAGAGCTGTAAAAAAGCATATAAAAGCATGCATCATATGTAAAAAGAACAAACCTGATATGCAGCAGCAACTGATGGGGGATCTGCCAGGCCCTAGAAGTAATTCCTGAACGCCCTTTCTATCACTGTAGCGCTGACTATACAGGATACATAATATATTAAGAGCAGCAAAGGGCGTGGTACTAAAACAACAAAGGGTTATATAGCAGTGTTCGTCTGCTTAGCCACTAAAGCAGTGCATTTGGAGTTAGTTTCCGACATGACTAGCTCAGCATTTTTAGCAGCACTTCGACGAATGGCAGCTCGAAGAGGTACACCACATCACATCTATTCGGATCAGGGAACAAACTTCAAAGGAGCAAATGGACTTTTACAAGAGATTTATGAAGAGCTACAACAAGTTTTTAAGGACAGTTTTCTTGCCGAAGTTTTAGACATGAACGTACAGTGACATTTCAATGCTCCATTATGGCCCAGTGCGGGAGTGCCAATGGGAGAGAGCAGTGCGCAGTTTGAATTTCCACCTCAAACGTGTCGAAGGTGACCAAAGACTAACTTTCGAGGAATACACCACCCTCCTCAACCAAGTTGAAGCTTGCCTAAATACAAGACCCTTATGCGCATTGTCAGAAGACCCAGACGACCTTAATATTTTAACCCCAGCTCACTTTCTAACGGGCTGCTCACGGCTGACTGTCATTGAAACAGAGCATGATGCAAGGCCATGTTGGCATTTTTTATCGAAACTAAAGCAAGATCTATGGAAGCGACGGAACATAGAATATTTATCACAGTTTTCAGCAAGATCAAAATGGACGAAATCAAAAGAGAACATTAAGATAGGAAGCCTAGTTACAATCCAAGATGAAAACCTCCCACCTGGTAAATGGGCGATGGGGAGAGTAATAGAACTCCATCCTGGCAAGAACAACCTCGTCAGGGTGGTGACACTTAAAACAAAAAATGGAATAATCAAACGGCCCGTGATAAAATTATCAGTTCTTCCAGTAAGTAGCGAAAGCGAAGAAGATCAACAATCAACTCAGCAACAGCCTAGAAGCAACAACAAAATAAAGTATTCACTCTCTGCAATTGTCGCCGCCATACTATTTTTTATGACATTAATAACAACATCCACAGCCCAACCTAGCATTTCTCAGCTTCCGAACAACCAATCATTATACTTTGACCCAATATCAAAAATCAAAATAATCCGAGATCAATGGAATCTTGTCGTGTATTACGACATGGAACCCTATTAGTCGGGGCTAGAAGCATATAAAAAACTATATACATATTTAGATAACACTTGTAACACTATTTAAAAGCAAATAAACTGCAACATGATATTACTACAGCTCTCAACCGCCTCGGTCTAGTGGCTAAGCTACCTGTTTCAGACCCAGAGGTCCCGGGTTCGATTCCCAGCGGGGGGTACATCTTTGTGTGCTCGGTTTGGTTGGTGGAAGGGCTGTTAAGTCCGCCTGGCTAGCTACCACCATCTTATCTAAGTCTGTCGCTATAACAACGATGTTTATAGCATTGTTGTGTTCCGGCAGTTTGAGATAAGATAGCCAGCTCCTCAGTGTTTTTTTTTTTTTTATATACCACCCCGGCAAATGACCCCACTCCACCTGATGTTAAGTGGAAATGAGTTCCAGGCGCGAGGACAACTGGTGCAGCGTAAGAGACGTAGCATCAGTCATCCTCACTCTGCCGGCCCACAAAAGTTGAGGATTCCGGGTGAAGCGCGCTTCCACCTTCGGCCTTATCGTCACTTACCATCAGGTGAGATGAAGGCCAAACGCTTACCCGTTGCCAATAAAAAAAAAATAAAAAAAAAATACCTATCAAGAAATACAGTACTATAATAATCTCTTGCTAAGCCAGCATTTTGATGAGCACGCGCACGCTAGACGGCGTCGGCGCCGGGGGCTTATCGACGGTAGGTATCGGCAATATAGCAAATAGTCTATTCAGAGTACTGGTTCAAACGCAATTCAATTTACTTACACGCAAAGGTATATACCCTTACGAGTACATGAACTGTTGGGAGCGTTTTCATGAGCGATCTCTCTCAGAAAAGATCATGTTCTACAGCACTCTTACAAATGAGCATATTACTGACGAAGATTACCAACATGCACAATCACTATGGATTCAATTTAATATAAAAAATTTGGGTCAATACACAGATTTGTATTTAAAAACAGATGTTCTCTTATTAACGGACATTTTCGAGAAGCTTAGAAAAACTTGCAAACTTTATTATCAGCTAGATCTAGCTTTTTATGTAACTGCGCCTAGTTTGTCTTTTGATGCGATGCTTTTCAAAACAGGAGTTGAGTTAGAGCTCATTGATGACCTTGCTATAGTGCGTATGATCCAATCCGGTATTAGGGGTGGGGTGTGCATGTGCTCGCACAGACACGCTACAGCCAATAATAAATATGTCTGAATATGACTCGCTTATCGACGGTAGGTATCGGCAATATAGCAAATAGTCTATTCAGAGTACTGGACAGCAAATTCGCAGAAAAGTATGCTCAAGATATCAACCTTATAAAAAGCAATGAACGTCATCTAAATAACCTTTGGCAAAATCAAACTTCGGTCGTAGAAGCCGAGTTCAATTTGATAAAACGTATGGAAGACACAATAGAAAAGCAACATAAGATAATTCACAAACAACTCAATAATTTGGAATCTGCCTCAAACGTGTTGCAAACTGAAATAGCAAACATCAGTATCATTCAAGACTTCACATTAACGGCGTTATCGGGTAATAATCTTCTACAAACTATACAGCAACTTCAAGATACTTTGTTGAACACTATCACTGATATCTATCATGGACTAATCAGTATCCACCTGCTCACTCCTACGCAACTAAAAACAGAATTACAAATCATTAGCAGTCAAATGTCCAAAGATCTCACGTTACCCATTAATAATTTATTATTAAATATACAAGAATTGTATAGATTACTTCATGTCAAGACAAGAGTGACTAAAAAATACATAATCTTTGAAATATCAATTCCACTAGTAAGTCGAGACAACTATCAGATGTATATGTTAATTTCAGTTTCTCGCCAACAAAACAATAACATGGTTACCATTACACCTATATCAAAATACATAGCATTTAACATACAACGAGATTCGTATTTAATTGTAGACATTAACGAGTTACGAGCTTGTTCCTACGTGGAGGATTATCATGTTTGCCAACTAAAACAAGCAGTTCAACATCTACAAAATGACGAACATTTTATGTATGAGAGCCAACGAAAGTGCATCATCTAAATGCACAACTGAAAAGAAAATTTGCACCAATCAATGGATAGCATTAAACTCGCCGTCACAATATTTTTATTTTTGTTGCGACACTTACTCGGTAAGGATTGTGTGCGAGGATCAGGTTTCCACGCAACAGTTGAGTGGCGCGGGCATTATTAATTTTAAAAAGAACTGTATTTTAAAGGGAAAACAGTTCACTTTACACCCACTTCAACATCATACGAATAAGCTGTTTGTTTCACCTAAGATAGACACTCCAAAACTAGACCAAATCAATCACTAAATTCATTTAAGCATTTCTACAACAGAAGAAGAGAAAGAGTCAGAAGGCACTTTAAATCAAACTTTCACCAAAATTGGAAGGCAAATAAAGGATTTGAAATCAAATAAGGAAGATGTAGACTTAGATGATCTATCCTATCACAACGTTCATCAGTACGCCATCAGTTACGTAGCTGTGGCCATAGCAGTTGGAATCATCGTGGTCTGGCTACGCAAGCGTCGGGGAAGGCGATGCTGCCTCAGGAGGAGCGCGGTGCGGGCGGCTCGGGCGACTCGGGCGCTACGAGCGTGGATCGCCCGCCGTCGCCACCGCCACCGCCCATCTTCAGCGTTGTGTCTAGTGGTAGTGTGTGTGATGTGCCAAATGTGGCTTATCAGCCTAGTGTGTGTGATGTGCCAAATGTGACTTTTCAGCCTAATGCTAGTGATGTGCGTAATCTCGATAAAAGGAAAATAAATGATTCTTACGCGAGTGTTAGTGCGCGAGTGGCTTTACCGAGCATTCGAATAAGTGCACGAAAAAAGGACAAAGCAACGTCGCCTCACATTAAAAGGGCATCATTTGGGCCTGAGTTACCTAAAGTGACTCCATAAACTTTCCTTTTACTTTGTATTTCTATTATCTTTTGTATGTTTCACTTAAACTACTAACCTTAGATTTAAGATGACTTTGTACAAATCATTCTTGTAATCATACAAATTACTAACAGCATCATCCTTATCACGGCATCTTGTGCCGGCCCAGAATATGTTCGGTGCATTGCATGTAACCGAACACCGTCATTGACGTCACTAGGAGCGCCGCCGCCGAGCGCGTGCGTTTGTGAACTACGGACTGTACAGCTCTTTTTGTCGTTAATAATGAAACCTAAAGATTCTAAAAAATTTCTTGTTACCAAGACATTATCGAGACAGTTTTTATAATCTCTAGCAAGAGCGCAGATATCCTCTAAATAAATCGTTGATAAACAGCCCAACAATCGAAGAAAACTGAAACTGGTTTTAACAATTTCGTAAAAACAAACGGTGCTGTGTTAGGACCAAATTAAAGTACATTAAATTCGTAATGAATTTCTTCAAATCGGAATCGCAAATATTTTTTATGACTAGGGTGAATACCTACTAAAAAATAAGCATCCTTTAATTCCAGGGTAGCCATGAAGCTATCCTTTGAAATTAGTTTCATTGTTGTTCTTAAATGTTCAATTTTAAAGTGTTCAGTCGTAATATGCTTATTTAATAATAAATAGACTTAATATAATCGTGGTGGTGGTAACGAGTGGCGCGACGCCAGACACGCCGGCGTGCTAATCACTTAACCACGGAGGTCGGTCGTCAACCTAGTTAGGTGCAAGCACAAGTTAGGTGCAGGTACAAGTAAATTGTAATAATATAGGTAATCACTTAATAATTGTAGGTGACTAGTAGAATTGATATTATAATAAGTACGAGTACTTAAGACTTAACTAAGTAAATAGGTACCTACTTACCTACGTACGTAGACATACAGACGTGGGGGGACTTTGTTTTATAATAGGTAGGTAGGTACACTAGGTAGGTAGTGATGAATGATGTTAGTGTTATTACGAGTACCTACTTACCTACCTACTTCAAACGTCGAGAGTGATTTAGGTACCTTCATTCATGACGAAACTGAACTGAATTTATAAAAAAACTGCTCCTGACGAAAGTGGAATCTGACGGACGTTTACTAAATCTATATACTATGTGTAAATCGTGTAATACAGACAGTAGGTAAGTAATAGAATATTAATATAAAGTAGGCACTTACTTTTCGGGATCGCTAGGCAATGAGAAGAAACTTTTATCTGTTTGTTTTTGGTTATTACCACAGCCGTATACACAACAATAATGAAAAGTAAGTCGTAGGTTAGTCCGTGCGTGCGTGCAGTCACAGACGCTCGTTCGCTCGACTCAGCCATCGGCCGAGGGCAGTCACAGACTGCCCGCTCCACCGTTATTTTGATTTTATTTTGATTGCCATAGGTGAAATTAGAGCAAAAAGTGATCAAAAACGGGGCTTCTGGCTTAATTTAACCTAAAATTATCACTCAGACTCAGACACAGCAATTCTTATTTTTTCTTATTGTGTGTTGGTATATTTCTGTATACACAATTTTGTTTTAATCTATGCTCTTTTTAAAACACCAATTTATTAATTTAAGTACCTACACCTACAAACTTACTATGAAAATGGGTGACGGTTGTTATTACTATCCCAGTCATATATATGCATTTTGCGAAATTTGTAACACATCTGTTGGTTCAACCTCTTGGGTAGGGCACTTACGCAGTCGCGTGCATAAACAAAATAATTCCAGCCAGCTAATTAGCAATGGTGTGGAAATTGTAGGATCTGCATTTCGCTCTCGTATCACTTCGTACCGAATTACCGCTTGCGAACCTGATAAATCAAGTGAATGTCTTTAGATGATTTTTTAAATTCTATTTGTATAAAAATAAAGCCGCTTTTAGATGAAGCTTTAAAAAAACATACATGTTTGAAAGTACCTACATTTTGAACTTTTTGCCATTTTTGTGCTATTTAAAAATAGTGTGCAGGAAATTAAATCCTTTAATACAAAAAAAATTATAATTTATAACTACTATGATTTCGATAGTATATTTTCAAAAGTAGTTGATACATTAAAAAAGAAAATAGAAGAGTTTCAGGAGAGCGACAGCGGCTGGGCATTTTTGAGTAATTCACATTTAGAAATGAACGTAAATAAATACCAGCCATTAGGTGGTTCGTCTTATTTAAAACTACCTAAATGTATACAAAATAAGAAAGCTTGTGTAAACATTCAAAATAAGGATCGGTTCTGTTTTTTTATGGAGCGTAACAGCAGCTCTGTATTCAGCTCATAACCACCCTGAGAGGGTATCGTCTTATCCTCACTTCCAGGATGTTTTAAATATCGACGGAATCTCTTTTCCTGTTACGTTCTCAGACATGAAAATCTTCGAAAAAAACAATTCCAAGTTGAGTTTTATTATTTATGGTTTAAAGAATAATAAAAGTATTATAGGACCTTTGTACAAATATGAAATCACCAAAAATAAAAAAACCATTCATTTGTTACTGTTAGATAACGGTCTGATTTCGCAATATTGTCTAATCAAAGATTTATCGCGGCTTCTCAGAAATCCAATTACTGCTCATCACGGCAAACTATATTTTTGTGATACGTGCTTAGTGTTTTTTACTACTTGTGTAGAACTTGAAAATCATGTTTGTAGCGGAATTGTTACTGTATTACCGCAAAAGGGTTCGGTAATTAAATTTCAAAATTATGATCGAAAACAAAACGTTCCTTTCGTAATTTATGCAGATTTTGAGACTATTTTAGTGGAATATAAAGAAAATATCTCGGTTTCTGATACGGCAAACACAAAAACACTACAACGTCATATCCCGGCCGCGTTTGCATATAATATAGTGTGTTCTATGGACGCAAGTTATAATTGCTATGTTTCATATCGTGGTATTGATTGTGTTAGTAAATTTATATAATGTATCTATCGCGATGTTCGAGAAACTCATTCAATCTTGTATAAAAATTCGCCGATTATTTTTACAGAGCAAGATGCTGCTGATTTCATGCAAGCCAAATGTACGTTGTCATATATGTCAAAATTTTCTCTTTTCTGATAAAGTGCGCGATCACTGTCATATAACAGGCTTATATCGCGGTGCGACACATAAATATTGTAATCTGCAATACAAAATACCAAAGTTTATTCCAATTTTTTTTCATAATTTAGCAGGGTATGATTGCCATTTGTTTATAAAACAATTAGGCGAATTGCCTGGAAATATTACGATTATACCTAAAACGAAAGAAAATTATGTATCATTCACGAAATTTATTCCTGTTTCAGGTCAAGAATTTATACAACTACGATTTGTAGATTCGTTTAAATTCTTAGGTACTAGCTTGGATAAATTAAGCAAAACTATAAAAAAGATGAATTTGAACATTTGCGAAATCATTTTCCTATTCAAACGCAATTCAATTTACTTACACGCAAAGGTATATACCCTTACGAGTACATGAACTGTTGGGAGCGTTTTCATGAGCGATCTCTCTCAGAAAAGATCATGTTCTACAGCACTCTTACAAATGAGCATATTACTGACGAAGATTACCAACATGCACAATCACTATGGATTCAATTTAATATAAAAAATTTGGGTCAATACACAGATTTGTATTTAAAAACAGATGTTCTCTTATTAACGGACATTTTCGAGAAGCTTAGAAAAACTTGCAAACTTTATTATCAGCTAGATCTAGCTTTTTATGTAACTGCGCCTAGTTTGTCTTTTGATGCGATGCTTTTCAAAACAGGAGTTGAGTTAGAGCTCATTGATGACCTTGCTATAGTGCGTATGATCCAATCCGGTATTAGGGGTAGGGTGTGCATGTGCTCGCACAGACACGCTACAGCCAATAATAAATATGTCTGAATATGACTCGCTAAAACCAGACACCTACGTAGTTTACATAGATTGTAATAACTTGTATGGATTCAGCATGTGTCAATCTTTGCCATTATCAAATTTTAGATTTTTAAATCGAGAAGAAATTGATAAGCTTGATTTCGTTAATATACCCAACGACGCGGAATACGGTTATTTCCTTGAAGTTGACTTGAGCTATCCGAAAGAGTTACATGACAGACATAATGATTTACTGTTTTGTCCGGAAAAATGCATCCCTCGAGGAGGAAAGAATTCTAAACTTGTGCCCAATCTTTACGATAAATACTTCTACGTTATTCATTACGTTCATTTAAAAACTTGTATAAAACACGTGTTCCCGCCAAAGCCGGGACGGCCATTCAAACCATACCGCCATCTGTATGGCGGTTGACTCAGCGGTTGTTGACGACCGCGTCCGCCTGTCTGCCGCGGCGCCACCGCTGCGCGACCCGCTGCCGCTAGCTTCGTGAGCCGAGCGGGCGACCAGTGTGTCTGTTAACTACCGCGAGACGCCCACAAAATACGCGCGCTGGTACCTCCCCATATTTATAGTGACTCCTGAACCTAATGTGAAGAGACCGCCTAAATGCCTATTGTGTAGTGTAGTGACTGTGCGCCAGGAAACCAACCTACATCGCCGCCCGTGGTCAGCTCGTCCCCCGGTTCCTGTAAGTACTTTATTCCCTTATACCTCCTGCTTAACCCTTATTTCGCCGCTGTTACTGCGAACGCCTTTCGCCGTAACATTCTGGTCATCTTCGAACCGGTAATATTAATGCCGGCGACCTTCCCGTAACAAGTTTTCTTTTACCATTTCACCATAACTTGGTCTCACGTTCCATCAGCTCCTTTAATTACAGTCCACTAAAAAATAATTGTTTCCGCCCATAATCTAATTTGTGCCATCATTTCTAAATTCGTTTGTTCACATAACTTTACCCTGTCCCAATAAAAATTTGGTGAGGTAGTTATGAATCATTTGTGTTAGTATAGCTGGCCAACGTACACTTATATTATTTTATTTTATTGTTGATTTTGTGTATGCATCCAATTGTCTGATCACAAATCGAAAGTGTGATGCAATGATGTAATGTTGTTGTAATCTGAGCGGGCTTGTGTGTGTACCCAAACGATTTTTGCCTAACGATACGTTGTTCATACTCCTAACGGTGACTTAATTAGTAGTTAAATTATTACGTTACGTAGGGTAATATGACGAGAGATTTATTTTCCCGTTTTATTTTGTAATGAAATTTTTATGTTCGTGTCGTGTTAAATCGGCTCAGATCTCGTGCATGCTCACCACGCGTGTCAAGTAGCGTGCT
Organism: Scoparia ambigualis; assembly: GCA_963921215.1. Lineage (NCBI taxonomy): Eukaryota > Metazoa > Arthropoda > Insecta > Lepidoptera > Crambidae > Scoparia > Scoparia ambigualis. The sequence goes on from OY992515.1 coordinate 816,530, forward strand.
TTATTTTTCGCTAGTATTAATTTTATATATTTTTTTGGTTTTAATTTTTGCCTTGGCAATCGGCTCATTCTTGTGCGTGCTCACCACAAGAGCATAGTACTTCTACACACGTTCACACGTTTGCCCATTTGTGGGACACAGGCAGAGTGTCCCAACCTTTTTAGTTAAGTTTTTATTATTAGTTTATTTTTATTTTTTTTTTTGTTTGCGACTGACTCATTCTTCGCGCTAGTGTCGGCAACAGGTCTGCCGACTGTGAGCGCCTTGCCCAACAGTGGGCTACGGATAACGTGATTTTTTTGTTTTTGTTGTTTTGTTTGCTTTTTGTTTTGCGGTCGGCTAATGTTACGTACGCGCGTTCAATAAGCATACATACACATACACAGACATACACATACACACGCGTTTGCACCACCCGTGGGCCATATACAAGGCGTCCCAACTTAGTTTTGCTCTCTTTATTGTTGCGTTAATTTTAGCCCATTTGCCCTTACCTTAGTAAACAAATACATCCAGCCCAACTATAGAATATATACAGGGTGTTGTTCCTTTTACTGCCTTTAAATTTGTTAATTTTTTTTTTATTTTTTTTATTTTTTCTTGTCTTGTTTTATTCATCGCGATGCCGACCAAGTCACAAGCCGCGATTTTTAGGGAGGCCGCCAAAGCAATACACCAACTCCTAGAGGTGGGGTCACGGATCATTGCTGGCGACACCAAACATTCCATAACGGAATTTAACGTGCGTTTCGCACAGGTACAGGGTATTAAGGAGAAGCTGGATTCAGTATATTACAGCATTCTTGACGAGGAGAACTTAGACGAGGGGGTTGAGAGGACATACACTGAGAACCACACAAAGGCCTCCGGGGCATACCTGGGGATACTTGTGGCTAGGGAGGAAATCTTACCCTCTTCCACGTCGTCCCCAACCCATAACGCTCAGCCCAGTCTCGGCGTCAATACGCCTACAGCCGTCCTCCCCAAGATAGCGCTGCCCAGGTTCAGCTCAAAGGTGGAGGACTGGCCTTCCTTTATTGCACTGTTCAGGAGTTTGACTGACGACATGGCGACCTTGTCGAAAGCAGTCAAGCTCCACTATCTCTTCTCAAGTCTCAGCGGTGAGGCATTAAGCATGGTGTCCCACCTAAAGGTCACCAATGAAAATTTTGCCGTGGCCATGGACATCCTTACCAAGCGGTACGAGAACCGCCGGGTTCTCATCGATAGTTTCATCGACATAATCCTGGGGCTGCCGAGCATCCACACGCGCTCTAACATACGCACACTTTTCCTCACTCCGCTGGTGTCCGCCCAGTGTGCCCTTAGTAATTTGGATCTGCCCATAGGAGACGACTACGTGTTTGTGTCGATAGTGGTGCAAAAGCTTAAGGGTGAGCTCCGCACGTTATTTGAACGCAGACACGGGTCTAGCAGCACCCTGCCCACGTTGAGTGACCTCATCTCCTACCTCGAGGAGCACGCGCGCTGTGTGGAGACAGAGTTCTCCAACATAGCCCAGCCGCAGCCCATTCACGCCCTGCCCGGCCCTTCTCGTAGCCGCGCGCCTCCACAGTTGCCCTATCGCACTTATGCTCAGATGGCTCAGCAACAACCCGACCATTACCGTGGCCGCTCCTCAGCTCCATCGCCTCACCGCGCCTACGATCAGCCTACTCACCAACCGTCACGCCCAGCGCAGCAAATGCGTCACCGCCCATCCACCTCCCCGGCTCGCAGTCAGCCCTTCCCCGTCTACTCGGCCTTCCAGCAAAGCTGCTCCTCATCATCGTCCTTGTCCTCTTCCTCACGCTCGACGTCCTACTGTCCCTATTGTGCCACTAGGGGACATACGCTCACGACGTGCAGATGGTACAATGCCCAGCCAACACAGGGCCGTTGGGACTTTGTACAGGCACGCGAGCGCTGCCAGCGTTGTCTCGGCCGTCACTACGAGAGCGAGTGCAGGTCAAGGGGGGCATGCAAGAACTGTGGGAGCACGAACCACCACACGTCCCTCCATCGACCAGACGGCCCAACGCACTCAGCTCATTCGTCGTCTGTACATGTACCCCCACCACAGCTGACAGAGCACTCGAGGGAGCGTCCCAGACACAGCAGGCGGCACGAACCCGCACAGGCTAAACAGGTGCGACCCAGCTCTGCTCACAGAGCCAGCCCGCCCAGGTCCGGTTCGCCAGGTAGGCCCCGCGAACGCCGCCAGCAATTATGACTCCCAACTATCACAGAGCACCCTTGCGAAGAGGTAAATTTAGCCCATGCCCAGTCAACCCATGCCCACACAGCTGATACATACTCAGCTCATACAATTTCAGCTGATACCCAATCAGCTCACTCACCTTCTGTGCCCACTGGCACACCCATTTTGTTGCCAACCGTCTCACTAAGAGTCGCGGACGTACATGGCCATCTTCACACAGCCAGAGCTTTATTGGACTGTGGCAGTATGCTGACGTTACTAACGTCACGCATGGCACGACTTTTGAACCTGCCATCAAAACCCACTTCTTTAAAAATTACAGGAGTTGGGAATCAGCACAAACATGAGTCAAAGGCGGCAATAACAATAGTATGCCGACCCACTCACAATGATACTCCTACAATTACTGCCACAGCTCACATTTTAAAAAACGTCACTGGCTACCTTCCCTTAGAGAAGGTACCAAACATTTCCCACGTACTAGGCCAGCCACCCGTGCCATTGGCTGACCAGCTTTACCACACACCAGCCCCGATCGACCTCTTATTGGGGTCGGACGTTCTTGGCCAAGTGTTGGACGGGACTAAGGTCTCGTTGGGCCCGGGCAAGCCCATAGCCTTCGGCACGATTTTCGACTTCGCGTTGATAGGACCCATTGAGGACTTGTATGCGCAGCCGGCGCAGCAGGTTAACTCAGCTCACGTCGTCAGCTCACAACCAGACTCAGCTGAATCAGCCCAGGACATACGTCAGAGTCTGGAAAGGTTCTGGGAGTCTGAGGAGCCCCTCCCTCAATCTCACACTCATAATGATCCCCTGGAGGAACAATGTTCCTCGCATCTTCCGCTCTACCACTATACGCGATCCCTCAGGCAGATATACGGTCGCTCTGCCCTTTCTAAAGGACGCCCCTCAACTAGGTAAAACTCACCCTATCGCATTACGCAGATTCCTCAATATTGAGAAGAAGCTAATGGCGAACCCGTCTCTGCGTTCTAAATACGTCGACTTTATGGCCGAATACATCGACTTAGGGCACATGGCTCCCTGTCACCCAAATACATTCGCCCATAAACCTCACTTCTACATCCCTCACCATGGCGTATTTAAGTCAGGGTCGGACAAGCTGCGCATTGTTTTTGATGGTAGCTGCAAAAGCTCCAATGGTGTCAGCATAAATGAATGCCTACACACAGGCCCCGCCCTTCAACAGGACATTGTGGACATCATCATGTCCTTCAGAACGCATCCAGTCGTTTTCAGCACTGACATCCAGAGGATGTTCAGAAATGTGCTGGTTGCCCCAGACCAGAGACGGTATCAGCTGATACTATGGCGGTCCTCACCAGATCACCCTCTGCTCACCTACGCCCTCAATACAGTCACGTACGGCTTAAGATCAAGCCCATATCATGCAATCCGCACTCTGCTCCAGCTGGCTGATGATGAAGGCCATCGCTACCCTGGAGCCGCTCAGGTTCTTCGCAAGTCTATCTTCGTTGATGACATCTTGTGTGGTCATGACACGGTTGAATCCGCCCAAGCACTTCAGGACGAGTTGATAAGTCTGCTAGACCTGGGCGGCTTTCAGCTCAGTAAGTGGACATCTAACTCGCCTAGGCTGCTCGAGAGATTTCCCGACAACCAATGCGACATGCCCAAGGACTTCGACATGAACCCAGAGTCCACGTCCATTAAGGTCTTGGGTATACAGTGGAGCCCTCAGTCAGACGAGTTCACCTACCGCATCTCTCTGCCCCCCATCACACATGTCACAAAGCGGTCTATTTTAAGTACCGTAGCCTCACTTTATGACCCAAACGGCTGGGTTTCTCCCGTTATCTTCCGCGCAAAGCTGCTGCTTCAGCAATTGTGGCTACTGAAGCTGGAATGGGATGAGCCCACTCCCTCTGAAGTACAAACGGAGTGGCACCACATCTCAGAGGATCTGCCGCTGTTGTCTAGCATTCGCTTCCCTCGGCACGTTTGTGCAAACAAAGGCTCAGCTGCATACTCGCTTCACGGGTTTGCAGATGCCTCTGAGGCCGGGTTTGCCGCCGTTGTTTATTTCCATGAGCTCAATGCCTCCGGAGATACTTTAGTACACTTGATTGTCGCCAAGTCGCGAGTCGCACCAATCAAGAATCGCCTCACAATCCCCAAGTTAGAGTTGTCGGCCGCCACCCTACTCTCCCAGCTCATGATCCGTGTGTCGGTTCAGTTATCGGCCCATATCAGTATACAACAACACATATGTTGGTCAGACAGTACGATAGTCCTGGCCTGGCTCAATACACCGCCTCACCGTCTTCAACCCTTTGAAGCCAACAGGGTAGTCAAAATCAACTCAGGCTCACCGGAATGTACCTGGCGACACGTACCTTCCGAGCTCAACCCGGCAGATTGCGCAAGCAGAGGGATGTCTGCGCAATCCCTGTCAGCCCACGACCTATGGTGGTCTCCCACGTGGCTTGGACAGCCTTCTGAGTCTTGGCCTGCGATGCCCTTAGCTCTGGGCCATCACGCCCTGCCCGGCCTTAAGCCCAAACACGTCCCGTCACTGGTCACAGTGCCCGGTCTTGACTTTGACCTGCTCACTCGGTTCAGTTCACTAGACAAGCTCGTCGGAGTGACAGCTTGTCTAAAACGCTTTCTGCACAACTGCAGACACCACCCAGATTCGCGACGCTTAGGCCCCTTGTACGTCAGTGAACGAAGAGAGGCCCTACTTTACTGGGTGCGTAGTGTTCAGCACAATGAATTTGCAGAGGACATCCACCGCCTTCAAACTGGCAAAATCTGCTCCGTCAGACTCCAGCGGCTGTCACCTCTCATTAAAGATGAGCTCCTTAGAGTTGGTGGACGACTGTCCCATGCGTCTATCCGATATGACGCGCAGCATCCGCTCATACTTCCCAGCTCTAGCCCACTTGTAGACCTGATCATTGACCACTACCACAAAATACACTGCCACCCTGGCGCTGACACTTTACACGCTATCCTACGCCAACAATTTTGGATATTGTCCGCGCGCCGTATTATTAGACAACGAGTTTTTAAATGCATTAGATGCTTTCGATGCCGGGCCCAGCCGCAAGCGCCCTTCATGGCCAACCTGCCAGCCGATAGAGTTACGCCTCAGCCGGTATTTAGTCAAGTCACGACCGATTTTGCCGGACCATTCCTCGTTAAATCTAGTACCCTACGTAATGTTAAACTCTTAAAAGCGTACTTTTGTATATTCGTGTGCCTCTCGACTAAGGCGGTTCATTTAGAACCGGTCTCGGACCTCAGCACGGAAGCGTTCCTCGCGGCATTACAGCGTTTTATAGCACGCCGCGGTGCCCCGGTTCTCATCCGCTCGGACTGCGGTACAAATTATGTAGGCGATAGAAATCAGCTCATCGAAGTACAAAACAAACAAAACTTTCTTGCCTTGAATAATGACACGATTGCGCACAAGCTCGCTGGTCAGCACATTACTTGGTTGTTGAACGTTCCTAAGGGACCATGGTTCGGTGCGTTACATGAGATCAACGTAAAATCAACAAAGCAACTTTTATATCGCGTAATTGGCGAACAACACCTCACATTCGAGGAATTCTCCACACTTTTAGCTCGAATTGAAGCGGTCCTCAACTCAAGACCTCTCTGCCCACTTTCGTCTGATCCCTCAGACTTTGAGCCGCTTACAGCCGGACATTTCCTCATAGGCCGCCCACTAACGGCCCTTCCCGAACTATCCGTGGAAGATAGGCCGATCTCCACACGTAGGCGATTCCAGATGGTACAGGCCCTTTCCCAGTGCTTCTGGACGCTGTGGACCCAGTCCTACCTTCATACCCTCCAAACCCGCTCTAAATGGTTGTCCCCATCCTCCCCTCCCCGAGTTGGCGAGCTCGTCCTCATCAAGGAGGACAACCTGCCTGCCCTCCAATGGAGACTGGGGCGCATTGCTCGCACCCTGCCTGGGAAGGATGGCGTCGTGCGGGTGGTAGACCTGGACACCGCGAATGGACATCTTCGGAGGCCTGTATTCCGGATCGCCAGGCTCCCAGTGGATGAGCCCCCCCTGGCCCCCGGAGGATGTTCCCGCCAAAGCCGGGACGGCCATTCAAACCATACCGCCATCTGTATGGCGGTTGACTCAGCGGTTGTTGACGACCGCGTCCGCCTGTCTGCCGCGGCGCCACCGCTGCGCGACCCGCCGCCGCTAGCTTCGTGAGCCGAGCGGGCGACCAGTCTGTCTGTTAACTACCGCGAGACGCCCACAAAATACGCGCGCTGGTATCTGCCCTTATTTATAGTGACTCCTGAACCTAATGTGAAGAGACCGCCTAAATGCCTATTGTGTAGTGTAGTGACTGTGCGCCAGGAAACCAACCTACATCGCCGCCCGTGGTCAGCTCGTCCCCCGGTTCCTGTAAGTACTTTATTCCCTTATACCTCCTGCCTAACCCTTATTTCGCCGCTGTTACTGCGAACGCCTTTCGCCGTAACAACACGGATTGATATTAAAAAGATTCATCGTGTAATAGTATTCCGACAGAGTCCTTATTTAAAACAATACATCGATCTTAATACCAGTCTAAGGCAAAAAGCTCAGTCTACGTTCGAACAAGGCTTTTTTAAATTACTTAGTAATAGTATTTTTGGTAAAACATTGGAAATCAACGAGAAAAGGGTTAATGTGCATTTAGTTAATGAATGGAGTGATCAGAAAAATAAAACGAAAAAAAGAAATAGCGCTGATAAATTAATCGCGAACTCGAATTTTCATAGTATTTCAGTTTTCTCTGAAAATTTAGTTGCAATACAAACAAAACCTGAACGGGTAGTTTTAGATAAGCCAATATACATAGGATTTGCAGTGTTAGAGCTATCTAAAAGCCACATGTATGACTTCCATTATTCGGTTTTTGAACCATTATATAAAAATCGCTTACGGATGTGCTATACAGATACGGATAGTTTTGTTTACCAAATTGAAACCAGAGACTTTTATAAAGATTTGAAACAATCTTTCATAAATTATTTTGATACAATTAACTTTTCTGAACAAAATAAATATGGTTTACCACTATTAAACAAAAAGGTCCCCGGTCTCTTTAAGGACGAAATGGGCGGAGTTATCATTACTGAATTTGTGGGATTACGATCAAAAGTATATTGTGTAAAAACGACTAATAGCACTATTAAAAAAGCGAAGGGTGTAAAAACGTCTGTTGTTCGTGAAATTACATTATCTGATTATAAAAGAACTTTATATCAAGGCGACATAGTGCGAAAGACAAACGTTTTATTTAAGTCAATTAAACATGATATTTTCACGCGTAGTCTTAATAAAGTAGCGTTATCTTGCAACGATGATAAGCGGATAGTTGCGGCTGATAAGGTGTCTACGAAAGCTTGGGGCCACGTGTCAATACTTAAATTTTAATAGCATTGTTTCTGTTTATAAAATTCGTACCAAAAATTAGTTAGGTATTATGATATCTAAAGGTGTGTATACGGGGATATACTTTTACACTGATATTTTAACGTACATGTATTTTTAAATGATATCGTACTTTTAGGTGAAATGGTAATATAATATAATAAGTATATGAAAAATTATATTGTATTGAGCTATGTAGGTAAATAAAATTAGTTATAAAACTGTATAACAACTATTTCCATTTGAATTTGTAATAATTGTAATTGTTATGTGTGTACTTAATTGTTATGTGTATGTTTGTAGTGTGTTGTTTAATGAACTATGTAAACTGCTAAAACGGAAATAAAGACGAATACTTAATATAATTATGATTTTTATTTCGATCCTTAAAAATAATTATAAAAATACGTATTGGTGTATTGTAGTAGGTAGTAAACACTGAGCAGGTTTAAACATGCAAATTAATAAGACATCAACCAACGCGCGGAATGCGCTTCGGTGTCAATTTTTTATTTATTTATTTATTATCATTCAATAAAGTTACAATATAACAGGCCCATAGATATTACAAAAGTATTTTCTGCAACAACAGCGAAATACCTAAAAGAGCAGGTTAGAACTTGAACTTGGCAGTCAGTGTCTCATTTGCTGATTCTGTAACATAGAAAATAAATCATGTTTTATTAGTATAAAATTCGCTCTCGCTGCGTTCACACTTAGCTCGTGTTGTGTATTTTCAAGTGAAGATGTCTAAACGTGGTCAACAACACCTCTGTTTATCACAAACCAGCTACGTTGCTACTCTCGATAATAGGATTCCGAAATGTCTCATAAAAATCGAAATGATGGATGCTGTGGATACACCTGACAACGAAGTGGTTATAAATAAATAAATAAAATAATAAAATAAAATAAATTTATTTCAGGTGATTAAAACCCATATTGTGACAATTATTAAAATTAGAATTACATAGTTATCATAAAAAATCATCATAAAAAAAAAATCAAATTAAATAACAAATTAAATAAGGTACATACAAAATAATCATTTATAATAATCTCTCCATCCGACATTGTGGAATGTGTCTTTCACTCAATGTCGGATGTAGGGACAGTCCAGTCTACTGGCAATCATTGCTAGAACGGCGTTGGAGCTGGCCTGAACCCTGCGCACTAGGGAGGCCCCTCTTTTGCGCATGCTTGCGTGAAAGCAGTCGGTGTTCGCTGCTGCAAACATGCCCGATGCGCTACAAAAACGAGACAACCCCAAAACCGCTCTAAACGCGTTGTTAAATTGGACACGGAGGGAATTATATACTTTCTGCGAATATTTTGCCCACAAGCTGCACGTATACAGGGACGTGCAATATGCCCGGAAAAGCGCAATCTTTACAGCGGGGGAACATCGTGCAAATCGACGGGCCAGCATATTGGCTCTCCTAGACAATGCCCTCTGTTCCCGTTCCATGTCAGAATGGTCCTTGAGATCGACGGTAACTATATGCCCCAGATAAGTGAACTGATTCACTCTCTTTAGAGGAACATCATTAAGTCGAACAGGTGGTAAGGTCTGCGGACACTTAGCACCGGCGTCCTCAAACACCATGTATTGGCTCTTTGTGACATTACATTTAAGCCCGTGGATACCAGCATAATCCTCACAAATCTTTAAGAGCTTTCTCAAGCCACAGATTGATGCGCTCAGCAGGACCATATCATCGGCGTAACTCAAATTGTTGACACACACGCCATCTACATGACATCCTATATATTGGCTGCTGAGCGCGACAATCAATGCATCCATATATATATTAAACAGCGAGGGTGAGGTTAATCCACCTTGCCGGACCCCGCAGTCCAGCCTGTAAGGCTCCGACATTGTCCCCGCCCATCGAACGCTATTGATCTGGTGTTTATACCAATACTTAAAGATAGACGTAATTTCACAGGGTAAATTAATGTTCTCAAGCTTTTTCCACAAGATGTCATATGATACCAGATCGAAGGCCCTCGACAAGTCGAGGAAACAGGCATAAACGGGTGTTTTTCGTCTCGTATAATATCTGATAGTGTGCTTTAGACATAGTATTGCACTTTCGGTAGATAATTTAGGTCTAAACCCAAATTGGTTACCATGCAAGTTCATATATTTGTCTAGCTGAGTGTTAAGCAAACCGTCAAATACTTTTGCTATAATAGTGGCTAGCGAGATAGGCCTGTAATTACCCTTATCAGCAAGGTCACCGGTTTTATTTTTTACTATAGGTACTACGACAGTTCTCATGAGGTCCACAGGCAGGTAGGAGTGACTCACGCACAGCGAATAGAACATAGACAGGACCCTATATACATGCGGTCCCGCGTGCTGAAGATGTTCTATACTCAGCGCGTCGTGGCCAGGGGACTTACCCCTTGTCATCCCTTTAATGATTTTAGCTACCTCTTTAGCAGAGAAACGTACCCCTACTTTCCCATTCGGTGGCCCAGCACTAGGCCCCTCCCTCAGCGGACCTAAAGGCGAATTAATAGAAAAGTGACACCTAAAAACCTCCGCAATACTTTTGTGGTCACTCACGCCATCGACGCTCACAGGGAGACCAGGTTTTGAGTTTAGTTTATTGGTACTTTGCCAGAAATCACGAAAATTGTCCTTAGAATGTTTCTCAGCCAAGGCATCCATCCTAATTTGATCTTGATGATTTTGACACCATTGAAGTCGCGATTTAAATACCTTTCTGTGCTTACACATTTCATCATACATGATCCCGCATTTAGGCCTACCACTCGCAACCCACTCACAAAAAGACGTCCTAGCATCCCTGTGAGCCCCACTAACGTGTTTGTTCCACCCCACAATACGCGCCCCACGCCCACATAGCCTCGTGCCCCCTCGACTCAGCAGAGATGCATCACTAAGGGCGGTCACAACGTCGGAGTACAGCCGATCAAGAACATACCGGTGATTTGGATCGTTACAGTAATAATCAGCACAATTTACACATTCAGACGGAAAATCAATACATTTAAACTGTTTTATGACACTCTGTGGTAAATTTAGTAATCTGTTCCTCATTACGAAAGCCCCACATAACGTTCCCGTAACCGGCCATATTTTTTTGAGATAGCGTTGGTGTTAATAGATTTAAATTACATTCAATAATGAGGGGAAAATGGTCCGACCACAAAGTGTCATACTCAACACAGGCATTTAGAACAGATCGTTGTGCCGATCGAGTCACTACACAGTGATCCAACCAGCTACAGGACCCGGTTACCTCACTAACAAAGGTAAAAGTACCGGAATCCGCGCCCAATAAATTTACATCGATGCAAGTCCAACATGGCTCCGTACAGTAACTTGAAAGCTCACTATAAAACAAACCCGATAGGTCGGCATTGAAATCACCTAACATAAAAACTGACTCAATGCCATATTCATCAATAAGTGCACTCACCGAACTTAAGCAGTCTATAAAATCCGGCAGGTTGTCATTCGAATTCGTGGGCATATAAACACTCACTACAATCACTGGACGATCATTTGTCATTATCTTTATAGCACAAATTCGAGGGTTGTCACATCTCAAAACTGACACTTGCTGAAAAACACTACTTTTCCATAACAAGGCAACGCCTCCATAAGGTCTCCCTACGAGTATACCGGCGGATGTGTCAACGGCCGACGTGCCCACGTATCCAAAACCGCTATCAATTGTGCTTAGGATTGGTATATCCTCCGGCAGCAACCACGTTTCCTGCAGAGCTATCAGGTCGCAGGTTCGACATAAGTCTCTAACGCCGTCAATACAACGCTTGATGCTTTTACAATTAAAACTCGCAAATCGATGTTTATTCATTAATTTAATTTTATTTGTCTGGCCGTCAACAGGTAAAACTGTGTTCGTAGTTCTGTGTCTATAACTATTAAAACGTCTAAACACTATGCCTTGAGGCCATATGTTCTCATCCAAGTATGAAGATAATTTAGATTCCGATACTAAAAATTTATAAGCCTTGTGATTTCTTTCTATTTTCATATTAATTATTTCTAAGGATACCAAATCATTAGTCTTGCTTTTTATGTATCGAATTATGTCATCCTCCGTCGTGTCTTTGTGTATATTTGTGAAAAAAAGCGGAACCTTTCTATCCGCCGCTTTAAAATTAAATTCAGCGTCTCTCGCCTTGCCCGATCTTCCAACGTATCGATAATTATTAGGTCGTTTTTTATGGTATGACACTTTTTGCCATTCTTCATTTTGTTTGTTTACATTCGACTCCAATCGCCGCTCATTTTCAGTGACAGTCAACTGTTTCACCGCCACAGCTGAGCTCGGGCGCGACAGCGATACCTCTGCACTCTTCACTCCTGCACACTCGAGTTCGCTCGGCTCACGACTCGGGACGGTTGCCGTTTGTGACTCGTTATCAGCTGACCGTTCGCGTAGCTGCGCATTCAAAACTCGATTGAACTGTTTCTGATGTACCTGCACGATTTCACGATATTGAGGTGATTTATCAATTAATCCACAATCATGTTTGTTATTTGACTCGTCCAAAGATGAATTATGCAGATCTGGGAGGCCTACCGGGCCACTATCTAATAACCAGGCGCCTCTTTTTGTATTCACTTTGAACGCAGACGTAGGTGGCAGTGAGTTATTTCTTGATTGCAGTAGTTCACTTTTTAATTCTTGTACATAATCCATAGTTACATATGACGATTTGATTTCTTCAATAGTAGCTTGCATTCTTGAAAGGTCTTTAAAAAGCTTCGAGCAATCCAGGTGCTCAAAGTCCAGGGGTGGTAACCTATCAAGTTGTCTAGCTACAAACACAGGTATTTCGTCCGGCTCCGCACTTTTAAAAAGGTGTATGATATCTGCCAGGTCCCTTTCCTCTTTGCCTTTGTTTTTTCTTGTTATTTTTCGCAGGTCCGTTGATATAGAACTAAACAGTAAAGACTTCGAAGTTTTTATTTCTTCACCGGTATAAAACGCGGTACAAACACGCACCAGCGTCATTTCGTCTATAACCGACACTTTATTTTGCACGTACGATAACATTTCGTCGATGACAATGTTACAGTTAGTACACTTTACTGTATTCGTCATTTCGCGCTGTCAACAAAACGCGTCACTCCGGTGGCAGCGCGCGCACGACTTTTTTTAATTTATTTTATTTATAATACGCACAGGATCCGCTAGAAAATTTTACTCAGCAATGCAAAGATTTGTTCGGCTCGCAATCAGCAGAAGTTAAACAAAAAAGAAAAAACGACCTCTCTCAAGAAAACCAAAGAAGGTATCACTTAAATCCTTTGTGGTTAGCAAGGAGCAAAGAGGCATCAAGCTGATACAAATTAAGGTGTTGGAGCTGACCTCTGACTATGATCCAGTGAAAACATCGTCGGAACCTGCGGCGAATAACGAAAATGTGGTGCTTAGTGCGCAATACGTAGTCCGTGATTCAATGGATGAAATTATGGACATGATTTTTGGACGTTTTTCTTATTAGGCATAAGTCGCGCAAAGGGACTGAATGTGTTATCAAAAAAATCTCAAAACACTTAAGTGGTGATAGTTTTGAATTTTTTTTTATTGATTACGAAGATGTTTGTTTATAAATAATTGTAAGTAAGTACCTAGTTATTATTTTATGGTAATAATTTTTTTTTAAATTAGGTAAACTGTGTTTTCTATTTCCCACTTAGTTCAATGAATAATAATATATTATTATTACGATTAAAGTAAAATCAAAGACATTATTAAATATATTTATTAATAAATTATTGAAAAAATATTTTACAATTCAATATTCCTTAAAACTTATTTTAAAAAAAATCATACATATAATTATCACAGTACCACATCTTGAGACACAGTACATTTATTAATGCACACATCTTTTTATGATGAACACAATTCCAAACCTTATTTCCTCCGCCATAGTAGTCATTTATTAATTTAATTATTTATTAGGTACACAAAACAGATAGAAATTAAAAAATAACAAAAAAGCATCACAAATTTTATAAGAGCTGAATTCCTATCTAAAACATGTGTACACAGCACGATTAATAATAAGCGTCCATATTAAAGTTTATCTAATCTAAAACTAACATTCAATTAAAAACTAATTATATACATAGAATGAAGAATAATGAAAATCAAACAAATCGAAAACGGATTCCAGATGAACATGAATTCCATTATGCAACTTTAAAAGTTTCGGGCAACCTTTTTCACTTAATTCTATTATTTCACATTCTTGACATATCTCTCGAAGCCACATTTTTTTAACCAATCCTAAAGGATTTAAGGAAGGACTAATACTTTTTTTTCAAATAAATAAGGAACCACAATTCGTTGAAATTCACGATGATCAATGAATCCCTCGCTCCAAGTTAACCCACGGTTGCTTTCCAACCAACGCACTTGCTTTTGCTCTTCATTTGATAAAGTTTTATAAGAATATGGAGGTTTTATTAAAAAGGTTTGGGTATAATCTTTAGTAGCGATTGCCAACTCCTTAACTATAAATTTATTTTTAAAATCTTTGAACCTTTGTAGATCCACAACTATTGTATCGATATTCATGATATTTTCCTTACAATGTTACTTAAAGGTTTGTTTTCAAATATGCAATCGTTCAGAATCAAACAGTAAGCAGCGGTCTGATCAGGTATTTCTTGATCAGCCTCGATTTCAACTCGCACGTCAATCGACCCCTTTAACGTTTCGTGTTGGCGAAAGCAGTCAATGATGAATAAGTTAGCTGTTTCTTTAAATTCTTTTAAACTCATCAACGGTTCAGCCCGGCGTCCGTGATAAGACTGCTGGAACTTAGCGTACTGTTCGGATATAAATGTATATTTGTTGTCAGCGAAACTAATGTTCAGACTTTCATATGAATAATAAGAAGAATTGAGAAAAACTTTTACATCGCGTATATGACAATGGTCGAACTCTGCCATTGACATTGTTGCATTCAGTTTACGATTTGTTTGAAAAGCAATTACAACGAATCGTGGTTTCTCTATCTGTGAGGATGTTTTAATAGACCAAGTATGTTTACGTGTTTTGGGAAGTAATGGATACTCATATAAGTCCCAATTACGAAATGCAACTGTTATTGGTCGATCTTTTTCTAAGTGCTTAAGCAAACTAATTCTTTCACGATCCGAAACCTTAACATGAGGCACTCGCCAAATAATTTTATTTATTGCTATGTCATCCACAACTTCATCAGCATTAAATTTTAAGGCGTTGAGATTTGTGTTACTTCTCAAAAGAACTAATTCATGTTTACAGTTCATTATAATTTTTTGGTAATCTTCAGCAAAACCCAACACTTTATTCAGTGGTATACAGGTTGAGAATAACTCCACTCCACTGGCGTCAGTAGTTGTGCCTGTTGGAGACCAACCCCAAACTCGTGCGCATTTAGATTCATTATCGTTCAACGACAGATAAGATTTCATTGTGGTTGTCACTCCTGCATTTTTAATTCTATCTATTTCTACTCCGTTTGTTTCATAACGAATGTCTTGAAATAAAAATAGTGCAGGGTTATTTACTAAATGCACACTCGTTACTCGTTCTTTTTCTTTTGTATTCTTACACACATTTACTCTGCCCTCAATATACAAACTGCTGAATGAAGGCAATTTATCTAGAGTCTTGTATAAGTTATATAGTTTTTGTTTGGGGCACAGTTATCTACCCAGTAAAATGATTTAAACAATAGTAGTGCCGATAGTTAAAAATATAATAAACTAATAATAAACTTCCCTACACTCGCACCAATTATCTAGAAAAAGAGTAGCTTCGTTATGAAACTCGTTAAATGGTTACTAGACAACGGATAAACATACTTAAAATACTTAAATACATACTTATTATACATAGAAAACACCCAGACCCGAAACAATTAAGAAAAACAATAATTTCTAAATAGACCCGACCGGGGATCGAACCCGGGACCTCAGAGATGGCGACACCATGAAAACCGGTGTACAAACCACTCGACCAAGGAGGTCGTCAAATAAGACAGGAGATATATCCGACAAAAAAAATTATAGGCCTATCTCACTTGCAAACTGTAATATCGAAAGTCTTTGATAGCGTGCTTAATAAGCAACTTAACAAATGTATCACACATCATGATAATCAGTTTGGGTTCAGGCCTGGGCTGTCAACTGAACAGCTGTCCTGTCTGTTAAGCACGCTGATAATTACTATAAGGAGCGTAAAACACCTGTTATTGCGTGCTTCCTAGACCTTTCTAGGGCTTTTGACCTTGTTTCATATGATCTGTTATGGCAAAAGCTCCAAGACTCCAAAGTGCCAAAAGAGCTTATAAGCATCCTAAAACATTGGTATAAGAGCCAGGTCAACCATGTGCGGTGGGATAGTTTATTGTCTCAACCATACAGGTTGGAGTGCGGAGTGAGGCAGGGGGGGATAAGCTCGCCAACGCTCTTCAACCTGTATGTGAATGAACTGATAGGCGAGCTAAGCAGCACCAGGGTCGGCTGCTACATAGATGGCGTTAGCGTAAATAACATTAGTTATGCGGACGACATAGTGTTGCTTAGTGCGTCTGTGTGTGGCATGAGAAGGCTTGTATCCATCTGTGAGAAATATGCAAAGTCTCATGGATTAGTATATAACGTGCAGAAAAGCCAGGTCATGCTCTTTGAGGTAATTATAATTAATAATAATTATGTATAATTTTGGACACGTGTAAGTTGCAAAGGGTGCACAAGTTTAAATATTTGGGCCATATATTAACTCCCGATCTTAATGATGACTTTGACGTTGAAAGGGAGCGTAGGGCGCTGTCGGTAAGGGCAAACATGTTGGCTCGCAGGTTTGCACGTTGTACAAATGATGTGAAAATTACTCTGTTTAGGGCCTACTGTACGACTTTCTACTCGTGCAGCCTGTGGGCCAAGTGCACTCGTCGGGCCTACAGCGCCCTGCGACTCCAATTTAACAACGCGTTCAGGGTGCTGTTGCGGCTGCCACGGTACTGTAGCGCATCGGGGATGTTTGCAGAGGCACGAGTAGATTGCTTTTACGCGACTATACGGAAGCGGTGTGCCTCCCTGGTGCGCAGGGTGCGGGGCAGCACTAACAGCATTCTGCGCCTGATTGCAAGCAGGCTGGACTGTCGGTACATGGGTCATTGCTGCTCAACTTCGGCCGGGGTGGTGCGGAGATGAGTCATGTGCAGACAGTTGTAAAATTTTAAATTGAATTAAATCCAATGCAATTATTGTTACTAACCTAGAATAAGCACAATTGTTACTAACAAAATGAGTCTTGTACTTGAATAAAAATAAATAAATTTATTAATACGTAGAGGTCTTGCTGATTTATCGGTATTCGTATTTCATCATTCTTGTTGAAACTTGTCACGTATGGATTATACGAATGATATTCAAAATTTTCTATGCTGTTATCGTAAGATGCAGGTTGAGTTATATTTAAAAAAATCATTTTATTAATTCTAGTGACTTCAAAAATTTCTTATTGCTTTTTGTCAATTTCTTTATTGATCGAAATAGTGCTCCCTTATGCGATGATATTTTAGAACTGACTTGAGTTCGTGCAGTATATAGGGTTTTATTGAAATTCAACATGTTTTTTTAAAGTGTAAGTATAGCTGCACTTCTTCACCACGTAAGTTAATTTGATTATGTTTGAAATTAAATTTTTAGGTATTTCAATGATTATATAGCCAGGTGGTACGTTTGGAACAAATTCATAAATTATATGACTTGCTTTTCCGTTTACAAATGATCCACTGATTACATCGCATTTGATGCGCACGATGGTTGTTGATAAAATGCTAACAGGATATCTAGACTCTGTATTCAATTGCCTTTATTGTTTCCATACCAAAACCCAAAATTTTACCCAGTGACTCATTTTTATTGAAGTGAACTTCTTCTAAACAAAAAATACTTGTTTTTAGTGTGTTGTTGTTTGCAATCAATCTCAACGCAGCATTTTTGATATTGTTCTTAAGATAATCACAAATATCTTGAAGTTCATAAGATCCTTCTGGTATTTTAATGACACCATTATTACCATAATAAAATTTATTGTTTCTTTCATCTATATTAGGGATGGAATTAAAAGTTGAAAAATATAATAAACCACACTCATACTCTCCCTCTATTTGTATTGTAGGAGAGTAGTTTGTTATCAAAGAAGCTCCTCTACCCGTTATCGACACAGTGAAAGACATGTTTATACTGATAAAGTTTATTAAGTTACTCTTAATATAAATGTTGTTTCCAATACATTCTTAAAAAATTTAAACACAGATGACCACAATTTATGCTACCAAACTTTTGATATCGCACATAATTGTAAGTTATTGACATGTTCCTTAAATAATTTATTAATTCTAATGGAGGTCTTAAATCACCAAAACTATCAAAATATTCGCAATAGTTATTTTGTTTGACATAGGCTACCCAATGTGTACCTGGATTTTCAGAACTATCCAAATTTACTATAGCACACTCATTTTGTCTTGGTTTTGAGGGAAGTGAATCTCTCATAAATACTCCTCGAAAAAAGGGATGTCAGTTGCGTGCTTCAAAATGTCTAGATTTGTAAGGGGGCATCTGGGTAGCCCTTTGCTTAGTTTTTTGGATTCAAGTATAATCCAGCTCCTCTTTTATGTGCTTTAATATACATCCCCTTTCCAAGAGCAACAGCTTCCATTGCCTTGTTATGACGTACAGATTCTTGTAGGTTCTTCTGAGCAACCTTGGAATCATTAACAGCTTTTGCTATCCCTGCCGCACCACCAGCTAGTGAACCGAGGGCTGACAAACCAGCAAAAATTGGAATAAGAGGTAAAAAGCCTCCAGTTTTTGGAATAGGAATACATCGTGGGAAGCGTATTCCTTTTTTGTTTTTAAATAGTTTTTTTGCAGCAGCATATGCAAAATTTATAGCTGTACGATTATCTTTAGATTTCAACTTCTTTATTTGAGATTGTAACTTTTTCACAATTTTCGTAAATGGACGTATTCCAGCACCAGCTTTGAGTTTTGCTTTCATAGCATTTTTTAATATCCATGACACAATTTTTTTGCCTTTTCCAGCATCGCTCGACTTTAGTCTTCTTTTAGCCATATTCAAGAGTTCTAAATCAGCTTTACGTCAAACGCTCAAGTCTTCGTTATTGTAAGCAATGTCGTGGTGCATACAAGCTTCATCTAATTTATTTATACCCCGATCACCTCTTAGTAATCGCTTCTGAAGTTTAGTGCCAGGACCACAAAATTGATAACCAGGGATATGTAGCTCAATTGGTAAGTTATTAATAAAGTTATTTAAAATACCTCTACCCTCCTTCATTGATCTTTTTTAAATGAATAATTTTCTCTCAATACACCATTTATATTACAAAAGTAACGCTCTCTTATCCAACCAACTGTTTTCTTCATTACTAAGACCTAACCATTTAACAAAAAGCTTATTGCCTTTTCTTTTTATAACTTTTTCAATGAAATAAAGATCAAGAAATTTTGTTCTTTGCAACTCGTGTTCGTAGAATGGGCCTAAAATTAATTGTGTATGTTTATCTTCTAAAATATACGTAGGTGGGTTTGTATCGTTAACCTTAACTATATTGAATATTTCCGTTGACCAATTAGGTGTATAGCCTTTGTAAAAATCATCTTTATATTTGCTTATACTCATTAATACAAAACTTAGGTTGTTTTGTACTAGATGTCCGTGTTCGCATAATGTTAGATCTAACAACCATCTGGTTTACTATATTCACATCAACAGGTTTGTATTTAGTAATACGATGAGTAGTGTTATTGTATGTTTCTACAACTGAATTCAAGTTTGGTCCTAGCCATTGGTAACAACCATATAAACTAAAGAGTTTATAAAGATGACATTTTATTGTACGAATTACTCGTTCTACAATAGAAGCTTTTTTGACAGAATGTGTGGAATAGTGATTAATATCATACTTCTTTAACAATTTTTGAAAAGCATCATTATAAAATTCCTTGCCAAGATCAATTTGTAAATTATCAGGTTTTCTTGATAAAGAAGATAATATCTCATGCATTGCTTTGGTTACACTACTTTTGTCTTTTGATTTTACGGGATTTACCCATACATATTTTGATAACGTATCAATCACAGCCAAAACGTATTTGTATCCTTTGTTAAAATGTGAATATTTTTGAAAATCCATAAGGTCAGCTTGCCATAAATCATCCTTTTCTTTTATGATAGTCCTTCGACGAGAAAAATTCCTTCTTGCGGCTTAGTGAATTTCATCAACTATGTCTCTTTTACTCATGTTTTATTTAATTTAAGTTTAATCAAATTATCTACTTCTGTCTTTGAATAAAATAACTTTGTTAAACGGTCCGATGTTAAATTTTCCAATTCCAATTTTTTAAGTACAGTTTTATATCATTATGAGTTTTTTTTATTTCATTTCTTAATTCTTGAACGGTTTTATCCACATACGCTTTGTTCACTGCTTCATCATCTTCGTTTGGTGATGAAAGACCTTTTAATTTAGGCAATTTTAAATCGTAGTGCCTAGCGTCTGATTTCACTAACATATCGTTAAAAGTATCAACGAATTCTGTTAACCGTAAACGTTTATGAACGTGATTACCAAACTTGTCTATATTCATCGCTGTCTAGATGAGTCGACCACCGAAAATGTAATGCGTAATTTTCCTGATGGAAGCTCTTTAAATTCTACATTAGTTATGAGACCAGCTTCATACAATTCTTCAACAATAGCAATAATTTCGTTATTTACCCCGGTGTTGCCTGCTGCCCATGATGCTAATAGCAATTTTAATCGTTCTACTAACTCGTTCGGGTCATCCCAGTAAACATAATCAGTATTTTCTTTTACTTCTTTCAAAAGAGGAATACCCTTTCCTTTTGGAATACTCTCCACGCTTATGGTAGCATTTCGAGAAAATTTGAACAAAGTTTTAATAACATTAGTGTATTTGAATCCCTTGTTGCTGTTTATTGGTTTTGATGACTCAAAATAACGACGATGAGCATTGGTTTCTATTAAAAGCAATTTATAATCTTGTAAATCATCAACCGTGACCACATCTAAATTGGGTCTCTTTTTAAACAACAGTTCTTTTAAGCCATCAGTTTTTTTTAAAGTTTTTGTTCCAATTCTCAAGATTTTACCATTGTCAAAAACGCGGGTTTTGCCAAGCAATAATTTTCCACATTCATTTCTAACTCCAAGTGGTATATTGTCAATTACTTCAGATGATGTGGACCATGAAGATTGGTTTTTGGTACTTGGTGATGATTGAAATGATTTAAACGAATCATCGCTAACGTTGTGGTGTTCAGATTGTGGTACAATAATGGTTTGATCGTAACTTTTATCTAACTCGCTATCGGAATGGTGTTCTTTTTCGCTGATAAATTCATTAAAACCTTCATCAGAAGTAGATGCTGTAAAGTTATCATCATTCTTACATTTTTTCATCAACGGTTCAAGAGTCTCTTCCTTGCGATGCTTACCTTCATTTTTGTTTGCTAACAAGGTGAGAGGGTCCACAATGGGCTTAAATATTGTTTCTAATGCCATATTATTTGCATTCTTTACATCTTTTACCATTTCAACTTTTTTTAACAGCTGCTGCGGATTTAACAATTTGTTTTTTGAGTTTTTTTTCCATTTTTAAAACCATTCGCTCACTTGCAAGTCTCAAACGGAAATGATTTATAAGTCGTTATACATCTTATTTTGTTTGTTAGTCCACCACAACAAATGTGTCAAATGTTGACCTGTAGCATCCCGTGTTTTTCTCACAGTCCATAAATTAATCACAAGATAGCTGAAGGGTTTCTTCCAAACAGCGGAACATAGTTCACGAAACTGTAACCATACATATCAGACCCAACATGCTCATCATACACATGTTTCAAATTAATGTCATCTTGCTTAAATAATATTAGTAGATTTGAATTATCTCTTACTAATTGTTTAGGAATTTTTGTGTAAGTTTGATTAATATAAAAACAATCAATGTTCTTATGACGTCCCATTGCAAAATAATTTCTTATGTTGTTTTGATTTTCACAAGCAACATC
This sequence comes from Scoparia ambigualis, assembly GCA_963921215.1. NCBI lineage: Eukaryota > Metazoa > Arthropoda > Insecta > Lepidoptera > Crambidae > Scoparia > Scoparia ambigualis. The sequence continues at coordinate 838,332 of OY992515.1, forward strand.
ATCAAAAATTATAATGGAATCTGATAAAGCTTCATGCGGACTCAATATTTCACTGTTGTGATTGTATTTATGTAACGATGTACAAGGAACCATGTCTTAAACTTTTTCCAAATATAAGTATTTAGCATGGTATAAAGATTTTGAATAAACATACAGATTCCTAAAACGCAGACCATCTTTGTGTAACAATAAACTGATAACTAAATTAGTCTTTTCGCAGTTTGATGGACCGCAGACTATGCAGCGTATAGTGTTTGGTAATAAGTTACCATGTCGTTTACTCACTTTTGAGGGCGGGGGACATATACAGTCTAATTCTAATGATTCTTTTTGTTTTATGAATTTCATGTTATCGTTTAAATTTAACCCTTATGTTTGACGCGTTTTATGAAAATGAGCATATATGACTAGTCATCATATTTAAATAATCTCAGGTGTGACAAATGGATTTACTAAAAATGTACCTTATCACTGAACTTGTTATTATAATGCATTCGATCGCAAGCGAACGAGCCATAGGTCTACGCCTTCACTCGCTTTGTGAGCTAAAATACTCATTAATAGTTGATTATTGGGCACTCTAGCTTCGAAGCGAGCGAATCTTATCATGGGTCTGGAGCTGAATGTGTTAGGAAGAACGGTACGGATGTAATCCGTAGTGTATTTTTGGGCATTCTGTCATCGGAGTGAGCGCAGCGAACGATCGGAAGCAAAGCGGACGACCGGAGGCCAGAATGCCCAATAATACACTACTGACTCCGAACACGAAATTCAACTGGCGACGCAAAATTTAAGACAAACTCTTTGCTCGATGTTTTTATCCATTATGAAATTCGCAATACACACTAGATATAAACGAACTAGAAACAGCACTGTATTTAATATAAATAACAGATGCAACTCAAACTTCGCACCAAAATGGATAACAGTTGTGCCAATCTAACAACAAAAAAAAACTTTAAAAAGAATTTGGAATTATAAACAAATCATTTGTTCCCGAAACTCCTTTTACAAAATGTGTTTGCTACAGGAAGCCCAGCCGCTGAGCTCCCTATAGCATAGCTCCAGGCAGCAGAGAATAAGAAAGAAAGAAAAGAAAGAAAGAAAAAACATTTATTGACTGTCACAATAAAATAAAATATAGAATAATAAGAAAAAAAAAGACGTGAAATACATAAGGGTACATGCTACTAACAGAAAACAACAGTGTGACGAGCCAATCAGGACCCTACCTCAGCATATGCCGCTACGGTGTGACAAAGTCATATCGCAACGGCGCTGGTATTCTGGCAGGGCCTGTACGAGGTGACGTTTCTAATTTCAATAAGATTACATAAATGAATAAATAAGAAAATGTTATAAATAAGGATATCTGAATATTGTAAAAATCTTGAATGCTTATAAATGTACATAAATTAAAAATGCACATACTAAACACTATCTATCTATACAAAGAACAAAAAATAAAAAACAAACATACAAAATAAAAAAAACATCGTTCAACCACAGACGTATAGTCTGTGCGTTCAACTGATAAACCTAAATAAAATAAAAATAATAATAATAATAAATCACCATAAACCACAGACGTATATGCCACAAACAAATAAAAGCTGGCGAGACAGACTGTACACTGAACTGAACGCAGCCAAACTGTCACCTGTCATGTTTGACATTGACATTTTTGTCCACGAAGGTACGTCTTCTTCTGTCGTTTCGATCTCGACCGCCACGTCGCCAAAGAAAATCCCATGCGCTTGCCACGAATGCAATGCCAAATTTCACGTTTGAACACAACCGAAATGTTGATTTCAAAGCGCCGAATAACATAAGGAGTGACAAAACAATGCAAATAAACAGCAGTGCCAGGATGCGATCCCCAACGCCCCCAACGCGACGTGAAGACCCAGATTGTAAGTAGAAATAAGTAAATTTTACACAGTTGATATAAGCTGGAGAGTAAGTAAGTGTTTTTTAAGGTATTTTTTAAACGAACCAATTGTCCGCAGATCACGCATCGGCGGCGGGAGATCATTCCAGCACCGAGTGGCTGCGAACTTAAACGACCCACGGAACACCCTAGTACGATGTTTAGGCGTCATAAAAATGTATTTGCAGGCTCTCATCGGGTTCCTATTGACGCTTTGAGCCCACGTAAGTTTATTGTATAAATATATTGGCTTCCCAGATTTAATGATGCCAAACAACAGAGTAGCGAGATGGAACTTTCTGCGAGCCTCCATTTTTAATGAGTTTGAGTTGTTGAGGAATGGAGTCACATGAGATCGTGGCGGTATATGGAAACAGTAACGTGCACAGGCATTTTGCACCCGTTGTAACAGCTTAGATGTTCTCGCCAGAAGACATGGTCCATACACTGTATCGCAGTAGTTAAGTTTAGAAAGGATAAGCGATTCGCATAGCGTGATTCTGAGCTGTTCATCGAGATACTGACGTATTTTGTAAAGTAATTTGAGACGATAGAAATAGCTGAGAACGCACTCAGAAATATGGGTTTCAAAATTAAGGTGGCTGTCCAGAGTTAAACCCAGATTTCTACATTTATCCACACGATCGATAACTTCGCCATTAAGTTCCACATTGAGGTTTATGTTGTCTAGTTTCTTTATTTTATTTTTAGTACCTATCACCATTAATTTTGATTTTTTTGGATTGAGAACAAGACAGTTAGACTTGCACCAATCAGCTATTCTTGATAGATCACTGTTAATTAGTTTTACAGCATTATCGAGATTATCAGGACTAAAAGAAATATAAAGCTGTAGGTCATCTGCGTAAAGGTGGTACCTACAGTGTTTTATGTTATGGACGAGGTCAGCGCCATATAAAATATAGAGAATAGGGCCAAGTATCGAACCCTGCGGGACCACGGTTCACTGAGGTGGAAGATGAGTGCGATTTGGTGCCCTGGGCATCCACTAATTGAACATACTGTTGACGTTGACTCAGATAACTATCGAACCATTTCACTGTAGCTGTGTCTGCTCCATAATAGGAAAGCTTGGATAACAGTAATGTTGTATTTAAGGTTTCGAAAGCGCGAGAGAAGTCAAGAAGCACGAGGATACTGACATCACCCTGATCCTGAGCTGAGAGAATATTATCAACTCATCAGCAAGAGCAGATGCAGTACTGTGACTCTTGCGGAAGCCCGACTGGAAGCAAGGTAGAATGTCATTTTCTTCAAGGTAATGAGTAAGTTGGTCACAGACCACCCGTTCCAGCACCTTAGACAAACATGGCAGGATGCTTATGGGACGGAGGTCTTGAAGAGATGACGGTGGGTTGACCTTAGGCAAGGGTTTGACGACAGCAGTTTTCCAGATGATAGGAAATGAGCTCTCTGTTATTGACCTATTAATCATAACTGTGATGGCATATAGAGTGCTAGGAAGTGTCAATAATAGCATATCTAGCGATAGCCCGTCGCAGCCCTTAGCGTTAGATTTGAGGTTTTTGATAATCTTCAATACCATGCCCTCATTAACAGGCCCCAATGAAAACACAGATGAGCCAAGTCTATGATACTCAAAATATGTGAGTTGAGATAACAAAACAAAGTTATGTCCGGGTGCGTTAAGAAAGTGGGCATTTATGGTATCAGGGTTGTCGAAGCTAGGAGGAAGTTCAGATGATTTCTCATTATATAGTACAGTATTTTTTAGATTCTGCCAAAGTCTTTTGGGGTTTTTGTAGTTGGAATTTATGTGCCTGTTGAAGTAACATCTCTTCTCTCGCTCAATGGCTTCAACAACAAGACTTTTCATTTCTCGATAACAAGCTTTATTTGACTCAGTCTTGTTACTTTTGTAGGTGTGCAGATACTTGTCCCTGATATGCATCATTGATCTTACAGTGTCTGTAATCCAAGGGTGGGGAGGATGTTTAAACTTGCGTGTTTTGACCGGAGCATGCAAATCGAACAAATTTATTAAACATGTTGTAAAGTTTTCTACCAAAGTGTTGACACATTTTGCATCACTAAAATTACTCCAGTCAATTCGGTTAAGATCAGATTCCCATAATATCTGCAATATATTTTTTATTGGCCGGTATTCCACCCACCGAGGGCATATCCTCTCTTTTTTTATTTTTAACTCCGCCACCACCATAGCGTGGCCTGTTAGGTCAGGGGGGTGTCTGACTGTGACCCTTAATGTGCGTGTGTCAGTGCAGATTATGTCAATTAAACTATTACTGTGATCAGTAAAATGAGTTGGTTCTGTCACCATCTGACTGATGTTCAGCGTCTTAAAAAACTGCGACAGCAAACGAAACCCACTGCCCGAAGCAGCAAGCAGGTCCATATTAAAATCTCCCACCAGTATCAGCCCGTCACACTTGGCAAAAGATGTGATTGAGTCAGTGATAGCATCCAAAAAGAGACTAACATCAAGCCATGGCGGACGATAAGCTGTGCCTATAATTAAGACCTGGTTCAGCAAATGCACGCTCAACCACATTTGTTCTACCAGTGGTGCCGTGGGGTGGGGGCATGTGCGCGCATTCACGCCCTTGCGAACGTAAAAACCCACTCCACCCCCACGCCCACCCCGAATGTGATCTGGCCTAGGAGAATGTCGAAAGCCATAGCCAGCCAGCCTAGGTGCTTTGTCCATCCCACCCGTCCTCAACCAAGTTTCGTTGATGGCCAATATATCTGGGTTCAACTCCTCGACAGCCACTTGAAATTCCTCATGTTTTGTAGAGAGTGAGCCAGCGTTAAAAATACCAACTTTCAGGTTCTTGTACTTATCGTATGTATGTGTATAAATAATAAATAAATGTGTATATAATAATAAAAGTATAAAATAGTAATAAGAACATAGTCATTTTAATTATATTATTTGTAGTAATTTTGTAAATATTTAGTTTTAAATTTATGATAATATAAATGTTATATTTGTGTAGATAATAAATATAATAATATAAAATAAATGTTATAGTGAAATGATTTAGATTTGTATTTACTGGCCCCCCACACTGGAATTCTTTCAGAGTGTACGATTGCAAACAAAACAGACTAAAATTAGATAATATTACAATAAACAAACAGGCAAGTATGACAATTGAATATAAAAACAAAGTTTTATTTTGTGCGAACTTTAAACAATTAACGTATATAATTAACATTAAAAACAATTTGCAGGTTAAGGTGAGTCACGATGACTGAGCTAAAAAAACCCGCGCCAGGTCCTCCTCAGAGCGAAACCGAACGACAGGCTTACCATCACTATGGCGAGCGAAGATACGACCCTGCTTCGTCCAGGAGTATCGCCAGTTCAGCCGACGGCACTCCGCGCGGACCTGGTTGAACAGCGCACGATTCGACCGAGTGAGGCGCTCGTTGACGTACACACGGCCTCCCTGAGAAGACTTAACGGTGCGGCGAACGCGGGCGGCGCGCAGTACTTCGTCGCGCAGGTGGCGGCGCGTCAGGCGCACCATAATGCGGCGCGCGCGGCCGCCCTCCGCGGGGGGCGCACCCACGCGCTCCGCAAACACCACGTCGCGCTCGTCCAGCGCCACGCCCAGTTGGGCGGCCAGCACGGTCACGTTGTGCATCACGTTCTCCCCCTTCTCTTCGGGAACGTGGCCAATGTCGAGATCCGCCAGCAGAGCCTCCTGATCCCGCTCGTTGAGCTCGAGCTTCAGTGTGGCTATGGTGCGCTCCAGCTCCGGCGCCAGTCCAGGTCCATCTCCAGGCTCACGGCTCTCGAGGGCCTCGATTCTCCGCTCCATGCCATCCAGTCTGCAGTCCACGCTGTTGAGCCGCTCCGACATGGCCGTGATCGACTCCCTCAGCAGCCTCATCTCATTCCGAAACTCACGCATTTCTGTCATGCCGTCTGCGAACTCTCGCTGAAAATTACTTATTTCGATATCGCTAGCCTTATTTGAGGGGAGTGGAAGAACAGCTGATGCCGCTCCCGTGCCGGTCTTCCCCGAAGGTAGTAAAGTGGAAGTTGATGGTTCACCAATGCTTTTCACCGGCGTCTGGCTGTTGTCACCCTTACGGACGCCCTGCTTACAAGACGGGCAGACCCAGTCCTTAGCAATTTTGGCCTTTTCCCTCAAACCCACACAGCCCTTGTGGTAAATCGTCGGGCACAAGCTACAAGTAGCGGCACCTACCGCCGTCAACGGGTCTTCACAACCTCCACACTTTGGCATGACTGATGGATTGTGTCGATGTTGTAGAAGCACCGCACTAATCGAAGCTGCTTCGCTACAGCAAACAAGTTCGTTGCCGCTAGGTCAGATGTCGCCGCGCGGTGCTATTTACTGTGTCCGCGCGTTGGTACCGCCGACGTGCACTAGATGGCGCTGGTGGACAGTGCGATGTAAATAGTTTTGGGGGTTCGTGTATAAATAAGGACCTTTAACCACCCGCCAAACGATAAATTAATATATTTTGACTATGAAAAAGTCTTGAAAAACACCACTATTCCACCGTTAATTATGGAATCCACACTTGCACAGCTGCACCAACACTTCACGGTACTTTGTAAACAGTCACAAGATGTAAATAAACGGTTTTTACGATTACATGGATTTAATTTTTCGGCACAGTGTTGCTCGATCCAAGTACGAAACGTCACTGCCCAAGAATAAATGATTTAGAGGTCCAGATCCGCTGGACTCCTTAGATAATAGCACTGCTACCAGTATATTTATGATTTAGAGGTTCAGATCCGCAGAACTTCCAGACCACAACATTCTCACTTACAATCTAACTTAACTCTATAATTAGTTTACTATTATAGAAGGACTTACATCTAATGGATGGCATCACACCGATAAGAATTATGATGTGAACATGTTGAGTGCTGTCCCCGTAATACCTATATTTTTTAGTTTTAGTAATAGTTTCTTATGACTGACGGTATCAAAACATTTTTTAAGGTCAATGAAAATACCCAATACACGGTTCTTTTGATCGTATTAGTTTTAATTTTGGTAACCAGGTCTACGGCATGATAATGTCGTCCAGGCGGCCTGCGACATTAAAAGGCGACGGATAGGGGATGTCCAGCCATCCACACCGCCACCAATGGGAGGGCCCAGGATACCTGATAGGCTTCCTACCCATCAGTTAGGAAGTTTGGGTGGCGAAGTGGAAGAAGGGTCATTGGTAGACGCACACGCGCGCCAATTGTTGTCGCTACCTAAGGTAGCCAATCGGGCGGACTTAACGACGCAGCTGTTGACGCCAATCACAGTTGCGTGTACCGCGTTACGTAAATTAGGGTTGCCAGTAGCCGAGTGTTCGCTCCTACTGGTACATATTGTATTGGACAAGCTGCCAACGGACGTTCGTTCCCGGTTTGAGCGGAAAACGGCAGAGAAAGGGGGGGCTACTCTGCCGGGATTGGAGGAACTATAAAGGTTCCTCGGCGATGAGACGGGGGTCGTAGCGACCTCCCAGCCTGACCTGCCGCCGTCAGAGGCGCAGGTTTCAATGGGACGCCAGGCGAATCCCATGGCACAGCCGCAGCCAGGACACACTACAGCGCGGCTGGCGGCGCTGACTGCAGCAGCCGGTATGGACCCAGCTTGTACACACTGTGGCGAAACGGGACATACTACGACGCGGTGCCAGGACCGACGAGGGCTGCCTGTAATGACGAGGCGGCGTATAGCAAGGCGCAGCGGCCTTTGCTTTGGCTATAGGCCTCAACGCCGCATTGTATTTGGTGGACCACACCATTTATTATTGTTGGGTGTTCACAGGTCGGGAGCGGCTTCACCGACCACAAAACAGCGGTGGCAGCGTTACACGGGCAGGGGTGCTCCAGTGCGGAGCACACACCCACCAGCGGACTGGAGGCCCAGTCATGCGCGAGGCGCGCCCCCACAGCGGAAGGTGAACCTTGCGCAGGCGCGCAAACCCGCGCCTGCAGGTTACCATGCCACCGGCCCGTGTGCGATTCGGGTATCACACGGGCGGGGGCCCGGCGGTGTCACGAAGGAGGGACCCCTCCGGGCAACTAGCTCTGTGCGCGCCAGCGTGCAGAAGCGCTATCGAGCTATGCCGCAGCGGTTATAGTACCAGCCGCGGTATCACACGGGCGGGGGCCTTCTTTGGGGATGAGGGACCCGGGCAGGCCACAGTTAGCCTGCCTTTTTTGGGAGAGCAAAACCACGGACGGTTTTGCTAACTACTACGGCGGCCGCGTTTGAAAGATTTTAAAGAAATCTTAAATTTGAAATTTTAATTTGTGCAACATTGTTTGGTGGCATGCTTACTGCGTGTTTGACGGGGCAAAAACACAAGTCACCCTCACATCGGTACACAATCTACGGTAAGGAATTTAATTTCGGTAACGGTAATGAATTTACCATTGTAGGTTAACAGCCTTTTACCAATTCGCCCGCAGGGATAACGGCACATACATTGGTCTAGATCGGGCAGACCCACACTTTGTCACCTGGCCCAATTGACCTACTCTTGCGCTCGGGTGTACTAGGACGGATCCTACTAGGCACCCAGATAGCTCTGGGTCGCTCTACACTGCTGGCAGTGCCAACTATTTTGGTTTTGTTTCTATTATGTACACAGTTTGACGACTCGACTCCGCATAGTCTAGAGTCATTGTGTTTGTGTACCATTTCCTTAACTATGCATAAGTTTGGGAAATTGAGAAACCTCCCATGGTCTACATGGTAGCCCATGCCCATGAGGATTGTGAAGCCTTTCAATAGGCCAGTACGTCACGGTTGATGTCTGTTGGATGTGTTACTAGGTAACCTAATTTGTAATTTTGAATATTGTTTGTTCAAAGAGCTTTATTTGTGTAGTGCTCTTTCGGTGTTTATTTTGTCACAGTGGACGTCTTCACCCGTGCAGCCGCAGACGGGGGGTCTGCCTTCGGACCGAGTCACACAGTCTCGTCTGTTCTTGGGGGTCGCTTGCAACGGGTTCTGCTGGACCTTTCTCGGTAAAACCGATCAACCTTCGCAACGTCCGGGTTGTGGGTAAATATTATATGTTTTATTTGTGTTTTATTTGTGCCTGGCTACTAAGGCCGTCCTCTTGGGAGTTTTTTCGTTGTCCACAGAGGCCTTCGTCGTCGCGTTGGATCATTTCGTGTCGCGTAAGGGTCTACCTTCACTTATTCGCTCCGACAATGGCACAAAATGGCAAGGGCATGGGTGTAACTGAATGATGTTTGTAAATTTTTATAAAATAAGCTTTGGTAAATAAGATAATTTAATATTATTTTAATTTGGCTAATTAGATTTAGTATGTTGTTCAAGGAGAATAACTTGCCCTCCTGCTTGTAGCTAGGGCAGCATTGTAAAGTTGTTAGTTGGCGAGTATGGAACTGCGGTTCGATTCCGCGATGAGCCACAGCAACTGTCTCTCCTTGTCCGATTGATTGAGCTAACGATCGGAGTCTCCCGATCGGGGCAGGGGTGTGTATCGAATAAAACGGCCATTTCGTGCGCCCCCGCTGTAGTTTTAAAAATATAGTGACAGACGGCTGTCAATGTCAGTGTGACACACTCACGTTGAAAATATGGTTAGGTTAGGAACTTAAAATACCGCGAGGTCGTGTGAAAGTAATTTGAAATTGATAATTTGTTGTGAGTGGCACGCATATTGTTTGATTCGGGGGGCCCGTAATAATTAATAAACCGTGTTAATAAATTAGTACCAGGGCGGGCTGGTTAAATTCAGTTATTGGTTTGGTTGACACGGACACGTGGCGTGCTAAGTGGTATTGTGCACATTGGTACGTATTTTTCTGGGGTTGAGAGCTCTCAGGGGTAGCCACGGGACGCTTAGGGCCTTCCACCCACCACAGCAGCCAGAAGATCGACCACCACCACAGCAGCCCGAAGCCAGTTGGCGCGGCGGACTGCGGCCGAGCTGAGGACCTCGAGGAGACGAAGCGGCGTCGGGGACGCACAGTCACCATCTTCTAGTACGCAAGTCGTTTTAGATTATCTTTTAGTTTATTTAAATGGGCCCAGCATTGATGTAGACTATCTATATTAAACAGTTAGCTAGATTTGACCCTATTGTCGAGACGAAAGAATTAAATGATTCACAAATTGCATTACATTCCGTGATGACTAGTCCTGAGTCTGATACTAGTTTTGAGGGAGCATCGCTGGTCTTGACTTTATTTAACGCTAAATTGTTGATTAATTCCCATATTTTTTTTGGTTGATTTTGATTTTTGTGAAATAATTTCAGATAGTACTGCTCTTTGTGTGTTCTGATTAAGGTCTTCACCATGTTTCGTTGTAGAACAAACTTCTGTAAGTCTTCGTCTGTTGGGTTGTTTTTAGTTTGCTGCCATAGCGTGTTACGTTTATTTATAGAGTCAATAATATTTATATTTACCGAATCCTTTTGTGGTGCATTTAAATATTTAGTTTTATCTATTTGGCTCTTCCGCACCTGGTCCGTAATGAATTTTTCTAGGTAAGTATAGTCATTAAAGCAGTTGTTATAGTCTGCTTCTAGAGCATTGCTGAGTAGTTTGTCGTAATCGAGCGCCTTGTAGTGAGTTTTTTCCTTCACATGTGGTGGTCGCGGGCCAATTTCAAGAAAAAGCTGCTTGTGATCAGGTAAAGATGATTCAATTATGGAGACATTAAAAGTGTGGTTTCTATGTTTGTGCAGATGTGGTCCAATATAGTATTAGTTGTGCTGGTTTGCCGAGTACTATAGTTCTTGTCAATTTTATTGATTATTTCTTATCCTGCTTCTTTTATTTCGTTCAGGTACTGGGCCACGTGACTGTCTGCGCTGAACAGGTCGATGTTGAAGTCGCCGAACACAATTGATCTTTTACGCCGTTCTAATTGCGAGGAGTAATTTTGTAGGAAATTGGCTATGTTTGTCTTTCCTGGTTTATAGATTGCACCAATATTTAATGATAACCTATCTATGTGTATCCACAGGTAATGGTTTCCGTCCTCAGATGATTCCTCTGTTATTTCATATTTTATACTATTGTGAATGAATATTGACATGCCCCCGCCTTTGCGGTCTTTTCTATAAATGTAAACATGCTCATAGTTAGGTATGTTATATAATTTTGCATCATCCTCAGAGGTAATCCATGTTTCACAGAATATCAAAATATGTGTAGTCACCGGTATCGATCTTAATATACATATAATTTCATCGAACTTACCAGCTTTAATCTTAGACACTGTGAGCGAAGGGGAATATCTTCGTATTTGTTTACTATTTGGTGACTTAATCTACATATTTTATTTCGAGATTTTTCATTCTGTATTGAAGTAGTTACACGTTTTTTTCATTGGTTGTTGTAGTAGTAATTGTAGGTTTCCCCTTTATATATTTAATTGTACTTCGACGCTGCATCCTTGAGATTTATATTCACAAGGTAGTCCACTCTTCAATGTACCAGGCATCCAACACATATTAAGAGCTATCTAAAATAAATTTTATTTAAAAAAACATAAAACGTTACCCATGTATAGACACAGGCGCCATCTTGTGAATACCAACCGAGTGCACGAGTTTGTCACCCGCGCTGTCATCGTCATTCGCTTTTCGTGTTCGGGCATCCGCACATCGTTACCCTAAAAGTGTTTTGTGTAGCAAAAAACTATGTGCAAAAGGAAGCATGGATAATCATTATATACGCATGTGGAAAAACTGCGAAAACGACGATCGCCAAGTAAATCAGGTCAGTCAGTGTTTTAAATATTACATTTTGTCGATGTTATGATTAAATTACAAAGACAAACGATTTTTTAAAAACTATGTAATTCGTTAGCGAATATACGACTCAGAACCTCTTAGTGAGACATTCAAAGTAGAAACGTTATTGAAATATATTTCATAGTACGTTTCCTTCTTAATTTCGATTAATACTTTCGCTAGTGCCTTTGTGGTTACCCACATTTTTTGACTTTTTCACTATTTATCGATTTTCAAGAACACATAAGACGTTTAGCTTTTTTAAATAAAAATAAAAGGTAAAAAACACATAAGTAGTACCGTGAAGTGATTACGGTCAGTGCTAGTATGAAATCTAGTATCGTGACGCGATTACCATCGATATTACGGATACCTACCCTTATGTAGTACCGTGACGTGATTGCGGTCAGTGCTAATATGAAATCTAGTATCGTGACGCGATTACGATCAATATTACGGGTACCTACCCTATGCTGTGACGCGATTACGGCAATTCTATTCTTTGATCATTCATTTCAAATGACTTCGTTTGCGCGAGGCCTCTCGCCTACCACAAGGCTTAGTGACTCCGATTTCATTAAAGAACCGTAAATAACGGACGTATATAAATCTAATATTGAAAAAGACTTACGATCTGTCATGACCGTAGCACAAGTACACAGTCCGGATCTTACCCAGACCATCCAGGACGCTAACGATACCTAGTCGTAATAATCCAAGCGCAGCAGAGGAATTGCCAGTTGTAAATCCAATATCGTCGGATTTTCTTGACGTTCTTAGAGTTTCTAAAGTGAAGGAGGTACCATTGGGACCCAAAATACCAGAAGAGGTCTCTAAACGCTAGGGAAATCCTCATAGATGGTATGAACAAATGTATGGTTTTGGTACAAAAACAGCATAGTGGCTGTTTCTATGTAACATGTACCTACATACTAAAAATTGCATGCCCGACTAGGGTAAATTGTTTGCTCCCATTATTTTATGCATGACACCTGCTATGTATTTACACAATTTTATGGCAATAAAAATTTATTTATCTTATCTTATCTTATCTTATCTAACAAAGATAATAAAAAAGAACTGTTAGCAACAACTTTGATACCGGTTTGAAGTTGGCCAAATTATGCTGCATGTACATTATGAAAATACCATGAATAGAAAAATGCTTACACTACCTGCCTACTCTTGATAAAAAATTCTTGTCAAGGACACAAGATGTTAAAAGAGACGCACACTCTTTTGGAGAAAATTTGGGAGAAAAGATAGAAGCTGCTAAGGCCGCTGAAAAATCTGGTTTGCAAATACGGAATACTAACAACATTGAACCGTCAACTTCACTAAGAACTACGTCGCCCAGCAGGGAAAGTGGCAAGACCCATCCAAGCAACAAGCAAGGTCATGGGTTGCCAGGCCGGGTGGGAGCAAGCAAAGATTCCCGTATCCACCTCCGAGGCGATCAGCGCAAGCACCGACGTCCGCCCGCTATCACACCACGACAGCAGTGAGACCGTCATACAGACCGATGTTGCGTAAATAACAACCAAGGTAACCTTACACGCTGGTCGTATAATTTTTTTTTTTGTTGACACATGGTGTTCAATCGCAAATGACCCGGTAGTCTGACAGTACGTTACGGGTTACAAAATATCATTTAATAATACTGTAAAGCAAGCTACTGAACCTATCACTCCTAACTTTTCTTTGGCTGAAAAAAGTAAGTTAATCACAGCTATATCTGACTTGTGCCAGTCAGGAGTAATATGCATATGAGAGGATGTCAAAAACCAATTTATTTCTCCCATATTCTTGTAATGGATTGCTGGCCGGGAGTCGAACCCCGGACTCTCGTGGCGGGAGCGCGCCGAGAGTGAATCCTACATTTCCTTCCGCCGGAGGGGCTTAGAAGGTTTCCTAGCTAGCTCAGCGTTAGAAGGGTTAGCCACGGGGTGCGACAAATAAACACGGGTATACAATTATCGTACGGACGGGTCTTTTACGCCCCTTTATTGAAAATAAGTACTATGCTACGTCTACGGTGGCGTGACGAGAGTGATCGCGGGGTTTCTACGGAAACGGAATACGGCCCTACGTGAACAGTTCCAGGGGAACGGAGGTCTCAGACGAGCGAGTGCGGGGCGTGCCCGCACGGTCACAGCTACGGTAAGAGAACACTCCACTAATCTACAGACAGGTAAACCCAGGTGAGCAGCTCTTGGTAGAGCCCGCACTGCTCCAACTTGAGGATACCTGTCTATACCGATACAATGAACCCACAATCACTAAATCACGCCCGGTTACGGGATCTACGACTACCGCGGATTGACTCAAACGTCCCTAAGGACGGAGGCCAGGTGAGCAAATATGCGGTGAAAGCCCGCACTGCTACAACCCGAGATCCCTATCGGCCTAGACGCGCACATACGGTGAAAGCCCGTACCGCGCAGCTAGGTCGGGTCAGGCGATGCGTCGACGACGGCGTCGAGGCAACGACTGGTCGCGAGTAGACTCAAACGTCCCTAAGGACGGAGGTCAGGTGAGCAAATATGCGGTGAAAGCCCGCACTGCTACAACCCGAGATCCCTATCGGCCCAGACGCGCACATACGGTGAAAGCCCGTACCGCGCAGCTAGGTCAGTTCAGGCGATGCGTCGGCGACGGCGCCGAGGCAGCGACTGATGGCGAGCTACATTCGGGTTTCTTCGCCTTGCGGCGGTGCGGGTATGAGCGGTTGCTCCAACCCGGGCATCATCGCGTGGGGTGTCAACCTTACGGTGTTTGGTGACGCGTTGCGGCCGTCTTGCGACGAATGGGATAAGGCCGTGGGAAGGATGGCTCACTCCGACTTCCGAGGCGCACACCTCAGCGCGGTCAGCCGCACCGGGTGGTCTCACCCGGTGAGCAGCTCTTGGTGGAGCCCGCACTGCTCCAACTTGAGGATACCTGTCTATACCGATACAATGAACACACAATCACTAAATCACGCCCGGTTACGGGATCTACGACTACCGCGGATTGACTCAAACGTCCCTAAGGACGGAGGCCAGGTGAGCAAATATGCGGTGAAAGCCCGAACTGCTACAACCCGAGATCCCTATCGGCCTAGACGCGCACATACGGTGAAAGCCCGTACCGCGCAGCTAGGTCGGGTCAGGCGATGCGTCGACGACGGCGTCGAGGCAACGACTGGTCGCGAGTAGACTCAAACGTCCCTAAGGACGGAGGTCAGGTGAGCAAATATGCGGTGAAAGCCCGCACTGCTACAACCCGAGATCCCTATCGGCCCAGACGCGCACATACGGTGAAAGCCCGTACCGCGCAGCTAGGTCAGTTCAGGCGATGCGTCGGCGACGGTGCCGAGGCAGCGACTGATGGCGAGCTACATTCGGGTTTCTTCGCCTTGCGGCGGTGCGGGTATGAGCGGTTGCTCCAACCCGGGCATCATCGCGTGGGGTGTCAACCTTACGGTGTTTGGTGACGCGTTGCGGCCGTCTTGCGACGAATGGGATAAGGCCGTGGGAAGGATGGCTCACTCCGACTTCCGAGGCGCACACCTCAGCGCGGTCAGCCGCACCGGGTGAGACAGTCATAGCGACTGAGGCCCGGCGAGCGCCGGCGAGCGGTGGCGTCTGATACGGGACGGTCAGAGGAGTTGCCTCTTTGTTTAGTCAAAGAGGCGGTTGGCAGGTGGGGGGTTTGATGCGTCAGTCTGGTGGTGGTGCCTTGTGCGGCAAGCTCGAGCCCTTGGGCTTTGTGCGGCGGCAGCGGGGCAGAGCGGGTGGTGTGTTCTGTGGGGGTGATCGCGCGGCTGGCCGATGGGCCTGCCTGCGCGGCGGTGTCGTGTCCTATGGGGGTCGCGCGGCTGGCCGGTCGGCTCGCCTGCGCGACTGCGTCTCTGTCCGGGGCGATCAATTCTCTTGGAAGGGCGCGGGTCAGGGCGGGGGTCCGCCGAGGTACGGGTGGGCAAGCGTTGCGCGTTGCGATGTTTTGAAGGTGGAGGTGGGGGCCGTTGTCGGCGCGGTCGTAGGTACGTCGCGCCATATCAGCCACAAACTCCTCCACCGGCTTTACCTTGACGTCCCTTGCGATGACGTCGTTGCGGACATATCGACCCGCCGCGGTGATAACCCGGAGAGCAATCGTTTGCTGCGTCTCTAACAGCCGCCTCTGGTTGGCCGAGCAAAGTGCTAGCCAAGCCGGGGCTGCATAGGTGAGACGCGAGCGAATGTATGTTTTGTAGATAGCCACTCTGGTTCGGAGTGGCAGGCTGGAGTTGAGGACTGGGAAGAGCAGGGCGCGGGCAGTGCGCGCCAAAGCGGCGGCATGCTTCGCTTGCGCCACCATGCTCAAACGCCGGTCGATGGTTAATCCAAGATAGCGCACCGAGCTTTGCCAATCAATGGTCTGTCCTCGGAGCGCTAATTTTTTGGGAAGCTTCCTTGTTTCCCCGGTCAGTATAGCGGCAGTCTTCCCCACGTTGACTGTTATCCGCCATTTATCAAGCCAGTCCGGTAACAGATCCAATTGCTTCTGCATCCGGAGGGCTGCCGCCTTGGGCCAGGGCGAGGTAGTGTAAAACGCGCTGTCATCTAAGAATACTACGGCGGTGCAGTGGCCTAGGTTGAGGGCTTCCGTCCAGTGGTGCAACACTCGCGTCAGCTGGAGCGTCGTCGAATGACCGCTACGAAATCCGAACTGCTCTGTCCGGAGCTCGACGCAGGGGCATATTCGACGAAGCACTAGGCGCTCGAACAGTTTCGCAGAGTGGCACAATAGGGTGATGGGGCGGTAGCTGGATAGCTGTCGTCGGTCTTTGTCTGGTTTGGGGAGCATGATGATTTTCACAAACAAAATATTACACTTTGCTTACGTGCTATTAATACCTATGGGCTATAACGCTTATCGTTTAATTAACCTTATTTATACTATAGTTTCTTCAATGAATTCTCCTATATCTCGCTTTTGTTATACTTTTTTACTTTTTGTGTGTAGGTGTCGTGAATTCCAGACCAAAACCAAAACCAATTACATATCCAGTGTAGTGATTGTTTGCCGTAAAATACGATATTAATATTTTTTATCAGAATGCAAGGGGTCTGCGCACGAAAACCAACTTATTTAAAAGAAATGTAGCATTGAACAACTTTGATATAATATCCATAACGGAGACTTGGTTATTGGATGGCATTGAGAATAGTGAACTTTTTGATGAGCGTTATATAGTGTTCCGGCGTGACCGTGACTACCGCGCCACCGGGCAGCGGTACGGCGGCGGCGTGCTAGTTGCCGTGCACCGGGAGCTCGCCGCCGCCGACCAGCCGGCCTGGCGCTCGTCCGCAGAGGATATTTGGATCACCCTGTCATTTCGTACTAAAGGTCGGCTTACCACGTTACATCTTTGCACTTTATATCTATGTAATCAGGGATGTGGTAACTCGATCAATATCCAATTGAATAACTTTACGAATAAGCTTGGGGACAACTATCACGCTGCTCCTAATGATCTTTTTATGGTTTTAGGTGATTTTAATATGCCAAATATTAGTTGGAACTTACTAGATAATGGCCAATTGGAGGCTACGGGTGTGTTCAGTGAAGGTCAGCTTGGTTTTATGGATACAATTGTTGAATGTAATACCAACCAATACAATAACATACAAAATATCAACAACAGACTATTGGATCTAGTATTTTGTAATAATCAAATAAGTGTGCATCCCAGTGACCACCCCCTTGTTTCGGAGGATCCTCATCATAGATCAATCTGCATACAGTTAATGTTAGACATACCCAGTTATTTAACTTTAAATAAGCGATCATTGTTTAACTACAAAATGGGAAATTATGAGGAAATTAACTCAAGTCTATCGGTTATTTCCTGGAATGACGTCTTATTGGCTGGTTCTATTGATGACTGTGTTGATAAACTTTACCATATTTTAACTGAACTGCGCAATACATTTATACCTCACAAAGTTGTTTCTGGTAACACATTTCCCATTTGGTACAATTCCGCCCTAAAAAAGGTATTAAAAGAGAAATATAAATATTTTAAAAAATTCAAAAAATATGGTAAAAACTATGATTACGATACTTACTCATTTCTTAGAGACCGGGCCCTAAGATTGGAAAATGAATGTTATCAGTCATACATAGATAAGGTAGAGAAATCTGTTACAAGCAACCCTCGCTTGTTCTGGTCCTATACTAAATCGCTAAATAGATCCTCACACGCGTTACCTTCTGTGATGAAATATGATGATCACGTTGCTGATACTGGAGTGTCTGTTTGTAACTTATTTGCTAAATACTTCCAGTCAACCTTCCTCGCTCCCAACGCTGACAGTAGTTTGCCTAACCTTGACAATCAGTGCCAAAACAATTCTGACATAAGTGACATAAATATTAATCTAAAAGAGATCGAAAATCTTCTGAAAGCCACTAATTTAAACAAGGGTGCTGGGCCAGACAGTCTAAGCCCCTTTTTCATAAGGCGATGTGTAAATAATTTAGTCTCTCCCCTTCATATAATTTTTAAACGATCAATAAGTGAGGGTACTGTGCCTGCAGTCTGGAAGTCTGCATTCGTAACACCTGTGCATAAAAGCGGTGACCGTTCAAACATTAAAAATTATAGACCTATATCTAAATTATGCATCTTTGCCAAAATATTTGAGAAAATTGTTTACAGTCAAGTTTATGCTGCACTTAAGTCATCTTTTACTCCGGAACAACATGGATTTTTAAAGCAAAGGTCAACGGTATCCAATCTTTTGGAATTTAATGATTACGTCTCGTCACACATGGACTCAGGACTGCAGGTGGATTGTATATTTACTGATTTCAGCAAAGCATTTGATAGCATTGATCACCAGCTACTACTTGAAAAACTATACAAATCTGGCATACACGGGAACTTGTACAGGTGGCTTTTGTCGTACATCAGCAATAGATCTCAAGCGGTTGCAATAAATGGGTTCACATCTGCTTGGATGCCAATACCTTCTGGTGTACCGCAAGGATCGCTGTTGGGGCCATTACTTTTTGTCATTTTCATCAATGACATTGCCTTGTGCTTTAAATACGCGAAAGTTTTATTATACGCAGATGACACTAAAATTTTCATGTCTGTAAACAGTTCCATCAACTGTGATCAGTTACAATGTGATCTAAATAATTTTGTGCAATACTCTACTCAAAATAGCTAGATTTAAATGTTTCCAAATGTCATGCAATGACTTTTTCTCGTAAACCTAAGCCTATAAATTATCCGTACGTCATCGATAATCAGCCACTTTCTAACATTACATCTATAAAAGATCTTGGACTAATACAAGATTCTAAACTCTTATTTGACAAACACATTGATTACGCAATTAAAAAAGCCTCAAAATCTCTAGGTTTCATTATAAGATCAACACATAAATTCAAATCTATAAAACCGATAAAGGCACTTTTCTGCGCTTATGTGCGCAGTATCCTTGAGTATGCCTCGGCGGTCTGGAATCCACAATATAACATATATATTTCCCGAGTTGAATCCATACAGAAAAGATTTTTAAGATATTTGCAGTTTAAATGTAAAATAATGGATCATGGTTATGAGGCGAGGTGTAGGAGATATCATTTCTTACCTTTACAGAAAAGGCGACAAGTAGTTGACATAATCAGCCTGTTAAAAATTGCGAGTGGTTCTATTGATTGCCCTTCTCTATTGGAGCAAGTTAACATCTGGGTACCACGCAAACTACCGGTTAGGCGAACTCAACCACTAGCAATACCCAGAGTGTATACTAATTATCGCCGTAACTCTTTCTTTATTCGAGCAAGTACTTCTTTTAATGACCTGTCGGAGAGCAGCAGCGAGTTAAAATTGTTTCGGACTAAACCCAAAAAATTTATTAAGTTTTATACTTCACAATTTTTTACATCCCACTCTGAAAGTGCAGCCGTCACTTAACAATGTTTTATTCCTTTTTAGTTTTTATATTATTTTAGTTTTATTACTGTTTCGTTTTTCTATTATTATATTTTTATATAAGTACTGTTCTGTAGAAAGAGCTTATGTGGTCCATGTAAGTACATCTTATTTTCCATTTGCGAACACCTGTTAATAGCTAAGTTGATTTATATAAATGTATCCATATATTGTTTATGTGCTGTTGGTGATCTGAACAAAAAAAAAAAAAATGATGACCCTTCCCTCTTTCCAGGCAGTTGGAAAGTGTTGGGTCCGCAGCATGGCATTATATATTTGGGCCAGTGCTGCCGTGCCCCTTCTGGGCAGCATGGCTAGTGTGGCAGGTGGCAGATAGTCGGAGCCCGGTGCCTTGCGCTTATCTAGATGCACGGCAACCTTTCTAAGCTCCGCTGGTGAAATAAAATTTTCTCCGCTGAGTGGTGGCGGTGGAGAACGGAGGAAGTTGTAGGCTGCCTCTTCCGTCTGGCGGTGGTGGTCGGCAGCAAATGGAGCCGGGGCGTTGGGGGTGAATTGCCCCACCAAGTGGTCGGCCAGTATGCGGGCCCTGTCGGCCGCGGCGTAACGGCGCTGGCCGTCGGCGTCGAGTAATGGAGACGGAGTGATGGCGGTGCGTGTCAGGGCCCGGTTTAGCGCATACAGGCTTGTGGGGTTCTCACCTGCCCGGTCGACCGTCTGGTCCCAAGTGGTGCCTCTCCAGAGCTTGACGGCACATGACAGCTGCTCGGTGGCCCTGTTAAGCTCTGTCTTTACTCGTGGGCATCGGGTGCGGGCCCAGAGGCGGTGGAGGCTCCGCTTCTTTTGTAATTTTGCCTGCAGATAGCGAGGCAGTTTCTCCCTTCTGTGGGTTGTGGTGGTGGATGTGGAGGTGGCTGCGGCTTTGGCCTCTTGCATTCGGCCCGTTATGGACCGGACCGCGGCATCAATGTCCTCTGGTGTTTCAAGCGGGCCCGCGATGCTAATATCAGCCAGCGCTCGCTGGTAGGCGCCCCAGTCGACTTTGGGGCGCGGTTGTCGCGGTGACATGGAGGCGGCTGACGTCCCCATCGTGATGAGGATTGGAAGGTGCTGCGTTTCCATGTCGTACAGCACCTCTATGTTGATGGGGAAACGCAGGGCCTGGTGGAGGGCGATGTCGATTACGTCGCCCTGGCAGCCGTCGTTGGTGGGGATGTGAGTCGGCGCCTGTGGACCCACGACCTCGATGTCCAAATCAGTCGTCGCCTCCAACAACCTCCTGCCATCCGTCGACGTGGTGCGTGAGCCCCACGACGGGTGTTTCGCATTTAGGTCCCCTGCCAGTAGCGTCGGGGTCCCGTCGAACAGGGCCTCAAGGTCGGTCTTGTAGACCGTAGAGCCTGGTGGTCTGTAAGCAGCGAAGAGGCGGACTTCGCCTCCGGCCGCGTGGATTCGCACGCCTATAGTGCGGATAGAAATAAAGTCGGCCCATTGCAGTTCGCTATGTATTATATATCACGCCGAACGAGCGCGGCCGTGCCTCTGTAAGGGCGGCCTAGATCGGTGATCTCATCTCGGCGATACACGGCGAAGTTAGGCAAGCGTAGAGGCACACGGGGCGTCAGCAGGGTCTCGCTGTAACCTCCCCACCCCCTTTCATTCTATAAATAAATCTAAACCTAAATCTAATGCCTTTCACACCTATATGCCTAGCTACCTTATAATACATACACACATCCTCGCCGCTTTCACCTTAACTTAACTTATTATCTAATTCTTAAAACTAATTAACCTAATTTATCTACAATCTAATGGTTGTGTTTGGAGTTTTTGTTTAGTGCGTATTGTTTGTATGATGATGAAACCTTAGCATAGCTTAATTCTATTTGCAGTGAATTTCAGTCAAGCAATGTAATATTATAATAACTACTATTTTGGCCAGATCGTCTAGTGAACCCTCCGTTGTTAACCGCATTTAAGTAACTCAAGTTCTTTCGTGAAAGTTTAGTAATTGGCTTATCCCTGTGTTAAATTATTTTCTCCTGACCTAATTACCTACCAGTCTATAAATCATAACATAAATATGTGTAGCTTAGCAATGACTCCGTCTGAACTGTGACCTAAATCCTTCACTGCAGCTGCGGGGAAGATTTGTAACCACTCAAAGGTAATCAGATGATAGCTTAGCTTGTAGGTATTATTATTTATTATCAGTAGCATGATACATAAGAAGCCTGGTGCAATTTATATATAGGTCTTGTGGAATTATAAGTCTTGTGGAAATATAAGAGTCTTGTGGAAATATAAAAGTCTTGTGGAAATATAAAAGTCTGGTGGAAATGTAAGAGTCTTGTGGAAGTTTAAAAGTCTTGTGGAAATATAAAAGTCTGGTGGAAATATAAGAGTCTTGTGCAATTTACGGGCCCCAACCGCCGCCCTATAGCGTGCCTTTCATCTCATTGTTTAACTATGGCTCCGTCACATTGGCTTTAACTTTAATTATTAGCTTGTGCCTTTAATTCTTTAAAACTGAGAATTTACATCTCTCCTCAAAATTTAATTTCATTTTACATTATGAACTATGTGTTAGCAATTTAAATTCTTATTATTCCACATAAATCAATAGAGTTTATCTCAAGGCTTGCTATCATCCAAATATCCTTTTCACATTAAGAACTTAATTATTCAATGCAATAACTTATATTCAGTTATATAAAGGGTGGATAATTTAATCAAACGCCACTTCAGGCGGTGGCTAAAGTAGAATGCTATTAATACAGGTAAAATTACTTTTATTTACTCTTAGTATTTATTATACAGGTCTTATAAAGTTCCAATATAAAACTACATTGGATTGGCTGCATTGGCAGATTATCACATCTTAAGTTTATTAAAGGATGCTTAATTCATTCAACATCCCTGACTTTTAGGAAGTGAACTTAAGTTAATTATTTTTCCATTAACTTCCACCCTCTGTCTCTCAGACTGAGTGGTTAATTTGATAGACTACTAAATCATAGTCAGTATACTTTTAGTAGGTAGTAAATTAGGTAGTTAATTATCCCTGTTAATCATTGAATCAATTACACTTAGAAGTTATCTTTTACTCACTTTAATAGATATAAATTAGACTGTACTAGGTATTAGTCTGATTGATTAGATTGTTCCCATCAAATATTTCTATGTTTCATATTATTAGAAGTAAGTACTTACATATCTTAAGAGGTCTATTCAAATGGTATTAGTAGACCATTGTCAGGCTAATTAGCTGGTTGTTATCAATCAATTATTTCTATGTTTCAGATTATTAGAAGCTCATAGCTTGCAATGTCTTCTTTCAACGACTTATCCTAGGTTCTAAACTGGTTTTAGTTGTTCAGTTTGTATCAGCTTATTTTTGCTAATAGGTATCGGATGTAAAATTTTCCATACTTTGAAGAGTGTAGCTATTTTAAGGCCGTATTGCACCTCAGGGAAAGCTAAAAAATGCCTGTTTGGTCGTTTCAGTATTAGAAATCAAACATCACAGTACGGCTAAGCTTATTTGCTATAACTTTTTAGTATTTTTCTTGTAATAGGAAACCAGTCTAGACTTTTAGGTACTCCAAGTAATGATGGTACAATATTATCATACTTCTGTTAATTATTTAAAATGAATAATTAATTGGTAACAACTTTAGGAAAACAATTAGAATTTTACCGGCCTGCGGTAACAGATTACTTGCCTAGCTAGGACCCACATCACTTCATCATAATTTTATTTAGCGCCGTAACTTAATTATCCCTACCTTATTAGTCTGAATTAATCCGGCCTGGCGCAAATACCTTGCCACCCATAACTAACCATATATATATCCGCCTACCTATAGATTCCTACAACTTTCCTCACTTGAAAATGCCTATATTTTTGTCGAACTAACAGTCCTTACTTGTGTACCTTGCAATCTAGGCCAAGCCACATTTAACTTAAATTCGTGATGTGTGGTGAGAGTCGCATTGCCCCTGAAAGCAACTAACTCCTAAATGTTCTATCAGTCGAGCCAGTATACTCAGTGTGTTATTTTCCTATCACTACACTGTATGTACGGAGGTAGACTCGAAATTGGACTGGGTCATACGGGTCTACCTCCAGCTAAATGGTGTCTGACCTATCTTCAACTTTCACTAGGGAGACAACTGTCTCTCCCCCATTACTCCGTCGAAGATAGTGTATTGTTTAGCGTAATAATATAAAACGCCGATCTTATTAACCCCTCACTCTTGGAAATTTTATGTCAAAAATAATGACAGCAGGTGCGCCATAATTTTTTTGAATTACGGATGACGTCACAAATGCCCCCTTATACAAAAAAACATATTACTCTACAATCAAACTATATTTTGTCGTTCTGTAAACGACAATGTACTAACTGATATATTTCCTATCCATCAGGTATCAAAATAAAGTGAAATCATGCAACAATTAATTAGTAATTCACGTTCAATATTTGGAAACAATGTTGCGGGCTGGATAACAAGAAATAAATGAAAGCTCAAACGATATCAAAACAACAAGGGCCTTTGCTATCTAATTATGTAAACAGTTTCAAGAGGACTACTTGTTTTTTTACAATAACATCACATGCAACTCGACCCGACGAAACATAAAAAAAGCTAGTGATGTTCCTTCACCTTTTGTAATTTTATCGATAGTATATATAGTTATTATTTTTGTAAGGTGTTTAGTATGAGTAAATTAAAATATGACATAATTCAATATTTTGTTTTATTTTCAATAAAAAGTAATACAATTAACAGTTTTATAAAGAAGTTAACGACAGTTACAAAACAATATGATTGCTTGACCAGTTAGTCATCCGTGAATCCTCGCCTAAGGTAAGGCCTGTGCCTAGGCATTAAATACCGACGATTACATTTATTCAATATACGATCATATTGTAAAGATAAGGAAAATTACATATTTATACCTATTTAATTATCACACTAATCATCACACTAATATTATAAAGGCGAAAGTTTGTTACTCTTTCACGTAAAAGCTACTGAATGGATTTGGATGAAATTCGGCATACGGATTGTTTATAACCTGGATTAACACAAAGGATACTTTTTATTCTGATATTCCCACGGGAACGAGAATCACGCGGGTCAAACCGCAAGCGACCGCTAGTAAAGAATATCAGCAGAAATTTAACTTACTTGTCCGACGAAGACGAATCATTGAAATAAATAGGCGATCGGGACCTGTCGAGGTCTGGAGGCGCTTCTTCTTCTTCTAAAGATACCTAAAACATACAAAACAAATGTGAATTAAATTATTATTACACTATTACATTACATTAAATTACACTAATATTATAAAGGCGAAAGTTTGTGAGTGTGTATGTTTGTTACTCTTTCACGTAAAAACTACTGAATGGATTTGGATAAAATTCGGCATACGGATTGTTTATAACTTGGATTAACACATAGAATACTTTTTATTCCGATATTCCCACGGCAACAGGAACCACGCGGGTGAACCCGCGAGCGACCGCTAGTAAAGAATATCAGCAGAAATGTAACTTACTTGTCCGACGAAGACAACTCATTGAAATAAATAGGCGACCGGGACCTGTCGAGGTCAGGAGACGCTTCTTCTTCTTCTAAAGATACCTAAAACATACAAAACAAATGTGAATTAAATTATTATCATTACAACCCAATATAACAATACCGTATACTTTACACAATAATGAATGCATTACCATTACCGGCAACCACTCGGGACTGCGCGCTGGGGACGTGAGAGAAAAGTAGCGTGGAGCCACGGGTGAACAATCGGGACCGATCTAAAATACACAAAAAAACATGTACTGCACACCATAAGCTATAAATACAGCATCTCACCGAGAATTATAATAGATAGACTCCGCGATTACTCGCTTCATCCTTAAACATGAAAAATGACATTGAAAAACACCCCAATGGAATAACCGCCATCACCATGATTAGAAACTCTGACACAAGTGCTTGACTATCCACACAATAAGTAGTAGTAAATAAGGTAATATATCAAACAAGAATAAATAAGTAACCAGTACCACAAGGCAAACAAATTATTAGGCAAACCCACCTCCTCAATTTTGGATTCGAAGTCACTCTCTCTCTCTCTCATTGCTATCCTCATCATCATATAAAAGCTGGAGGAAGTCTTCAGGCGGCTCCTCATTGACTCGCCAATTTGACATGCTATAAACAAAAAAGATACAACTATAGTAAATATAAAGCTACTAAATAATTAAAAATTAATTGTAAAAACGTTTATATTTTTAATTATTTGACATGCTATACCTACAACAAAAAAGAGACAACTACCATCGTTATAGTACTTAAATAAAACTACTAAATAATTAAAAATTAATTCCAAAATTGTTTATATTTTTAATTAGTTTTTAATTATTTTATACCCTTTTTATTTATAAATATTTTTTTTCTATAATATACTGTACTGCTAGTCAAGCTCTTTCATTTGATACCCATATTGAGGTAGTTAAACAAAAAAATGTAATCTACAATTTTGTGGAGGCGGCCATTTTAAGTTTTTTTCTTCTTTAATGTACTGTATACTACTAGTCAAGCCTTTTCAGTTGGTACCCATATTGAGGTGGTTAAACAAAAAAAAATATAATCCACAATTTTGTGAAGGCGGCCATTTTAAGTTTTTTTATATAATGTACTGTATACTACTATTCAAGCCCTTTCATTTGATACCCATATTGACGTAGTTAAACAAAAAAATGTAATACACAATTTTGTGGAGGCGGCCATTTTGGATTTAAAATGATACTGAATATACATAATTGTATTGTCATCAGAACTAAAGGTGTGTACCAAATTTCAAATCAATCGGTCAGGTCAGGTCCAGGAGGCAAAATTTTAAGTACTAAACTTGGTTCTACAACACACTTTGCAATAAATAAAACTATAGTATTATCTTTTTTTTTATTCTATGTGGCCAGTAAATCCATTGGATCTACGACACACTCGTCAAAACTGCATATTGGTCAAGCGATGCCAAACTCTCATTTTTACTGTCTACTCGTCAAAATCTTATTTCTGCGTACTCGTCAAAACTGCATATTGGTCTAACTTATAGAATCGTCGATTAGAGTTAAAACCTCTTTGCTTTAAATTCCCTCGTTTTTTACTTAAAACTGGCCACATAGAATAAATTAAGCTAATGCTATTGTTTTATTTATTGAAATATTTCAACTCTAATCGACTATTCTAAAAATTAGACCAATAAGCAACTTCAGCGAGTATGCAGAAATAAAAACTTGACGAGTAGACAAGAAGTGTTATTTTGTTTTAATACACACATTATGCTAATATTATTGTTTTATTTCTTGAAATATTTCATCTCTAATCGACTATTCTAAAAGTTAGACCAACATCCAGTTTTGACGAGTACGCAGAAATAAGGACTTGACATGTAGACAGTAAAAATAAGAGTTTGGCATTGTTTGACCAATATACAGTTTTGATGAGTGTGTCATAGATCTCAATTTGACCCAACATCAACAACATTCAACAAAAACAACAACAAACATGCTAAAAATCCAACATCCACTTTTGACGAGTACGCAGAAATAAGGACTTGACGAGTAGACAGTAAAAATAAGAGTTTAGCATTGCTTGACTAATATACAGTTTTGATGAGTGTGTCATAGATCTCAATTTGACCCAACATCAACAACATTCAACAAAAACAACAACAAACATGCTAAAAATTGTTTATAAATAATAAAGTTATCATGTAAGAGTAAATATGAAATCATTACAATTTAGCATTACACTATCGATAAAAACAAATTTTATCGTAAAACTGCCGACGCGCTACCGATCATAGCGTCTCCCTAGGCAATACGACAGACAATCTTGTTTTCGGTATCGGCTAGCGGCAAACTATCTACTTAGCTCCATACAAATAAAGACTAATATGGCTCGCGCTGATGGAACGTAATTGTGCGTACACTTGTACGTGTCAAGTACTTCATATTTCATTGTGGTAAAACTGTATAAATACGTAGTTATTTATTGTGTAAACGTGTTTCAAATAACTTTTTATAATGTTCTTGTAGTATTTGCCAACAAACATTGTAACAATTCACTCGGAAATTAGAAAAAAGCTATCGGGTTTCGCCGGTTTCAACGTGTTTTATTTAGTAGTTATAACGATGTTTTTCTTACAACTTATTATCTCAATAGGATCATTATAGTCTCAATAATCATTTTCTAATAAGAAACAGTACTTACATTCAATAAATCCAATAGAAATATCACTTTATTCACAGCCACTGATTCACTCTGTCACAGAAATTGGCGCAACTGTCAACGTCGAAAATGACAGATTCGAGCATAGACTACGCGATGTGTTGCTATCTCGATACGTAAAATTTACCAGAGAACCGAAATAATCGAACATGTTCATACACAAGTAGTCTGTAAGTCTGTGGAAACACGAAACAATGTTAAGTGGAGACCGCGGTCTCATGCGACCGCTTGGGGTTTGACGGAATGGCGCGATTTTTAGGTGCGGTCTCATGCGACCGCTTGGGGGCTGAGAGGTTAAATACAATCAAAGATCATCCAGACCGAAGTCTGTTGAAAGGTACATAGGTTTTCGTTGCCACCGTTACGCGTTTCCCCCGATGTACCCCGGAATACTTCATTCCGTTAACGGATTCGAGTTGCGATCGCAATAGTTTTACTTTATTAATCACTTTCAATTTCACAAATCTTAATTAATATCGCAGCTCGAATATCACTTAGCGCACTATCAAAGCTCGGACACTATTTTTCCCGTATGAGTAGTACCGCACTCTTAAGTTGGACCGCACCGCCGACGTCCCAAAATTGAATGCCCGCTAATTTTCCGCCCTTTTCCCAAGCATCCTAACTTTCGCGCCACGCGCCCTAGACATTTCCCCGCGCGAGTCCGCTTTTCTTCCCTTCAACCAATCGCTAGCTGTTTCCCCGATGCCCCCCGCCTTCGCGTCGCGCCACGTGGAGCTATCATCCGACCTCTCTTTCTGTCTTTTTCTCAACCTCTCGCTCGCTCATTGCCGCTTTCGCCGCGCAATTCTAAAATTTTTCCATAATCTAACCAAATCTCGTCCGACAGCCAATATTTCATCTTTGAATATCTAAATGTAGCCTTCTATTAACAATTCCCTCTTAATAATCCTCCACTTAAGCCAATAATCCTATATTTTGGGAAATTATCAAAAGTTCCGTATTCCGACCATAGATGGCGTCCGCCCGTAGGTGAACCACTTTGCCGACTCGCAAAGCCCCGCGAAATTCAAAATAAAGATAAAGTCCTAGTCAACCTAGCAACCTTACGCGAAGCCCAAGTAAATGACTTCCGCTAGACGGTGCCTATGTCGCAAGGGACGCGCAGAGCAGTCCCCGCGAAATTCAAAATAAAGAAGTCAAACTAGCAACCTTATGCGAAGCTCAAGTAAATAACTCACGCTAGATGGCGCCTATGTCGCAAGGAGCACACAGAGCAGTCCCCGCGAAGTTCAAACTAAAGATAAAGCGTTAGACCACGGACCATTATTCTGAACTAGTTTATTATTCCCTTTTTCATGCTTATTATATTAATGGTGCTACGCATTAATATTTATGTTAGTGCTACTCCCACACATTCCTTACTAACGGACGGATACCATTCATTCTGTACCGTTACAGCCGCCCCCGATAGAATTTAAGCAGATAAAGTACCACTCTTATCTGCGGCGAATTATATCTAAACCCTGTACTTAATTAAGTACAAAATAGCACGTCCTTCCTTGCCAACCCCATTGTCATCCTAGCCCTCTTCCTCAAAGACATTCCTACTATTTATAGTTCCTCCCCAAATCCCTAATGACTCCTTCCTCCATAAGCTTTCTTATTGCAAAATAGCCCACACCCCTCATTCTATTCAACTGACACAAAATCATAATCGCATACCCAGTTCTCGTGTTCGAAACGAAATCCCAGTAAACTTAGTCTCGGTAAATATTTCCCAATAACTTAGACATCTACCATTTCTTTAATCATACACAACCTCCGAATAATGATTTGCCTTTTGTTTACCATCATAACAACAAATCATAATATAATATAAATCAATATAACAGTCTCTTGCGCTGTCTACTAACGCCCCCTAGCGGAAACTCTTCAACTCTATGACGATTCCGACGTAAGTTTATAACATCTTCCGAACCATTCAATTATTCTATTCTTTAAATTATTTTCCTAGAATAATTTCAAGTACATCTGTCATCATGGCCTTCTTTTAACTTACGTCTTTTCTTACAACTTGTTTCGCATCTAAATGTTGCAACCTAGGGATCGAACCTGGGATCTTTCGTGGGTGAAGCATCAACCACTTCGCCGTCATGGTATTTTAGTTCCAACTAGGTTAATGAATAATAATTAATAATTTGAATTAAAACTTTCCTTCATACTTCAACGCTACCAATCTCATCTTAGCTTATATAATTACCTAAGATAACGAAACGTCGGAACAATTGTCTACCTCAGGCAGGGATCGAACCCGCGTCCTCCACAATCCTTAATTAGCTACTTCTTTCAACGGAAACCTATTTTCCTCTCCGCGGATAAGAAATCTTAACCAAACCCCCATATCAACCAAAACCAGTAGGCATACCATCATCGCCCAAGAGTTATAACTTTATTTTAGATGAGATACATCTAATGTCTAATCCTACAAATAACCGAGATAGAATACTAGACTCGCTTCCGTCCGGTACGCAGTGATACCGTGCATACAAATAAAGGTCTTAATGCCTTACAATAAGGTTGTCGATCGTAAATACTTATGGATAAACTCCCTCACTCTAAGGTGGTACGCATCTCGAAACACGTCCTTGAGTTTTGAACTAGCTACTCCGTAGTTCAGATCTATTAGAAGTTTGTGTGCTATGTATATCTAACTGTCAATGTATGCGTCATCGATAAGTACTTGTTAATACCCCGGTACGCGTTGGACATTGTATACTAATTGACAAGTACTGAACTTATACGTATAAGCAAATACTTATGCCAAAACCTATCTAGTAACTATGTCTCATCCCTAGTTATTACTATGTACGAAAGACAACATTTAGTCTCATTTGCTAATATATAATACGTCAATATCCCCTTACTTTCCTATACCTTTGAAAAATATCATTTTCTTATTAAATTAAACAGACCGGTAACTATCTTATCCGCCCCCACAACTCTACTTAACTTCCTACCTTTTATATTACTAATAACGGTCAAATCGGTAAATAATAAGTCATTAAAGGTGACACTTCGTCTTAGTATTCATGGTAATTAATATCGTGAGTTCCTTCTCGTATTAACTGAATTCCAAACTGCGTGATTCAATAGTGCTAGTTTCTTTTTATTTTTATTTTTTTTTATTAGATGATTTTAATTTTACACTCGCACAAGACACATTATTAAGATGGTAATCTCCCGAATGTTTGTAACTCTAATTGGTTACTCCTTAATTACTCTACTCTACTTTCAGCCTTCCGTCCAGATTGTAAAATTCCCCAGTAGCGCGAGTTCCACTGATAACGCTAAAATGAAATGCTATCAATAACCTCATTTCCGCAGCTACCGGTAATATCTCTCTGTTGTTTAGTCAAGCATATTTACCCTGGTCCACACTCCCTAAGGCGTCCTCGAATGGAATTACCCTACAGCAGAATTCTCACAACTTTCAGAAAGGCTAGTTTAGGAAATGAAGCTAAATGGAAACCACTTAATTTTATTGTGTGCTGAGTAATTCCCACTTCTACAGCACAGTTCCGAAACTTCGATTCAATTACTTCACCAGATAAATCAAACAACCCACACGCTTAACTAAGTTCTATTTGTGCCCAGTGCGACTTAAAATATTCGAACACCCTAAACAAGCTACTTTTACTAATTTAACAGTGCCAATTAAGAATGCTCCCTTGTGTCATCTATAATTTTATTGTGTGCATAGACGACCAAAGACCTCGCTTTCAGCATGCCTTCTTCGTTGGACCCGCTTAGTTAAATACTCTAATCAAAATTCTAAAGTTACAATTGAAAATGTCAAAAGTTCGAATATTATGCAATAGAGAATTTCTCTAACATAGTTACTCCACCTCTTCGCACTATTTAGTCAGGCATATTGCAATTCAAGTATTTAATTTAATTTATAATTACCTATCTTCTCCACCCCTGTTCACATACTTTAGCCATCCCTATCCACAGCTGCGGTGAAGATAATTAGTTAATGAACAAAACATCCTATAAACATTCTATGTTACTACCGCAATCACAAGAAATATTTACTAGAAGGATTATCTATCATACAGCTGACTATAACAAAATGAGTCCCCCTTATCTTTCTCCGTTCCTCTTCTAACGTAGAAGACAACAACAGACAATTAACAATTAATTACTTATAATTTAGAACAACCCTAGGTAAAACGCTACCACAAAACTAGTATAGAACAGAATAATACTAACCGAAGTAAACTTTTGTATTCACACTTGCAAATAAAATATCTTTATCTTTCCGTGATGAATGATTTTGATAACACTATTTCATCAACTCAATGTCCCGGCCTACATATGTGAAAACTGTCAATTAATTAGTTTGTATAAAACAATCTAGATGCAACATGCAGTTCACATTAACTAACAATTTTAAGGTTGTGCCATAACTTCGACAATAACCTACCTTAGCACTAATTTTAATCATCTACAATTACATCACGTACATATAAGATGTCAATAATCTAGATTATTTAAGAATTCTAGCAATTCATATTAATAAATAACCAAACAAGATCATCCCGCTGTGACAGTCTGCGCTGACCTTCCCACAAGTCAAAACCGCGTTTCGTTCGTCCTATCATTTCTAAACCTGTAGACATTTACTTTGTACTAAACAAATTCTTGAGTTAATAATTATTTGCCAATTGTTAAGCAAACCTATTTAATTTCATAATAACAATTTTAATATAGCAGTATTAGAATATTATTATAAATCCCGAACATCTTTATTTATTATAATCAACATTACCGGTTAAAGTATTTGAATGGCCTAGTGCGAACTAGGTTTCAGGTCGCACCTCGGGAAAATAAATTTAATATTGACTCTAAAATCTACTACTAATAAATTTATTATTTTCTTCTGACATATAAAGATAGGCTATGACTCTAGGTCGGGTTTAGTAAATTTTGAACTATGGCTACCTCCACGATAACCTCGGTTAAATATATATATCCGCAAAACGAAATATGTCCAATACAGCCGATTTTACAAAATTTAAATTATGCCACTAAACAGTACGTGTCCCAAGAACGTCACACATCCGAAACCCATTTCAGTTCTAATGTCTTTACCCATCTACATTAAAATTTGTACCTGTCGACGCGAGACAACATCTAAATAATTACCTTGTATGATTCGAATTGTGATAGTTGATTTTGTATTGTAATCTCGATAACGCAATACCAGGGATTTACTTGTTAAGCGGTAAGAGATTTATTCTCAGCTCGCAATATCAGTCGCTTTATTTCCGGCTTGAATGTTTCTGCGGACTATGAGTTTAAAATTATCCTACAACTTAAAATTATGGTATATAAAATCGATCACTGTTTTATAAGTAGCTGGTGTTAACTTTTAAAATGATAAAACGATTTAACTAATGATTATGACGTGACATCCGTCCGCAACTCGCCTTTATAATTGATGTGATAACATACGCTATTGTTATCCCTATAGCGTAACAGTGCTATAACTCGTTAATTTTGCAGTTAAATCTCGACTTCAAGCCAGTCAACTATTTTTTTTTTTTTGCTATTATTTTTTTCTTTCGATTTATTATTCTTTCTTTACTATTATATTTTTCTTTCGACCCCTATTTTGCTCCCAAGCTCAATTAATATCCACCTTCCACAATTATCCATCATCCGTCAATCTTAGGTATCCTCGAGATTTTTTTTTTTTTTTTTTTTTTTTTTTTTTTAACATCTTAATCGTTCAACGGAGATAGACAATGGGCGATTTTCCGAGATCAAAAAAAAAAGAAATTGGTTCGTAAATGACTTCATAGATGGCGCTTAGCATAGATTAGTATGGCGCTTAGTAAAAGGCGGGTTCATGAAGAGCACGTGTATGGCTGCGTAATATTTATTCTATTCCAAAGTAGAAATAGGTTCTGGATGCCCTGAATATGAATAGGTAAGTAAATACTATTTTTTTTTTATTCTTTTGGTAGACAAGTAAAAGTTTAGAATTTATTACAGCCCATAAGTAACCCAGCTTTCATAAAACGACAGCTATCGAGTGTTTTTGAACCAATTTTTACTTTTTAATTTGGGCTGTCAGAAAATCGCCCATTGTGCAAGGTACCCTTCTTAATCTGCTAATCCAACCCAGTGAATTAAATAATTTATCTATCTCTACCTATCCTAACTAATTAGTCACGTAGTAAGGTCTTTTCTTTTCACCGCTCTCCCGACTTAGATATCTCTAGGTAACTCACAACCGATAATACTAGGTAAGTAGGTATAGTAAGCTGTGCCCAGCGAGCTTTACCTCTGCGTACGTTAACCTCATCTTAAGCTAATAATAATCCTTTGTAAATCTTCATAATTAACTATTTATCACGATTTCAACTATACGGTAAGAAGCAATGATTACCGGTAACGACTACTTACAACGCTGCAAGAGTATTACAATTATACATATTATTATTAGACAGCACCCTTTTACCATCATCCAAAATAAAATCTTTTATTGGTAACCCAACGCCATCTAGCCTCGCTAATAGGTAACCTCCCCACAATAGAGTAGATATTAGATAGTTGTTTCCAGACGGTAACGACTTTTATCGCCTACTAGACGTATTTATCCGTTTACATTTTGCATCCCAAACTACGTTGCTTTAAACCAAAATTCCTACTAGCAATGAATAGTCATATGATTCTATCCCCTACATGACATCCCTGCTACTTGTTATTACTTATAATCGCGATTCCTCATCAACGCGTGTATTTTGAACCGTAATACTATTTTATGTTACTTTTCCTAGGATTTTAGCGAACTAACAAAATGAAGCGGCATTTCCCTTGTGCAGAGCAATTGTCCCCATCTACATGTCACATAATAATAATTCCACCACAATGTCATTGCATTCTAATCTACTACGTGATAAGTATTAGGAAAATCTCTTCCAATGTAAAAATCGCAGGTATTAAAAATAACAGGTATGGAAAATAACAGGTGATTCCGCTTGCTATAACAAAATCATATGATTACGCGATAAGGAAGTTTCCTTTCCGATTGGTTTTATGACGTCATGTTTTATAATCATTCCTAATTCTAGATTGTTTATGGTCTAGCTAAATCATATGTCTATGGTCCAACCATAGACAAATGATTTAATAGTCCCTGACTAGCCTAAAACTCCTCTATGGATTTCAGACGTGAGACTCAAGTACATTATTATATTTTTTCTAACATAACCAACAAAATAAAATATAATACGTGGAATAGCACATCAACTAAAAACCGCAATCGCTCAACGATTATTAGTCAAAATATAATTATTATTAGTTTTATATTATGCTGTTAGCGTCATAACTTTATAATATTGTACAGCATATCGCCGTCCTATAATATAAATTGAATCCAGCAATAATTAAGTTGGTTAATTCTGTCCAATCTCGCCCCCTTGCCTTCCCATCCGACAGCAATAATAATTAAACCGCCCCCTATTCTACAAATCTTTCTAAATCAATAAATGTTGAACTATGTCACCCTATCGACCTTTTACGATCCTAAAAATAACTCAACACAAGGCTGTATGAACCAGTTGCCTATGCCTATATGAAATCTATCACCAGGAATAGAAACAAAACTACAGTTACCATAGCTCCTAACGTCAACAATTATTATCTTAGCGTCCTATCAAAAATTGGATACCTGGTTTCAGTATTCATAGAAAACAATTACTAAAGGTTTCAGTATTCACAGATAACTCAACAGTTTTAAAATTAATACTCCCGGAATAGTTTGGTTATTGACTATATCTAAGTACTTTGTTCACTCATTAAACTTTGGAAAAACAACAACGCCACCAGCCGCACGGTACCTACTTGATGCTGGCGAAATCCGCCATTAAATAAAGAAGAAAAAGATAATAACTGAAAGGTATTGTATTTCAAATAATACTCATTACGCTATTGTTTTGTAGCTTTATCTCTATTTGACCTTTAACCTAACCTGAGAATCTTTTTGTTACAGATTTCGTACAAAATTTAGCTCCAGCTCTCATTGCGACTGTCTACAATATTGGTCGAACCCGTAATACAAAGTGTATGAATCAACTTTAGAAGATATCAACGTTTATTGTGAAAAGTGTCAAATTATAATTCACCCACTATCAAGAGCCCGTAATACAAAGTGCATGAATCAACTCCAGAAGATCCAACAAAGTTTATTGTGCAAAGTGTCAAATTATAATTCTTCAATATCTCTGAATTAATTAATCTTCATTGAATTATTCCCTATTAAGCCAATTCTAAACTCACGCATCGCAACACGACAACAATTTGTGGGAAAAAAAATCCCACTTCTAAATTAAAGTATTACCGCTTGACTGAAATCCAATACAACTATATTAATGATAATTTATAACTTAACTTTCTGATCCTGGTAACGGCTTACCAAATTGTAACCTTCCCTCCCCGTTATAATTTGCTACACCTAAATCTAAACCTAAATCTAATGCCTTTCACACCTATATGCCTAGCTACCTTATAATACATACACACATCCTCGCCGCTTTCACCTTAACTTAACTTATTATCTAATTCTTAAAACTAATTAACCTAATTTATCTACAATGTAATGGTTGTGTTTGGAGTTTTGTTTAGTGCGTATTGTTTGTATGATGATGAAACCTTAGCATAGCTTAATTCTATTTGCAGTGAATTTCAGTCAAGCAATGTAATATTATAATAACTACTATTTTGGCCAGATCGTCTAGTGAACCCTCCGTTGTTAACCGCATTTAAGTAACTCAAGTTCTTTCGTGAAAGTTTAGTAATTGGCTTATCCCTGTGTTAAATTATTTTCTCCTGACCTAATTACCTACCAGTCTATAAATCATAACATAAATATGTGTAGCTTAGCAATGACTCCGTCTGAACTGTGACCTAAATCCTTCACTGCAGCTGCGGGGAAGATTTGTAACCACTCAAAGGTAATCAGATGATAGCTTAGCTTGTAGGTATTATTATTTATTATCAGTAGCATGATACATAAGAAGCCTGGTGCAATTTATATATAGGTCTTGTGGAATTATAAGTCTTGTGGAAATATAAGAGTCTTGTGGAAATATAAAAGTCTTGTGGAAATATAAAAGTCTGGTGGAAATGTAAGAGTCTTGTGGAAGTTTAAAAGTCTTGTGGAAATATAAAAGTCTGGTGGAAATATAAGAGTCTTGTGCAATTTACGGGCCCCAACCGCCGCCCTATAGCGTGCCTTTCATCTCATTGTTTAACTATGGCTCCGTCACATTGGCTTTAACTTTAATTATTAGCTTGTGCCTTTAATTCTTTAAAACTGAGAATTTACATCTCTCCTCAAAATTTAATTTCATTTTACATTATGAACTATGTGTTAGCAATTTAAATTCTTATTATTCCACATAAATCAATAGAGTTTATCTCAAGGCTTGCTATCATCCAAATATCCTTTTCACATTAAGAACTTAATTATTCAATGCAATAACTTATATTCAGTTATATAAAGGGTGGATAATTTAATCAAACGCCACTTCAGGCGGTGGCTAAAGTAGAATGCTATTAATACAGGTAAAATTACTTTTATTTACTCTTAGTATTTATTATACAGGTCTTATAAAGTTCCAATATAAAACTACATTGGATTGGCTGCATTGGCAGATTATCACATCTTAAGTTTATTAAAGGATGCTTAATTCATTCAACATCCCTGACTTTTAGGAAGTGAACTTAAGTTAATTATTTTTCCATTAACTTCCACCCTCTGTCTCTCAGACTGAGTGGTTAATTTGATAGACTACTAAATCATAGTCAGTATACTTTTAGTAGGTAGTAAATTAGGTAGTTAATTATCCCTGTTAATCTTTGAATCAATTACACTTAGAAGTTATCTTTTACTCACTTTAATAGATATAAATTAGACTGTACTAGGTATTAGTCTGATTGATTAGATTGTTCCCATCAAATATTTCTATGTTTCATATTATTAGAAGTAAGTACTTACATATCTTAAGAGGTCTATTCAAATGGTATTAGTAGACCATTGTCAGGCTAATTAGCTGGTTGTTATCAATCAATTATTTCTATGTTTCAGATTATTAGAAGCTCATAGCTTGCAATGTCTTCTTTCAACGACTTATCCTAGGTTCTAAACTGGTTTTAGTTGTTCAGTTTGTATCAGCTTATTTTTGCTAATAGGTATCGGATGTAAATTTTCCATACTTTGAAGAGTGTAGCTATTTTAAGGCCGTATTGCACCTCAGGGAAAGCTAAAAAATGCCTGTTTGGTCGTTTCAGTATTAGAAATCAAACATCACAGTACGGCTAAGCTTATTTGCTATAACTTTTTAGTATTTTTCTTGTAATAGGAAACCAGTCTAGACTTTTAGGTACTCCAAGTAATGATGGTACAATATTATCATACTTCTGTTAATTATTTAAAATGAATAATTAATTGGTAACAACTTTAGGAAAACAATTAGAATTTTACCGGCCTGCGGTAACAGATTACTTGCCTAGCTAGGACCCACATCACTTCATCATAATTTTATTTAGCGCCGTAACTTAATTATCCCTACCTTATTAGTCTGAATTAATCCGGCCTGGCGCAAATACCTTGCCACCCATAACTAACCATATATATATCCGCCTACCTATAGATTCCTACAACTTTCCTCACTTGAAAATGCCTATATTTTTGTCGAACTAACAGTCCCTACTTGTGTACCTTGCAATCTAGGCCAAGCCACATTTAACTTAAATTCGTGATGTGTGGTGAGAGTCGCATTGCCCCTGAAAGCAACTAACTCCTAAATGTTCTATCAGTCGAGCCAGTATACTCAGTGTGTTATTTTCCTATCACTACACTGTATGTACGGAGGTAGACTCGAAATTGGACTGGGTCATACGGGTCTACCTCCAGCTAAATGGTGTCTGACCTATCTTCAACTTTCACTAGGGAGACAACTGTCTCTCCCCCATTACTCCGTCGAAGATAGTGTATTGTTTAGCGTAATAATATAAAACGCCGATCTTATTAAATACAATCAAAGATCATCCAGACCGAAGTCTGTTGAAAGGTACATAGGTTTTCGTTGCCACCGTTACGCGTTTCCGCCGATGTACCCCGGAATACTTCATTCCGTTAACAGATTCGAGTTGCGATCGCAATAGTTTTACTTTATTAATCACTTTCAATTTCACAAATCTTAATTAATATCGCAGCTCGAATATCACTTAGCGCACTATCAAAGCTCGGACACTATTTTTCCCGTATGAGTAGTACCGCACTCTTAAGTTGGACCGCACCGCCGACGTCCCAAAATTGAATGCCCGCTAATTTTCCGCCCTTTTCCCAAGCATCCTAACTTTCGCGCCACGCGCCCTAGACATTTCCCCGCGCGAGTCCGCTTTTCTTCCCTTCAACCAATCGCTAGCTGTTTCCCCGATGCCCCCCGCCTTCGCGTCGCGCCACGTGGAGCTATCATCCGACCTCTCTTTCTGTCTTTTTCTCAACCTCTCGCTCGCTCATTGCCGCTTTCGCCGCGCAATTCTAAAATTTTTCCATAATCTAACCAAATCTCGTCCGACAGCCAATATTTCATCTTTGAATATCTAAATGTAGCCTTCTATTAACAATTCCCTCTTAATAATCCTCCACTTAAGCCAATAATCCTATATTTTGGGAAATTATCAAAAGTTCCGTATTCCGACCATAGATGGCGTCCGCCCGTAGGTGAACCACTTTGCCGACTCGCAAAGCCCCGCGAAATTCAAAATAAAGATAAAGTCCTAGTCAACCTAGCAACCTTACGCGAAGCCCAAGTAAATGACTTCCGCTAGACGGTGCCTATGTCGCAAGGGACGCGCAGAGCAGTCCCCGCGAAATTCAAAATAAAGAAGTCAAACTAGCAACCTTATGCGAAGCTCAAGTAAATAACTCACGCTAGATGGCGCCTATGTCGCAAGGAGCACACAGAGCAGTCCCCGCGAAGTTCAAACTAAAGATAAAGCGTTAGACCACGGACCATTATTCTGAACTAGTTTATTATTCCCTTTTTCATGCTTATTATATTAATGGTGCTACGCATTAATATTTATGTTAGTGCTACTCCCACACATTCCTTACTAACGGACGGATACCATTCATTCTGTACCGTTACATCGCCCAGGAGGACTATATGTACGTCCTGCGACTGGACGAGCAAGCGGAGATCGTTGAGGCGGCTGCGTATGCCTCCAGGATTCCAGTAAACTACCCTCAGGTACTGGGGAGCGTGGCCTAGAAGGCCGTCAACTCGCGCATCAGGACCGATAGAGCCGTCATGGGGTCGTTGTTGGTTGTGAGCTCTCAGATCACCACGACCAAGATCTCGAATACCTCGGTCCGGGTGATGTATCCCTGGGGCGGGCCTTGGGTGGTGGGACCTCTGTTTGTCGCTTGCTGTGGCCGGCGGGATGCTGACTGAGGCCGGCGAGATGCCGACTGAGGCCGGCTGGAGCCCATTTGTGGTTGGCTGGAGGACTGCGACTGCCTGGGGGCCACCTGGGCCTGGCGGTTTGCTGATTGGCCAAATCGGCCCCGCCATGCTTCTATGGTAACGCCCTGCATGTTGAGCAGCACGTCTGTGGCGTATAAACGTGCGAGCTCGGTCGCATCCAGATGCTCCAGCTGGACGTGGTAAAGGCAGCTCGGCTTACCTTGGGTGGTGTTAATTTACCTGGCCATTGTTGGGAGAAACCCTCTCTCCTCCAGGGCGGATTTTATTAGGTCTGGGCTGGTACCAGCTGGTAGGCCCCTGACTGCTACCTTGGTGGGACGCTCAGACTGTGGAGCGTAGCAGTACCAAACGATGGTACCGTCAATGCGTCCGGCGTCAACCAGATACCGCTGCACAATGCGGTACTCTTCGGCGGATTTTGGTATGAAACGCACACCCGTACCGAAGGGGCGTGCGTTGGGTGGGTGGCCAATAAGGCCCTTCAAAATATTGAAGTGGTCGGTCCAGTTTGGTAAGGACTCAACCACGATCGGCGGGTACCCTTTCGCGTGATGCGGGCTGGGTGGCTTGCGTTGGCGGTGTAGTGGGCGTGTTGGGCGTCGCTGGGCGGGCGGGCGTGGGGGTGCTCATCGCCTGCGCGTACGACATCGATCGCGACGGTCCAGCCATCGTGGCGTACGACGTCGAGTCGGTGTCAAAGGTGGCCGGCATCGATAGCAAGACTAGTGGCTCGGGCCTTCTGTTTAGAGCGCAATGTTCCTCCTCGTCTGAGGGAGAGGCGGGCGGGATCGTATGCTCCGCTAGATAAGTTCGCGGAGTCAAGTAGGTCGGCGACATCGGTCGCGAAGTCGGATGGGTGGGCGTCGATGCTCGCGAAGTGGGATGGATGGGCGACGGGCCAGTGCGGGGACGTTTCTCGTCTACCTCGACACTACTGTCGCTGCTTATGGTCTGGTCAGGGTCACGGGTGACGCCCCTTGGGGTCTTCAGGGACCCGGGTTTTAAGATAAAACCCTTAGCTGAATATTCAGGGAGCGTTGGTGTAGCAGAGGGGCCCGCTGCGGCCGTACGTAACCGCGGCGCAGGGACGGGCAACCTCGGAGTGGTGGTTGATGCGGCGGCGGTCATGGCCGCTCGGCGGATGGGAGTGCGACCTCGGTCAGGAGGCTGACTCCTTTGCGGGAGTGGTTTACGGCCACTCATCGCGGAACAATACGTTTAGCACTAACTTCACTGGGTTTAAACTTATTAGGACGTTCCAAAGCACCTCTGACTTAATTATCAAATTAAGTAGGGTACCTTGAAATAACGTTACCAAAAACACACACGAAACTTTGTTAGTACAATACGGCACAAAAACACAAAGAAGCGTCTTGTCGCGGCGTAGAACTTAAGCACTTGTCACCAAGTTTTGGTGATAGTCACGTAATCGCGGAGGTATCTCAGTATCTCAGCTCAAGAACGGCACTTCGGAATGCGAGATCGGGCTCGACGCATACGCGGAG
Source organism: Scoparia ambigualis (assembly GCA_963921215.1). NCBI lineage: Eukaryota > Metazoa > Arthropoda > Insecta > Lepidoptera > Crambidae > Scoparia > Scoparia ambigualis. The sequence goes on from OY992515.1 coordinate 880,329, forward strand.
TCACACGACCGGTTACAACGAAAGTATGCACTGAACTCACTAACTAACTCAAAAATATGGCGAGTCGAGAACAATGGCGAGCTCTGTGCGCGGGAATTAAGTAGTCGACAGCGGATTTGTTTATAAAAATAACTTTATTTAATACGAACAGCGTGAAGGCTAATACAATATTCCTTATTTTCTGATTTAACACTAGTATTTATATAATAATAAATGCTTATTCTAACTTATATAATGCTTGGTCTAACTTATATTATTCGGGTCAATATGTGTTGCTTACAAAGCGTAATGAGCCCGGGTTGTCAACCTTAACTCCTCCCTCCCTAAGAGAAAAATTATCTGAAGACACTTCTTGTGGTTTGAGAGAATTTTGATTATGACATAAGGATATTTTTAGTTTATAACAAATAACTAGTACAATTACAACAATTATGATTACATAAATAAATATAGTCCAGACGCTAATGTTATTAGTTACGCTATAGTCAAACATGTAATCGGAATTACTAATAGGATCATTTTTGATGGTGTCTAAAATGTCTCTAATGTTGCTGAAGTCCACACCTCGCAGGTTGACAGGCTTGAATCTTCTGTCTTGCTTCTCCACTCGTGGCAGCTGGATCGGTGGCAGGTCGAAGACTGACGTTGATGTGTTGCTCATCGGTGTTATAAGTGTGTCATTGAGTTGGGTTTCGCAATAGACATTACGTGACAATATGTATGTGCCACGTATTGGGTATCTTCTAGTCTCGTCGCGGCATCTTTCGACGATAAAATCTTCATCTTCTAAATACAGCATCCAATGATGGTCTGTTATGGGCTGGATTTTCTTCCTCTCGATTTCTATCTCCGTCTGATGACATAGGCTGAAGTTGGTTTTCGCTAACATGAGCTGTACTATGCAGGTTTCTACTGGAAATTGCAGAATATTATCTTTCGTGCATATGTAATTTTCACTCTCTATTTCCTCACAGGAACTTACCACGGGTTTGTATTTCATCCCCTTCGCTATTAGGTAAGGATATTTAGGAACAATGATGTGTGTTTTATGGGAATTCGGGTTGTATATAGGAGCAGGTATAATCTTATAATAAACATATGTGTCTTGGTCAATTAAAGGAATTTCTAGAATAAACACTACTTTATATTCATCCATATATGATTTCATTTCTATATTTTGTTCTAATTTTGCTAAATTCTCAAGATTTGGTTTATAAATTAGTTTTGCATGTCTTTCAATCTCTTGGAAAGTACTTAATAGTTCCGTAGAATTTATTATCGACTGGTGTAAAGTGTGAAGTTTACTAAAGGCGATTGCTGTTTCTACTTCGTAAATAACCTGATAGAGTGTTCGAAAGTTATTTAAAATCTGATATAGACCATTCATAAGTCTTAAGGATGTAAACATAACTGTTTCATTGCCAATTATCGAACCTAATCTATTATTATTAAAGTTTACATATTTAACATTAAGGTTTATATCTTTAGTAATATTAACTAACTTATCAAACGCTACGTTCATAAGAGAGATTTTCTTCTCAATATTATGTTCTCTGTTGTTGAGTTTACTAATCTCCGTGTTATATTTTATCGCATCCTCATTATCTAGGTTACCAGATATTGTTTTAATCAATGAGCCTAATGGATTAAATAGACCGCGTTTTACTTTACGGTATGGTAAGACTTGTCTTAATTTACTTTTAGTCATGCTTATAAATGACTCGATCTGAATTGTTAATGCTAATAACTCGTTGCGTGTTTCCGTATATTTATACATAGTTCCCTTAAGCTTATAATATTCGTCTACGTTATAATCTAATTGAACTTCTACCGATTTTAAATCTAAGGTCTTAATAATACTCCAATGGTCAATCCTCGTCACTGCTGTTCCCATCCGAACTGGTACTATTCCCGGGTTCGGATCTAGCTTCTGTAGGTTCAAGCTGTTTATCTCTCTGACTAGGACCAGCACCATCACGCCGCACCTGTGGAGGCCGTTTAATATTTTTAATAGCTACTCTAGACTTTCTACCTTTTATCTCTACTGGTATTATATTTCTATCAGGTTTTCCGACAACCTTTGCTTCCTCAAATCTCGGTAGGTCTTTTGCTTTTCTAGTCCTAGTGTTCTTCATAAAAATTTGGTCTCTTACTTCTATCTTTGGCGGTTCACTTCCACCCCGTTTTTCTCTAACTACTGTTTTGTCTGCCTCTAACTTCTCTTTGACATATTCATATAAGGTTTTTAACCGTTTTCTATGATCCTGTACCAACTTCTGTAAAAGATTTTTTTCCTTATCTGTGTCAAACATATTACCTGTATCGGTATGACCAAACACTATCTCGAATGGCGTATACGTAGTAGCACTGTGTATTGTATTATTGTAGGCCATTATAGCATACGTCATAACGGAGCAAGCATCCTGGTCACTCCTATCATATTTAGCGATACGGTATATTTCTATAATAGTCGAATGAAATCTTTCTACTACTGCCATAGACGTTGGATTGTTAGGAGTCCCTATGTGGAGTTCTATTTTATAAAAAGTTAGTAGTTCTTTAAGTAGCTCGTTATTAAATTCGGCACCTGAATCACTATTGATTTTCTTAGGTATTCCGTACATACTAAAATATTTAATTAGTGCCCTGACTACCTCGGGTGTACTTCTGTTAGGTATAAATACTGCCTGGGCTAACTTACTAAAGGCATCTACTACAGTTAAATAATATTTACTCTCAATAAATAGTAAGTCTATAAAAACTTCTTGAAACGGTATCTCTTGTGTTTGCGTCAACTGAATATGAGGTTTAATAGGTTTTCTCTCATACTTCATCTTCTTACACTTTTCACATCCGTTAATAATAGCAGTTATAGTCTCTTTCATACTGGTCCACCAGTAGTTTCTTTTAAGTTTCGCGAATGTTTCGTTTATACCTCGATGGCATGTCTTGCCTTCGTGATATTTACGAATGATATCTACCTGATCAGTCTCCGAACCTGTTAGGTTGATTACTCGCTCTGTACACTCTATCAAGTTAACTGTACCCTTTTTATATAATTGAGTCACAATTTTAGTAAAAATAGGTCTAAATAAAATGTCTTCAAAATAAATAAAATATTTATGTTTAAAATCTACATATTCTTGAAAAAAATCTTTGACGAGGTTTTCTTTGTTCAAAGGCATATGAACTTCTAGAATCCTCTGTTTATTATTAGAAATATCTTTAGCCGAAAATTTATCCATAAACCATTTATACACTATAATTTGTTTTGGTTTTGTGTCAATGGCATCATTTAATATAGGTATACCTTCGTGTTCTCTATTTGAAATCGAATGGGCTGTAGCTCCATCATCAGAGTCTGAGATATCTATTATATCTAGCTGTGGATCCCTAGTGCTATACTTAGCTACCTCTTGTTCTAATTATTATTATATCCTTTATTGCACAGAAACACATTAACAAAAGTGACAAGAGACATTGTATGCAAAGGTGGACTTATCTCTAAAAGAGATCTCTTCCAGTCAACCCAGAGAGTGTGCGAGAAAATGTTAGAGGGGTGACACAAAGTGCAACAAAAAAAAAAGACAAAATTACCTAGACCTATAAATATATTATTAAAGAATATGTAATACTAATACTATAAGTACTGGCACACAAATTAAACAACTGCACAAATAAAATAAAAATAAAATACATAACAAAAAAAAAACTTACATAATATATATATATGTATATAATATATATAAATAATAATATAATAGGTATGTATATAATATATATGATCATGTTATAGGTACTATTTGTCTAAGAAAGTGCTCTTTAAGCTTAATTTTAAAGGAGTTTATAGAAGGAGAATCTTGAATGGATTTGGGTAGTCTATTCCATAGCTGTGCGGCTTTTACAGTAAATGAATGGAGGGAAAAGTTGGTATTGCTGGTCGGCAGTTCAAGCACCTTAGTGATACACGACCGCCGCCCGCGGGAAGGGATGGGGAGATAGCGGAACCGGGAACGAAGATAGTTAGGAGAGTTAGGGTCATTGAGGATTTTGAATAAGGTGCAAAGAATGTGCATGTCACGACGATCACGAATTGGGAGCCACTTTAACTCTGCGCGAAAGTGTGACACGTGATCATACTTACGCAGGCCGTAGATGAAGCGAATGGCCAGATTTTGCAGACGCTCTAGTTTATTAAGCTGTTCTTGAGTTACATCTAAATAGCAGACGTCGGCGTAGTCGAGAAGAGGGAGCAGAAGGGATTGCGCAAGCATAATTTTAGTTTTGAAAGGGAGAAAATATTGAAGGCGTTTGAGGGAGTGAAAAGAGTAATGCATTTTCTTGCTTACATCCGCAATATGTGGCGACCAAGCCATATTGCAGTCCATAGTTAACCCTAAATTTTTAACTTTATTAGTTAATTCAATAGTCGTATAATTATATGTAAGCGGAGGAAGCGTGCTCCAATCTATCCTGCCCCTTAACCTGCTGCTGCCAACAATCATGGCCTGCGATTTAGCTGGATTAACAATGAGGCCGAAAGATTTAGCCCATCCATGTACAGCAGCTAGATCCCCATTTAAAGCTTCGATCGCATCTGCAGCCTCGGAAATATTAAAGTGTCTATAGATCTGAAGGTCATCAGCATATAGGTGAAAAGAGGAAGAGATAGCAAGAGAAATTTGATTGATAAAAATAGAGAATAGAAGAGGAGAAAGTACGCCACCCTGTGGCACACCAGCTGATAAGAAAGACCATTCAGAAGAGTCATCGTGGATTACGACACGCTGTTGACGACTATGGAGATAGGTGTGAAACCACGCAGTTGCAGAGTCTGAGATGTTAATCGAACGAAGAGTAGCAAGGAGGAGGTCAAAGTCAACACTATTGAATGCACTACTGAAATCCAGCAGGACAATCGCTGTGAGTTTGGTGGAGTCCATCGCGCTACGAATATCCTCAGTGATATTCAGGAGTGCTCCAACAGTGCTGTGAGAGGGACGGAAACCGGATTGGAAAGGACACAGTAGTGAGTTGATAGCGAGAAAGGTGAAAAGCTGTTTATGAGCGATGGATTCTAGGACCTTAGGTAGGACAGGAAGTATGGAGATCGGACGATATTGAAAAAAAGAGTTTGGGTTAGAAGTTTTGGGAAGTGGGATCACATTGGCTCTCTTCCATGATGTTGGAAAAACATTGTGAGCTAAAGAAAAATTAATAATGTGAGTGATTATATGCACAATGTCATCCAAAACAGGAAGAATCATGTCAAGGCTGAGACCATCACTGCCAATGGCTTTGGAGGATATGGAGTTGATACTCTTCCCGACTTCAGCTTCAGAGACTGCTGCGAAAGAAAAAGAGGGACAGTCAGGTGGGACAAGATTTTTTAAGTAGATAAGAGAAGAATATTTAGAGTCACTATCCAAAGTTACGGGGGAAGATGAAAAATAATTATTTAAAGAGTTAAGATCCACTTTACTTTGACATGTATCCGTGGCCTTGCCCACTCCTAATGACCTTAGGAAACTCCAAACGTATTTGTAGGAAATACTCTCGATTTTAGAGTGAATATATTTCCGCTTGGCATCTCGACACATACGATTACAGATGTTTCGAAGCTTTTTGTAAGCAGTTAATGAATCCAGTGACGACGATTTCTTGTGTTGGCTCTTTGCCTTGTCACGTCTACCCATTGCCCTTTTAATTACAGGAGTCAACCACGGAGCTGGAACATGCTTTACACGAACTGGTCGAACCGGGGCATGAGTGTCGTACACTCTGATCAATTCGGCTGTAAAAAACTGCACCATATGATCAATATTGTTGGAAAGGAGCACAGATGACCAGTTAATACTTCTCACATCCTCCCTCAAAAGGTCTATGTCCATATGCTGAAAGTTGCGCTGAAGGATTACTTTTGGCTTAGCCTTTGGAGGACGTACTTTGTAACTTAGGTAAATTAAGTCGTGATAAGAGAAAGGGGCTGTAAATTGTCCATAGGATGAAACTAGACTAGTGTTAGAGACAATCGTTAAGTCAAGAAGAGAGGGTCTACAGTTGGGAAAAAAGTGAGTTGGAGCAGTATGCGAGAGCACCTGCAGATTAAAAGAGGACAACACATTTGTTAATTTATGGGCCCTATGATCATTCTTCAGTAAACAAGTGTTGAAATCTCCCATAAGGATCACATGGTCAAAGGTTGGAAGTAGATTTTCTAAAATGTTCTCTAAATTAGAGAAATATTCAATGTGGTCATTTGGACTGTACAATGCTCCCAAGAGAATTTTTGTGTGATTAATTACTACTTCAGCGAAAATATATTCAAGGGAACCTGAGTAGGATGAAGGAGAACTGCTAATGACAGAGGCCGGGATGTGGCAGCGCAGGTAAATACCAACACCACCTCCACCCAGACCAGTCCGATCATTGCGAAGAAGTTTGTAACCTGGAATTGAACAACAAGAAGTGGGAAGAGAGGGCTTAAGCCATGTTTCAGAGACAAGAATACAATCGACTACACCGACACCAAAGGATGTTAGAAGGTCAGCATGATGAGCCACAAGACTTTGCGCATTAATATGCACGACAGAAAGGGACCTAGAGTTTTTAACCAACACTCCGGTAAGTTTCCCTTCCAAAGTGTCAGAATCGGAAAAGGAACTATTGTTACTCTCAGCACTTTCAAAACTATCAGATGAACAAGAGAAGTATTCATCCGCCATGATCATTACAATAAATAGAATAAAATAAATATGAATATAAAACTAAAACTAAATACTAACTACAAAAAAATATTTAAAAAAAGATTTTAAAATAAAAACAAATACCTAATAAAAATTGATTCGACATCTACATTCCCAGGTTGATTAAAAGAGATCACTGTTAATACATTTTTAAAAAACAAAAACAAGCACAGTAACAGCCTTGCAATCACACACAATACTACACATTATAGAAGAAAAAAAATATCTAATGACTAGGCAGTATGGTCTCTGACCTTAGTCTGTTCCTTCATAGAATAAATATAATTAAAAAAAAAAAAAAAGTACGCTGTTGAAGAGTGTCACTCTGAGTGACAGTGACGTAACAGACAGAAAATTTTCTAGCAAAGAAAGGTATCACTAAATTTATACATTTGTAAATAACATTGAATAGAATAATGTTCCAAATTTCCGAAATACCTACCCTGCGATGCAGGTTCATAACGCGACCAAATTAAGGAGCACCAACAACTTTAACAGGAACCTTGTAGTTCATTTTGTCGCCGAACGACTTGCCTGCGTCGAACACTTGGGGTGCTGACTAATGAGCTGCTCCATTTCGACCATCGCAAAGATCTTCCTGCGTGTGTTGTCCGGAAGCAGAATGTTAATAGTACCGTCCGCTGACCAGCATTTATTTAAGCCGAAATGAGTGCGCGCCGCTGCAAAAACATCCTGTCTAGACTTGGTCAAAAACTCCGTGACTGTCACCTTAGAGCCCTTGAGCGTAGTCTTGGCTTTCCACACCGACACCCGATGCTGCATACAAGTGAAGCGGACAAGGACCGGCCTGGCAGACTCTTTTTTCTTGGCACCAAGTCTATGGCAAGACTCAACAGCCCCGGGACCCAAAGTAGACAACTTCATTTGGCCGGACAGCACCGCTAAGGTTTTCTTTAGAACATCCTCATCCTTGTCTTCCTTTATTCCATGGAGTAAAAGGACCTTTCTGCGGGAATGTGTGTCAAGGCGATCCATGCCTTGTACTACCAGTTCGATTTGCGTCCGCAACATGCCAAGGGTCTTCCAGCTGCTAGCAGCTGGAAGACCCTTGGCAACTACCCTTGGATACTACTGTAAAAGCACTAGTGCTTTTACAGTAGTATTTGACTCCTTACTGCCCGGTTGCTGCAGATTCCTCTCAAACTCTGACATCCTGTCGTTAAACATAGTGGAGAGCTCCTTAATGCTGCCGAGTAGCTGCTGTGCTGTGTTATCCATAGTTAACAATGATATAAATATGTGAGTGAGCTGTGTTTAATCAAACTGGACACTGTAGAGACGAATTTTAACACATACGTAGATTTTTATATATTTTAAATAATAAAATTATGGAGCAGTAAAATTTTATGTGTTGACACTTATGTGGCTACCCCACATAAGTGGGGTAGCCACATAAGTGTCAACACATACATACTAATTCTCCTACTACTTCCTGTAACTTTTCGTCTTCTGGGTCTACGTTCACCAGTATAGAGTCTAAGTCGTCATCTATAGCGTTTACTCTAATCCTGGACAAAGCATCCGCGTTAGTGTTCTGAGGTCCCTTTTTATATCTGATGTCAAAGTTATAATCCTCTAACCTTAAACGCCACCGCGTGAGTTTACTATTAGGCTCTTTTAACGAATACAGCCATGCTAGAGGTCTATGGTCTGTGTAAATTGTAAACTTGCTGCCATATAAATACGGTCTAAAATGTTTTACCGCCCAGATAACAGCTAGAAGTTCCTTCGTTTACGTTAACGTTCTGCTGGCATACGCTATCGGTTTGTCTGAACCTATTAACCCCTGCGATAACACAGCTCCTAACGCGAAGTTTGAGGCGTCTGTAGTTAGCACGAAAGGTTTTTTAAAATCTGGAAATTGTAATAACGGCGCGTTTGTTAAAAGTTTCTTACATGTTTCAAAGCTATTCTTGTATTCCTCGTTTAACACTATCTTTCGTCCTTTCTTCAAACAAGCTGTTAAAGGCCTAGTTATTTTCGCGAAATCCCTAATGAATTTGCGATAGTATCCCACCAGTCCCAAGAAACTTTTAATTTGTGTGACTGTTTCGGGCAATGGATAGTTAAGCACTGCATCTATTTTATCATTGTTAGGCTTAAGGCCCTCACTAGTAATTGTGTGCCCTAAATAAAGAACCTCTTTACGAAGGAAATGAGACTTATCTAATTGAACTTTTAGATTTGTTTGACGAAATCTATCGAAAACCGCTCTTAATTTTTGTATATGTTCAGTCAGGCTCTTTGAAAATATTATGACGTCATCAAGATATATTAAACAGTGTATACCTTGAAGGCCTCTAAGTACATTGTCCATTGCTCTTTGAAAAGTAGCAGGCGCTGTCTTTAAACCAAACGGCATTCTATTGAATTCATAATGACCGAACGGTGTACTAAAGGCTGTTTTCGATCTATCAGTCTCTTTTACTTCGAGCTGATGGTAGCCACTGGCTAAATCCAGGGTCGTGAAATACATGCTCTTTCCTAACATGTCAAACAAGTCACTAATATTTGGTAAAGGATATTTATCGTCTACCGTAATCTCATTTAATCGTCTATAGTCGACGACCATTCTCCACTTCTGTTTTCCGGACGCATCTACTTTTTTAGGTACTAAATGCACGGGTGCACTCCAGGGAGAGTGAGATTCCTGGATCACATTGTCCCTCAGCATTTTGTCTACTTGATTTTTTATTTCCGCCGTCTGGGAAGGTGGTAATCTATGAGCCCTAATGAAGACGGGATCTTCATTTGTTGTGCGAATTTCGTGTTTCACTTGATTCGTAAATGATAAGGGTATGTGTTTGCAGTAAAAAATATCCTTGTATTCCTTGCATACACTCTCAATCATCTTCCTTTCTTCCTCATTCGTATGGTCTAATCTTAATTTAGAAAGATTTTCTGTCAATAAACTATCTATGTTACTATTTTCCTTAGTATAATTTACTAGACACTCGTTCCTATAGCTATATGGTTCTACATAAAACGGTGACGTCACTGTCAACGTCATGCTTTCAGCGTTACAATTTTGAATAACAGTAGTCGCGAACCCTTTACTACAACTAACTAATGCGTCGGGCATCCTAACTCCCGCGCTGAACTGTACCTGTCCTAAAATACCGTTACCATCTAATAAGTTGACGGGAAGTTTAACGCGCAACTCACTACGTGCTGGTAACTCGTAGGTTAGTTTCATAGGGGGCGAATATATTATGGGGATTACAGAGTTATTTGTTTGTAACGCCTGGTTTTTCATATCTATTTTAGCGTCTAATTGCTTAAGTAAATCGCTCCCTATTAACCCATCGTACCTACTATCAACACTATAAACATAGAATTTATGTTTCTCGCGACTATTAAAAATATTAGGTAATATGATATTAACTACTTCGCTATGCCTGCTCGATGCATGGGTGCTAACTACTTCGAATGGCTCGTGTTGCCTGTACTCATTATAATACTTAGTTACTTTTTCCGGACTTATAAACGACCTAGTGCTTCCCGTGTCAATCATAAACACTGCTTGTAGCTCCGGTATGCGAATATGCGGCAGGTTTAATATTTTATTGTAATTTATGACTACACGTTCCCTGTGGCCATTATGTAAAAATTTTCAACTCTATCCATTGAACCTGATGGGCCCGGTAAGAATTCGTTATCCATAGTATTTACTCCCGCCTGCTCGTTATGATTTGTGTAATTAATTCGTCTTGAACTAGCCGTTCGCATTGTTACGTCAGTGTTTGTATTCGACCCAACATATGGTGAGCTGCTCGGATTACGTGGTGCAGTGTCCGACAAACGCTGACTTTGCACGGGCGTTGACCGGAACGGCTGTTGTCGCCCGTTATTAGAGCCATATCTGGAATTACGTGATTGATGCGAGTTGCTAGGAGAGGTGAAATTCGGATTGCTATTATTGAAATTACTGTTATTGAAATTATTGCTATAAAAATTATTGTTAGGATTACTGCTATTAAAATTATTATTAGAATTGTTAGTGAAATTATTATTAGGTACTCTATTTGGTACAAAGTTTGGCCTCGGCGTTGGTCTAAACTGATTACTAAAATTATTATTATTATAACGTTGCCCTTTCTTATGTTCGTAAACTGTACGGAAGTTTTGTTCTTCCAGCACTATTCTTAATGCATCTTCCAGAGTGGAAGCATTTCGCCATCTTACTAACCTAACTAGGTTCTTTGGTAGATTATACAAAAATACGTTCATTGAATTATGAGTATATATCTCTATTTGGCTATGTCTTACCGTAGGGTCTATTACAGTTTCATTTATTTTTGCAATGAGTACGCTTCTTAAGTTTTGTATTCTATGGCAGAATTCTAAATAACTTTCGCCTCTATATATTTTTAATGCTTCTAATTGTAGTACTAAACATTCGACCGAACGAGGGTCCCCGAAATGCTGGTTTAAAAGTTCTCTCAACTCTGTCCAGTTCGTGATCTGATCTCGTTCTCCTATCAGAGCTGCGGCTTCCACGCCTAATCTGCTTGTGACTACGTGGAAGAGGTATTCATTTTGAGACGCACTACCCCCAAACGTTTTCAAAATGTATTCGCATTTCTTTGTGAACAGTGACAATTGCCTAGAGTCCCCTTCAAACACCGGAATGATTTTAATAAGTTCAGCGGGAACACGTACGATACTTTCCATGACGAAAAATACACAAGACACACAAAATAGAAATTACACAACAACTACAATACAATAAGAAGAAAAATAAAGCAAAGCGGCCCTACTTTATAATGATTTAAATAATGTATTTTATTAAGTAAAAAAAATACTGCACAAATTTACTAAAAATGTGATAGTGAATCTCGAATTACCGGTCTAGACTCTTGCTACAGACCGTAATACGATAGGTGAATTTACTTTATATAAATTATTTAAGTACTTGCAATTAAAACTGTTTCTTAAAGTAATTTTAATATTTATTTATTTTATTTTTATCTTTGATGACACTTATGTAGACTGTTATAAGAGGAACATAAAGGATAAACGAAAGGATAGCGAAAAGTTTTACTCACAGTCCCGCAGTTATTCCCATGATATGGAATATGTACGCCAGCTGCTTCCACTGTCTTTACTTAATAAATTTGTTTGTTCGGAGATCCCGGTTTAATCGTAAAAACGAACGTGGAGTATATAAAATATCGAGACTTCTAATCGAATTACTAAGTTTCCGACGACCGAGATCCTACCGGCTGCGCCAATTAAGTAGTCGACAGCGGATTTGTTTATAAAAATAACTTTATTTAATACGAACAGCGTGAAGGCTAATACAATATTCATAATAATAATAATAAATGCTTATTCTAACTTATATAATGCTTGGTCTAACTTATATTATTCGGGTCAATATGTGTTGCTTACAAAGCGTAATGAGCCCGGGTTGTCAACCTTAACTCGGGCGCTTTTTATAAGGCTCGCGGCTGTGACGTCACGCTGTGTGCCCGGTGTGTGTGTGTCTGTTCCATGCGCGGCGCGTGGCGTGCCGTCGCATTCTTAACACCTAAAATTGATGGATCGTCCAGATTTATCTTGAACCTAAAATCATAGAATAAAGCTGTCGCCTCATACCACTTTAAAATGGAGGACATACGGACAGCAAGCAAATTATTGTTCCAAGACAGTTATATGGCCAATGTTGATATCAAAGACGCGTATTTTTTCTTTAGTTCCTATTAATGAAAACTACAAAAGTATTTAAGGTTCAAATTTTTGGGACACAAAAGTAATACGTATAAATTTTAGTGCCTACCATTTAGACTTAGTTCAGCACCTTATTATGTCTTTACGAAACTCATGAAACCGGTCTACCTAATCTACCGGATTTATCTTAGAAACAGAGGTTTTTTAATTCTAATGTGTTTAGATCTTGTGCCTTGGCCATTCTTATGAAGAATGTAAAAGTTTTGTTCTCGAAACTGTTTCTTTATTACAAAATCTAGGCTTTGATAAAAACTTCAAGAAGAGTAACTTGGAACCACAAAAGACTAGAAAATTTCTCGGTTTTGAATTAAATTCAGAAAATATGTGTTTGCAATTGCCAATAGGAAAACGAAAACGCATTCCTGAACAAATGAATATCAATAGAATGGGTGGAGTACAATAAGTTCCTTTAAATAATATCACTTGTCGTCTATGGCAATGGTGCGAGAAACGCAAAATATTTGACTTTGCATCCTACATAAAATCTAAAGATAACTTCGAGGCGGATAAGGAATCACGGCGTATGAATATCGATACAGAATGGCAAATGTCGGCACCTGTGTTCGAAAAAATTTTTCAATCGTTTGGGACACCTCTTAAAGATCTCTTTGCTACTTACCAAAATTATAAATGCGATAAATACGTCTCATGGCAACGAGACCCCTATGCCTTTGACATAGATGCATTCACCTTAAATTGGAATATATTTTATTTTTATGCTTTTCTCCGTTTCACGCTCATATTAAAATGCTTCAGGAAAATAATTAACGACGAAGCCACTGGTGTACTAGTCGTATCCTATTGGCAAGTCAACCCTGGTATACCCTACTTACCTCAGTAGCTCACCACCAATATACTTCGGCCCAAGTGACGATATGTTATTATCACCTTTCAGGACCCAGCACCCCCTTTGCAAGAAACTTATCCTGGTAAAATTATCAGAAAAGCATTTCAAAGACAATCGTTATGTAATGAAACCATCGAGGTGATGATTTCCTCATTGTCTACATCCTCACTAAAACAATACAATGTCGCTTTACGAAATGGTGGAGTTATTGTGATATTTATAAAGTTGATTCCTATAACTCCCCACTTCCAATTCTATCAAAATTCCTTACGATCAACTGTTAACAGCAAAAATTGGTTGTAGTTCATTAAATATGCATCGTTCTGCTCTAGCTATTTAGGGCAAACGTTATAGTGAAGCTGATTTAGTTGTTCGATTTTTTAAAGGTATTTACAGGACTAAATCTAGTCATACGAAATATTCGGAGACGTGAGATCCAAAGATTGTAATCGATCACCTTAGTAATTTATATCCAAATGAGGAACTTGCTCTGAAGTTTATTACTAAAAAAAATAGTAACTCTTCTCGCATTGTCAACCGCACAACGAGTACAGACGCTATCTTCGAATTTCTAATTTAAAAATAAATAATAACTATCTCGAAACCATTGTGGATGATTTAATTAAAACATCTGCTTCAGAGCGACGACCGCCATGTTTATTTATACCATTTTTTCTAAATAATATTGAGATCTGCCCTGCAAAAACATTACTGTCCTACTTAGATATGACTAAAGTTCACAGAGATAAACCTAGAACGGAAAAGTTATTGCTCACCTGAAGCCTATTCATAATGCAACTAGTTCTACATTAAGTCGTTAGTTTAAAAACACCCTATTTAACAGCGGTATTGACACTTCTTTATTCTCAGCACACACGTGTAAGACACGCGTCCACGTCCACCTCGGCAGCAAACAGAAAAGGCCTTTCAATAACTGCAGGATGGACTGGTAATTCTCTGGTGTTTGCACGGTTTTACAATCGACCCCTTACCATTGACAATGACGATAATGCCTTTGCAGCGGCTATTTACATTGATTAATTTCTAGCTTATCATTCATTATAATATATCATACTAGTTTGTACTAATATGGTACCTAGTTATATTTAATCGGTCATACTCGTAAATACTCAATTATAATAGTTAAATGAAATCATATAGGTACTTAAATTATTTCGCAAAATTTGTGTTCTGTACCTGAAGTGAAGTTTGACCGTAATTGTACGAGACGTTGCATCCGAAGAGATTTATATAAAGATCCCTCCCTTCCCTTACATGCTGGCCCCATTTAACAATCAATCAAAAAATCAAAAAACAATCACAACAAAATAAAGAAAATGAAACACTCACTTTGATATATAAACGATACCAGAATTTTTGTAACTATTTGGTAAAAAAACTAAAACGGAAACATGAACAAGATTTACTTTATAAAGCTAAAAATTGGAATACTATAAAAGATATTACTAACCTTAACAATAAAAAATCCAATAATCAAGACCTTAAACAGTTGGCAGATTCAGCAAATAACTCGGCTAATTTGATTAATAAACATTTCTTAAGTGTTGGGAGTAAACTCGCGGATGAAATCGTTCCTCAGAATAATTCTCAAAGTAACTTCGAGTTCCTTCCTCCTCCTCAACTCAACTCAATCGGAATTATTGAACCGGACACAAATGAAGTAGAGTCGATTATCACAAACCTTAAATCAGACTCTGCCCCTGGCTGGGATAATATCCCAACCAAATTTATTAAATTTACCAAAACTGATCTAGTCCCTATTATAACTCGACTTTGCTCGCTGTGCTTTGCTAGCGGTGTGTTTCCACAGTCATTGAAACGTGCAATTATTCACCCTATATATAAGAGTGGGGCTAGAGATGACGTTAACAACTACAGGCCTATATCTGTTCTTACTACAATTTCTAAAATGATCGAAAAAATTATAAATAAGCGCCTCATAAAGTTTCTGAATATATATAACATATTATCAGACGCCCAATTCGGTTTCCGCGAAAAAAAGAGTACTGAAGACGCTGTTCTGGCATTAACAAGTGATATTGTTCACTATCTTGACAATAGAAATAAGACTCTATGTATATTCCTGGACCTAAAAAAGGCGTTTGACACCGTCTCTATCCTCATTCTTATTGAAAAGCTGAACCGGATTGGTGTCCGTGGTCAATTTCTTCATCTGTTATCTGATTATCTTTTGAGGAGAACTCAACAAGTAAAAATAGATGATTACTCTTACAGCTCTGTAGATTTCTGCACACAATACGGCGTCCCACAGGGTAGCGTCCTTGGACCTACTCTGTTCTTAATCTATATCAATGACCTAACCGAAACCAAATTACTCAATGGTAGAATATTTTCGTACGCTGATGACACAGCTCTTCTATTCCACGGAAAACACTGGGATGAAGTTCATGAGATGGCCTCCAAGGGTCTTCATACTGTCATCAAATGGCTACATGGAAACTTTTTAACCTTAAATTCTAGTAAGACTAATTATATAACGTTCTCTATTCATAATTCTTCCCAACCCAACAGTAATATGCATCTAACTGCCCATTCGTGTGAAAATCCCTACCCCGTGAATAATTGCAACTGTCATCAATTAGAATTAGAAAAGGTTACTTACACCAAGTACTTGGGTGTATATCTCGATCAACAACTAAACTGGCATAAACATATCGATATGTGTACACTCCGCGTTCGAAAGTTAATATGGTTATTCAAATATTTAAGACACGTCGCTGACAAACAACTCATTACTTACATTTACTCTGCCTTGGTACAATCGCTTTTACTATATTGTTTGCCCTTATGGGGCGGAACTCACAAAACCAAGATGTTAAAAATTGAGAGGGCTCAGCGTTCGCTCCTTAAGGTCATGACCTTCAGAAAAATTACATCTGGCACTTCTGAGCTGTATCGGGATTGTGAAGTTCTAACTGTAAGGCAACTTTATATTCTAAAATGTATCCTTAAAACCCATAAAACTATCCTCCCTGACTCGAAAATTCTAAATAAGCGTAATCCATATTCCGTCGTTATCCATCCAACCGTAAAAACTAAATTTGCTCGTATTCAGTTCAATTCCCAATCTAGATACTTATATAATAAAGTAAACAGAAAACTTAATTATTACAGTAGGCATCACTTTGAGTGTAAAAAATTAGTTACTTCCTGGCTAAAACAACTTGATTATGACAGCACCGAATTATTATTTAGACATGACACGTAACGCGTGTATTTGCGTTCGCGTTTATTATTTTATTAGTTTATTATTATTTTATTTTATTTTATTTGGCTAAACACGTAAGTATACCTATATGTATTGTATAGTTTCATTCCATTTTTTATTTTGATTTTATTAGTTATTAATGTTAAACATATAGTACCTATATATATAGAGTACAACATATATGTTTGTGTTACTAGTAAATTAAAAAAAAAAAAATATTACATTACACCAAGGACGATTACACACATTTATTTCAACAAGTCTTAGTGATGACTTCTTGTTTTTAGGAAGAGCGGTCTCACCTTACTACAGGTTTTTAAGCTTAAAAGGGTGAGATCTATACCTAACTCTGTAAAGGCGACTTGTGTTATGAATAAATTTATTGTTATTGTTATTGTTATATAAATTAATTTTGCAAAAAAGCTCTAAAAGTGAATGACGATGACAGCGCGGGTGACTAACTCGTGCACTCGGTTGGTATTCACAAGATGGCGCCTGTGTCTATACATGGGTAACGTTTTATGTTTTTTTAAATAAAATTTCTTTTAGATAGATCTTAATATGTGTTGGATGCCTGGTACATTGAAGAGTGGACTACCTTGTGAATATAAATCTCTTCGGATGCAACGTCTCGTACAATTACGGTCAAACTTCACTTCAGGTAAGTTTGTTTAACCATAAATTATAAGATTTTTTTCGCAATTTTCGAGCCGCTTATTCATTGCGTCTTTTAAACTCTCTAAAAATCGTTTTCGGATCGGAGTTTGATCTGAGTATATTTGTATATTGTCTGGAAGTTTTTTCTTATTCCGTAATAAATACCTTGTAGTTTCAGAACTGTTAAAGCATACTTTGATGGGGCGGCTTTTGTCGACAACATATTTTCCCAATCGTATTGTTTTAATTGACTTGGGGAACTCCGTGTTTAATAGTGTCATTAATTTCATGGCTTCTTCAGTGTCATACATTCGCCTCGAGTTCAGATTTTTATCTATTTTCTCGGGTATACCCACAATAACAATGTTCTTTTCTCGCTCACAGCAATCCTTTAATTCAAGGAGGAGGTTTTCTTGATAGACGCTTGGCGGGTTTGCCACAGACTTAATTTTATGAGCTCATCTTGGATAATTTTGATTTTTTCTTGAGTAGTGATGTTTTTTGAATGCATGTATTTCGTCATTCAATCGGTAAATTTTTTGTGACAATTGGTTGGTGGTTGATTTTATCGATTTTATTTCATTTTTGATCTCAGATATTTAGTTCTTTATTTGGCTTAAATTTTCATTCTGTGCTTTGCCAAATTCTTCTAGAAATTTTATTATATCTGATCGGAAATTGGAGAAATCATTTTTATAATCATATATCTCAGTGCGATCTTTACGTTTTCTTGAGTTAATGTTTATGAAAGAGTTATCGTCTCCGCACGTAGATAGGTTTGGCTCGGAACCGCTAGCTCTCTCGCTACCGCCCATCAAATCGTATCAGACGGCGATCTTTGCACATTCATTGTGTAAACAGCGTACTTGCATTATTTAAGTGCAATCGGGAAGAAAATATGGTGTTTGGTGTTCGCGTAGGTACTCGCCAGAAGCAAAAAGATGTTATTTTAAGACTTCAATAACTGGCTGTATGATCTTAATTCTGTTGCCTTCCGATACAATAAAAAACAGAACTAACGTTAATCTATGGTTGCGTGATGACTCACCAAAACTCACATTCGCATTTGTTTTCGCTTTTTTTTCCCCTGTAATCGGCACAGCTCTCTTGCGATAACGTTTATTGACCAGTAAATCGTAGTCTAACTTCACGATTTTGTACTTTGTAAACACTTTTGTGAAAGATGCGTGATTTCTCTGGGAATTTTCGCGGACACAACAAATTGCACGTATTGACACTTTTTTTTTCTTTTTTTTTCTCTTTCTTCGCCTAAACATGGCGTCTTTGCGTCAGTTATTAGATTGTTCGTAAAATAATTGAAATATACTAAATAATCTAAGTATATTTGCATATTCACATGTGGTAAGAGAACCCTTGTATTTTGTTTACTCTAGAGTCATAATTGTTGCACTTCCGAAACACACACAATGGCATTTTTTATTTATTTTGGTAAGAACACAGGAACTACGGTGCGACACGCTCGTGATTGCGCTCGACGCAGAATAAATACAAGACGTCCTAATTAGGACGTATTTGAGTCTTCACATCGCGCGCGCTAATAACATATCTGTTGTATATAATATCATTGCCCACACGTATATGGTTGATGAAAAAAAAATTGAGTTTCAGTTCTAAGTATGGGGAACCTCCAAAATTTATTGTTTTTTTTTCTATTTTTGTGTGAAAATCTTAATGCGGTTCACAGAATACGTCTACCTACTTATCAAGTTTCAACAGTATAGTTCTTATAGTTTCGGAAAAAAGTGGCTGTGACATACGGACGGACAGACAGACATGCACGACGAATCCATAAGGGTTCCGTTTTTTGCCATTTGGCTACGGAACCCTAAAAACAGCACAGCATTTAAATAACAGATGCAACTCAAACTCCGCGCCAAAATGGATAACAGTTGTGCCAATCTAACAACAAAAAATAGAATTTGAAAACATTAACAAATCATCCGTTCCCGAAACTCTTTTGACAGAATGTATAAAGGAAAACTGACTTATTGACTGACTGACAAACTGACTTAATAACGCACAGCCCAAACTACTAAGATTAGAAACTTGAAATTTGGCACCATGCTTACTTTTATAATGTAAGTGAGCACTAAGAAAGGATTTTTGGTATTTCGCTATTAAGCGGGTACTAAAAGGTTGTTCCTTAAAATTTCCTTTAATGTGTCTTTGCTAAGTGTGGTGTCAATTTTGTGTTGCAGAGTGTACATATTGTGCATGTGTATTGGACATTCGAGTAGGATGTGGAAGATGTCATCGTCCGCCGCCGGGTCACAGGCACACGAGGGGCTGTCCCTGCACTTAAATCTGTGCAGGTATGCACAGAATCCCCCGTGGCCCGTCTAGGCCTGTGGGGCCAAGCGGTCGATGGACATCTTCCTCACCACACTGTGTACTTCCACCCCGTTCGGGAAAAAGACCTTGGTGGTCGCGGCTGTGGCTTCGGTTTTATACCTGCAGTCCCACGACGTTTAACGAACGAGATGGGGCTGCAGTCATAGTCCGCTCTGGTGTTCGCTTAGACGGCGGCTTCCTTCGTTAAGTCATCCGCTCTCTCGTTCCCTTTCACTCCGATGTGGGCCCGTATCCAATATAGAGAGACTAGCTGGTGGTTGTCTCTCAGGAATTCTGGGTTACCCTGTACCGCCTTCGTTATCGGGTGCGAGGAGTCTGGATCAAGTAGCGACTGGAAAGCCGACCTCGAGTCGCTCAGGATGGCCGCTGGGTACAGCTGGTTACCCTATCTAACCTATAAGCTAGTTACCTGAAATACAATATACTATATAATATACCACCAAAAATACAATATTTACATGGCACAACTTATATGTAGGATACAAATAATATAATACTTGGGTGTACTAAAGCCTAAGCTAGGGCATTCCTTAATTTCAGAACTCCAGGTCTCCCACCTGTGGCGAGAGATGGTTTAAGGTAGAACGTGTGTATCTAGGGTGAGGATGCCTATAATGAGATAGGCGCCCAATTTGAGATAGCAAGGTATTGGCCAACTTACTGACGGCAGCCACCTGGCACTAGTATCGTTAAACGTTATCGAACACCTCCCCTCGCACGCCAGTAGCCCCGCTCAGCCAGTGATGCAAGAATGTGCAAACGGTGATTTAATCGAAAGAAAAAAAATATATTTTTCTATCAAATCTTTACAAGGTATGTAAGAATGTTATTATTATGCTAAATATTATCAGCCTTACAAATAAACGTGTAATAAATGTTATATCAAAAATAGAGGAAATATAAGCTAAATGTCTACTAATAAATTCGGAATAACGTAGGATTAACTTATACTTAGTATAACGTCTGTGTAACTTTTCATATTAGCGTTATACCTACCCTCACTCCAGTTTAAGTTCAGAATTACCTGAAATTACCTGGTAGATTTGCTATTTTGTCCACACATTAGTGTTCGTACATTGAATAGTATAATATCACAATTATTTATTGAAGACTGAATTGTGATTGCAATGAGAGTAATAGAGCGAGTTAATAATATAATTAGCCACACAGAAAGAGAGAGAAAAATAAAGACATTTAAAATCAGAGATAATCTAATTAATTTGTATAGTGACGAAGAATTTCGTATAAAACATCGGCTTTTTAAAGATAGTGTCAACCGTGTGGCGTAGCGGTGAAAGAATATTACCACCCCCTCCCTTCCCTTGGGTGTCGTAAAAGGCGACTAACGGACTAAAGACTGCGCATACTTCTAACAGCATAGAGCGGCGATGGGCTCACTACCTGGCACGCCGAGCACATTTGTGCAGTCGCTGTTTGGTGAAAAGTGGACTATGTAGAGGACTGCTTTTGCTGTCCTCATTGCCCTGTCTCTGACTAACACTTCGGGGATAATAGTCGTGATTATATGTGTTATGCATCAATGTTATGTTTTTAGACCAATTATTTGGTAGCTCTCTATAATTAGAAAAACAGGTTGCAACCAAGTATTTAACCTAAACATTACCTAGATCTTTACTAATTTTGTAGGGACCTATCCATGTTAAAGAATGATTTCTTATTTTGTTTTAATCTAAGTTTCTTAGCTAGTTTCTTACCGATCATTCAGCCCCAAACTAAGCATAGCCCGAACTATGGTAACATTGGTGACTGAATAACGGTGAAACATACATAAATACTAATAAACATACATGATACGGTCGCTAATGGTCGTACTCACCTTGTGCTCACCACACAAATATTTACAGGGGCACATACCGGGATTCGAACCTGGAATCGTGGGTTTCGCAGTCAGGGTCGCTGACCACTCGACCACCCGGCCGCCTAATTATTATGAATTTCTACCGTTATGATTTAAACATAATAAAACAATACCTAAGTGACCTAATTTATCACTAGCACGAATCTCTGAAGTGTCAAAGTGACGGCAAAATAAATAAAACCTTAGAGCCAATCTTAGTTTTTTGTAAGAATGTCTATGAATCGCGATGTTGCCGCTTTGAGCTTATGACATAACTACGGAATAGTTATTCCGACTCTATTCCAAATTTATTTGTAAGAAATTATAACCTTTTTTATTCCCAATTTATGCTTAACATAACTATTCTTAGAATAACTATAGAATAAACACATTTTAAATAGTTTTTATTTGTAAGACTGTATGTGTTTAAACGCCATTGCGTCAGTTTTATACTCAATTTTACGAAACAGGTACCATAAATAGTGTTTTCTTCAACAAAAACAAAGCTAGGTGCTTATTTTGTTCAATTTCAGTTTTTCCCTAATATTAGACACGCTGGGGTTCCTAACATGAGATTATCTCATATTAGGATTTTGGCGGCACGTGAATAAATTTTAATTTTTGTTTTATGACTCTCATCAAAAGGAAAACCTGGGACCACAATGAAATTACTGTAATTATATTACAAAACTATATATGAATAAGTAAGAAAAGTATGAACAAGACTACGTTTAATAATTTTAGTTGTTAAAATAATGTTAATTAACTAACTATTGTGATCTCTATCTGTCTGACAACAGACATCTGCCGATTGATATTTGTTATCAAGAAAACTGTATAAAAATCTGATTATCACTTGCTTGTTTTGCTTATTACCTACCTGTCATAATTTTGTAAACCTCATAGAACCTAATTTGAGATACTATCTCACAATAGGAACCCCTAGTATCAAAGAAAAGCTTTATAAAAAAGCTTATTATAAAGTGTCAGATTACACAGAAGACAAAACAGCTTGGCTCTGAACTGAAATGCTCCAAGTACTCCAAAAGCTATTTCTAATTGTATATATTTAATTTATAGTACCGTATATTTTACATTCAAATTATTATTTTGTATTTTATGACCTGGTAACGCCATATCTTTTTTTTTTTTTAAATGTCGTTGCTTCTGTGCGCTGTGGTTTCTTGCGCCCGTTCTTTGCCACAGTTAAAAAATGACGTCCTGAATGGGTGGTAGGTTAAATATTTGGATGATTCAAAGTACTTATTAATTGAGTTTATTGAATAAATATATTTTGAATTTGAATTTGAATTTAGTATCTCAAATTAGGAGACCTTTTACCCAAGTCACAATTTCTGTCCTTTTTTATTCTATCAAACCCATGAACACATGGTATGTATATATGATAAAATAGCAACTATTTCTTAAAACTACAGTAAATTCCCTATCCAAAACTGTAATTTTGAAAGCTCTAATTACTATACTTATTTTTTATGGCAACAAATAAAAATGGTATCTCATAATCGGCATCCTCACCCTACAGATGTAGACATAGTAGGTGTCTATTTGGGAAAATGGGATTTCGCTTTACCTTTAATACGTTATAGTCAAGTCAAGTCAAGTCAAGTCAAAATATATTTATTCAATAAACTCAATTAATAAGTACTTTGAATCGTCCAAATCTTTTTTAACCTACCACCCATTCAGGACATAATTTTTTAACTGTGGCAAAGAATGGGCGCAAGAAACCACAGCGCACAAAAGCAACGACATTTACAAACAAAAAAAAGAGTATGTCGTTACCAGGTCAATACAAAATATGAATTTAAAAATAATAAAAAAATGATGCAATACAAAATTACAATACAATGTAGTATCAATTAAATAAATACAATTAGAAATAGCTGTTGGAGTGCTTGGAGCATTTCAGATCCAAGCTGTTTTGTCTTCTGTGTAATCTGACACTTTATAATAAGCTTTTTTATAAAGCTTTTCTTTGATTTTGATTTTAAATTTATTAAGATCTAATTTCTGAATATCATTTGGTACTTTGTTGTAAAATCTTACACACAGACCCCTAAAAGAATTATTTATTTTATGGAGCCTAGTATAAGGTACTGCTAATTTGTTCCTACTTCTAGTGTTTACATTGTGAATATCACTGTTTTTTGAAAACATTCCAGTATTTTTATGAACATAAATCAAATTTTCATAAATGTATTGTGATGCAACTGTCATTATATTTATATTCTTAAATCTCTCTCTGAGAGAGTTGCCAGCCTTTAGGTTATAGATTGCTCGAATAGCCCTCTTCTGAAGCACAAAGATAGTTTGAATGTCGGCAGCATTTCCCCACAGTAAAATGCCGTACGACATTACACTATGAAAGTAACTGAAATAAACTAATCTGGATGTATCAACGTCAGTTAGCTGACGGATCTTCATTACTGCATAAGCCGCAGAGCTCAGTCTATTCGACAATTTAGCTATATGTGGGCCCCACTGAAGCTTGGCATCTAACGTGATGCCTAGAAACACAGTGGTGTCCACAGGATTCACATTCTTATCTTTAATTTGTACACTAGTTGTTACTTGCTTAACATTAGGCAATACAAATCTTACACATTTGGTTTTTCCCTCGTTTAATAGCAAGTTATTAACACTAAACCAGTGAACAATCTCTGAGATCGCATTATTCACATCGTCATAATTTGGGTGTCGTCGTTTCACTTTGAATAAAAGTGAAGTATCATCAGCAAACAATACTATCTCATGACTGTCTTTTACAAAATAAGGTAAATCATTAATATCCTGTTACTCAAGTATGAGATTAGAAGGCTCAAAGAAGCATCCCTAATTCCATAGTGGTTAAGCTTCCTGACCAAAGTTTCATGTAAAACACAATCGAAAGCCTTGGATAAATCACAAAATACCCCTAGGGCATCCTGTGATTCCTCCCAGGTATCAAATATTTGGATTAAAAGCTCAACACCGGCGTCAGTTGTTGAGCGACCCCTAGTAAAACCATACTGTTTACAATGTAAAAGTTTATTTCTATGAAAATGAATTTGAATTTGGTCTAGCATCAACTTTTCAAATATTTTACTTAATGTGGGTAGCACAGAAATAGGTCTAAAATTAGAGGGGTCAGAAGTGCTACCTGATTTAAACAATGGAATTAATTTACTATGTTTCATTAGGTCAGGAAAAACACCACAGTCAATGCATTCGTTAAATATGCAAGCTAAAACTGGAGCTATTGTCATAATTACTGATTTAGCGACATCCACGAAATTACCCCACAGATCAGCAGTTTTCTTTTTATTGAGAGTGTTAAATGTTTTTATTATATCTATAACACAAATTTTTTGAAAACTGAAATTATTTTTACAATCTTTAACATTCTCCTTCAAAACAGATTCAGCTACAGTGGGGGAGGAAATCAAGGCTTTTGTAGTTGAAACTGGAATGTCAGTAAAAAACCTCTCAAATGCTGCAGCAACATCAGCATCAGAAGACAAGGTTTTATTATCACAATTTAAATTGTACTCATTATTACGACTTCTGACCTTTCCTGTTTCACTATTTATAATATTCCATGTCATTTTATATTCACCCTATCGTCAACACGGTCCGTAAGTGTGTGTAATAAAATGCCTCTTACATTTTTAAAGGTTTATTTCATGTCATAATTTTTTTAAACTAAAAAGCGCTTTCGGTTTCCTTCCATGTCCCTTCTGCTGTTTTTTCTCCTACTATGATAATTCCCGACGGGTCTTCTGCTGACGAGACCGTGGGTACCGCGGGGGCAGAGTCGGTTGGGGCGGAGTCGGCGGGGGCGGAGTCGGCGGGGGCGGAGTCGGCGGGGGCGGAGTCGGCGGAGGCGGCCGTGGCCAGGCTCAGCACCAGCGCCACGAGGAAAGACAGGATCTGTGAGCAAGATTCATCCTCCAAATTAAATGGGATATACGCCCACCACATCATCCCCAAAGGGTTACGCAGAGTCGCAATAAGGACCGCGAAAGCAATGCACAAACACACTCCAGGACACCGTACATACATACATATAATCAAGACTATTATCCCCGAAGGGTTAGTCAGAGACTAGGCAATGAGGACCGCAGAAGAAGTCCACTGCTAATAGTCCACTTTTCAACAAATTACAACTGTTCTCGGTGTGACAGGTGGTGAGCCCACCGCCGCTCTATGCTGTTGGATGGATGGAATCTTTAGTCTGTTAGTCACCTTTTAGAGAAGGGGCGGTAGTATTATTTGAGTGAGCCGCGGCTCTTTTAATATTTATGTCTATTTTAATATCAAAATGAAATGGTACATACGCTCACTTTATTCTTAAAGTCGGCGACTACGCAATGCGGCCCGCGGAAACAGTGCACAAACACGCTCCACGGAACAACAATTGTCATTATGACGAAAACCAATGATGGCCAACGACATAACCAAGTGCTCAAATGACTGTAGCCTAATGAATGACTCATATTGAAACTCCGCCTCGGTGGCAGAGAATATATACACTACACGCTGGTCCAATCTCTGAGGTCCCGGTTCTATTCTCGGTCGGGTCAACTTAGAAATGTTTTCCTAAATTAAATTCTGGACTGGGTGTTTTGTATGTATACTTAGGATGTTTTTCCGTTATCTAACCAATAAAAACAAGTAAAATGTTAAACACACTGAAAGAAGACGACAACCTCAGGCGGGAATCAAATTTGGACAGGTGAAAACCAGACCTCGGCAGCCAAGTAAGTGGTTAAGGCAGCCGCCCGGAATGCGGAAGCTGCGTCGTTCGATTCCCGCCTGAGGTTATTGTGTTTTCTCAGTGTTTAACATTTTACTTAAGTATATTTAAAAGAATCCTGCACGAAATTGTGAAAATTAACGTATTTTTAAGTTACTTGTACTTTGCGCTGAATTAGTTAAATACGTTAAAAGAACTTACGAAGTTAGCCTGATCATTGCACAATGTCGTGGCCTTGTTGAAATTTGAAACAAATTCTTTGAACAATAACAAACAATACATAAATCTAATGACTCCTAAAAACATTTTAATTTGACAACTTTCTTAATTTTACGCATGAGACAATAATTCTTACATGAAAATATTTGTATTGATTATCCCGCAGGTCATCCCCATCTTAAAAAAATAAATTTTATTTTTAACACAAGCGCGTGATGGTTTTAACACAAGCGCGTGATGGTTTTGTACATTTGCAGAATAAAAACATTGCTCTAATCAAAGGACTAGGTCTCAAACTTCAAAGCACAATTATTCTAATTTTAAATATCAATATGATTGATTTTGCTTTGAAGTTCATTAAGAGACTTATGTCAGTTTTTGCGATCGCGCGGCACCCCCTACAAAAACCGGTTTTAAAAGAAGTTTAACTTGGGCTAGATAATAACTGTGTTGTAGTAAAGTACAGTATTAAAATGTGAAATTATGGTGGATTTTTAAAAGTGTTCGTGAACGTGCATAAGTGTAGTGTTGGCAAATAAAACAAAACGGTGCAACAACACATTTCGAATTCTCTCAAGAAATACCTACTCAAAGGGTTGAAGGGAATATTTTTTACCATTAAACATTCACATTATCACAGTGCTATTATCTACTTTATGCAAAGAAAGAATTTCCTATTATATCTCTAATCTCTTACTTAATTGACAGTGCTAACAGCACCAAGTCAGTATTCAAGAAAAAAACAAGGTACACTTTTACTTAGGAGCCGTGTCGCGTAGCGGCTCTTTGAAAGACTACTGCCACCCCCTCTCTTCCCTTGGGTGTCGTAAAAGGCGACTAACGGACTAAACACTGCACATACACCCAGCAGTATACCAGGCTCACCACCTGTCACGCTGAGCACATGTGCAGTCGCTATTAGGTGAAAAGTGGATGGCAGAGGACCGCTTTTGCGGTCCTCATTGCCCAGTCTCTGACTAACTCTTCGCGGATAATAATCGTGATTATTATATTGTTAGTAACCTCGAGGCGTGTTGTTGACAGACAATGAACAGCAGTGTAACGCAGGTATCGCGCTTACCAGAGTGAGCTTCATGTTGCGTGTGCGGTACCGTCGCGCAGTATCTGTGCCAGCCGCCGAGACGATTCCTTTTTAAACTGAAACTTCAGCAAATATTTGGCAACCGTCAATGAATAGGTAACAAGTAACGACGCCATTAGTTTTGATTAGTGAGCATCTCACAAAAACATTTGTTCAAATAGCTGGGGCGCTGGCAGGCAACCACCAAATCTGCCTTTATCTAGGCGATATTGATCCTTATCTGTTATTCATAAAGTTCCTTTTTAAACTAAAACTTCAGCAAATATTTGGCGACCGTCAATAAATACAGGTAACGAGTAACGACGCCATTAGTTTCGATTAGTGAGCATCTCACAAATACATTTGTTCAAATAGCTGGGGCGCCGGCAGGCAACCACCAAATCTGCCTTTATCTAGGCGATATTGATCCTTATCTGTTACTCATATGGTTCAAAGTGTTTTAAAGTGACATTTGGTGGTAGGTTAACTCGCTGCCTTCTGAATATTTCGCACTTTTATTAAGTAACTACACGTCATCGTGTCGCGTTCTTTAAAATAACTTTTTATTTACATTCACATCACGCCCATGCACATCACGCCCATGCACGTCACGCCCATGCACATCACGCCCATGAACATCACGCCCATGCACATCACGCCCATTCACATCACGCCCATTCACATGACGCCCATGAACATCACGCCCATGCACATCACGCCCATGCACATCACGCCCATGCACATCACGCCCATGAACATCACGCCCATGCACATCACGCCCATGCACATCACGCCCATGCACATCACGTCCATGAACATCACGCCCATGTACATCACGCCCATGCACATCCCGCCTATGCACATCCCGCCCACACACATCCCGCCTGTTCCCGACGGGTGTAGTCGCCGAACAGTTTAGCCGTTGTGCTTCGATGTGGACTGTATGTTCTTCAATAAAACTCGGTTCTTGATTAGTGCTTCTTTATTCTTCAAGGTGGGGTCCGGAGAGCTTACAAATTCTGCTCTGACCGGCCGTGACTTAAACACATTATGGGTTGGCAACTAGCAGCCTTGTGGGACAGCTGCCGGCACATGTGGGCAGTTTTACATTTTACCATAACTAACTACCCACATGAACCGTCGTAATTTGTGCAGCTGTCCCTTTCGTTCGGACCTCTCTTTTTATCTTAAATTTATTACCTACCCTACGGTATCACTCGTAATCTGGATACCCTACTTATTTATTTTCTTAATTACATTGATATTCCTAACAATAGAAACCTATAATTACGAAAGCTAATCTCTTACTTTCCTAACTTTAATTACCTTAGAGAGGCGTAAGGCCCCTGGGCACGTATACTTGGCCCTTACCTTGTCAAAACCATTACCTGTTTAATAACTTTTACCTTTTGTTTAAATGAAACGCAAAAAATTAATTATTTATTATCAAAAAACCTTTACACATATGAGACTTAATCTACTTATGCAAATACACATACCTAAATTTAGCCGTATTATATCTAACTATATAATATCATAAAGTCGAGACTTCTGTCCGTAACAGGCTCCCCCCGGCGCAGCATCCGCGTAGCCTCTTCACTCCATCGGCAGGACAGCCAGTCTCGTCGTCGGTCGTCGGAACGTGCCGCCTTTGGTGCGCACCTCTACGTTGCGTACTTCGTTGTCAGGTCCAGGAAATGTCTTCGTGACGACGCCTCTAGGCCATACATTGCGGGGTAGTGTGTTATCCACAATTATGACCACGTCGCCCTCTCGTACGTTGCGTCGCTCGGAGTCGCGCGTGCCGCCGCGCGGTATGAGTAGTGGTAGATACTCGCGCAGCCAGCGTCGCCAGTACTCGTCCGCCAGCGCCTGCGCCGCCCGCCATGTGTTTCGGTCGGCGCGCTCGCACGGCCCAGTGGTGGGCAGGCCGCTCGAGCTACCCAAAAGGAAGTGATTGGGTGTCAGCGCTTCCGGGTCGTCGATGCTCACAGGGACGTGTGTTAGAGGCCGAGCGTTGACAGTTTGCTCGGCTTCGGCTAGTAGCGTCATAAGTACTTCTTCACGCGGTGACTTCTCGTTGAGCGTAGTGCGCAGCGCCGTTTTGACTGTTCTCACCAGCCGTTCCCATGCGCCGCCTTGGTGTGGCGCGCCTGGCGAAATGTAACGCCACTCTGTGCGTTGCGTTAGCGCGTATTCTCGTAGCGCTGGCTCCCATTCTTCGTATGCGGCCTTTAATTCTCGGTCCGCGCCTTTAAAATTCGTAGCGTTGTCACTATATATAACGTGGGGCCATCCCCTCCTGGCCGCCATTCGTCTTAGAGCCATAATCGCTGAGTCGGTAGATAAGCTTGTAACGGTACAGAATGAATGGTATCCGTCCGTTAGTAAGGAATGTGTGGGAGTAGCATTAAAATAAATATTAATGCGTAGCACCATTAATATAATAAGCATGGAAAAGGGAATAATAAACTAGTTCAGAATAATGGTCAATGGTCTAGCGCTTTATCTTTAGTTTGAATTTCGCGGGGACTGCTCTGCGCGTCCCTTGCGACATAGGCGGCGTCTAGCGGAAGTTATTTACGTGAGCTTCGCATAAGGTTGCTAGTTTGACTTCTTTATTTTGAATTTCGCGGGGACTGCTCTGCGCGTCCCTTGCGACGTAGGCGGCGTCTAGCGGAAGTCATTTATTTGGGCTTCGCGTAAGGTTGCTAGGTTGACTAGGACTTTATTTTTATTTTGAATTTCGCGGGGCTTTGGGGGTCGGCAAAGTGGTTCACCTACGGGCGGACGCCATCTATGGTCGGAATACGGAACTTTTGATAATTTCCCAAAATATAGGATTATTGGCTTAAGTGGAGGATTATTAAGAGGGAATTGTTAATAGAAGGCTACATTTAGATATTCAAAGATGAAATATTGGCTGTCGGACGAGATTTGGTTAGATTATGGAAAAATTTTAGAATTGCGCGGCGAAAGCGGCAATGAGCGAGCGAGAGGTTGAGAAAAAGACAGAAAGAGAGGTCGGATGATAGCTCCACGTGGCGCGACGCGAAGGCGGGGGGCATCGGGGAAACAGCTAGCGATTGGTTGAAGGGAAGAAAAGCGGACTCGCGCGGGCGAATGTTAAGTGCGCATGGCGCGAAAGTTAAGATGCTTGGGAAAAGGGCGGAAAATTAGCGGACATTCAATTTTGGGACGTCGACGGTGCGGTCCAACTTAAGAGTGCGGTACTACTCATATGGGGAAAATAGTGTCCGAGCTTTGATAGTGCGCTAAGTGATATTCGAGCTGCGATATTAATTAAGATTTGTGAAATTGAAAGTGATTAATAACGTAAAACTATTGCGGTCGCAACTCGAATCCGTTAACGGAATGAAGTATTCCGGGTTACATCGGCGGAAACGCGTAACGGTGGCAACGAAAACCTATGTACCTTTCAACAGACTTCGGTCTGGATGATCTTTGATTGTATTTAATAAGATCGGCGTTTTATATTATTACGCTAAACAATACACTATCTTCGACGGAGTAATGGGGGAGAGACAGTTGTCTCCCTAGTGAAAGTTGAAGATAGGTCAGACACCATTTAGCTGGAGGTAGACCCGTATGACCCAGTCCAATTTCGAGTCTACCTCCGTACATACAGTGTAGTGATAGGAAAATAACACACTGAGTATACTGGCTCGACTGATAGAACATTTAGGAGTTAGTTGCTTTCAGGGGCAATGCGACTCTCACCACACATCACGAATTTAAGTTAAATATGGCTTGGCCTAGATTGCAAGGTACACAAAAGGGACTGTTAGTTCGACAAAATATAGGCATTTTCAAGTGAGGAAAGTTGTAGGAATCTATAGGTAGGCGGATATATATATGGTTAGTTATTAATTCAGACTAATAAGGTTGGGATAATTAAGTTACGGCGCTAAATAAAATTATGATGAAGTGATGTGGGTCCTAGCTAGGCAAGTAATCTGTTACCGCAGGCCGGTAAAATTCTAATTGTTTTCCTAAAGTTGTTACCAATTAATTATTCATTTTAAATAATTAACAGAAGTATGATAATATTGTACCATCATTACTTTGGAGTACCTAAAAGTCTAGACTGGTTTCCTATTACAAGAAAAATACTAAAAAGTTATAGCAAATAAGCTTAGCCGTACTGTGATGTTTGATTTCTAATACTGAAATGACCAAACAGGCATTTTTTAGCTTTCCCTGGGATGCAATACGATCTCATATCGCTACACTCTTCAAGGTGTTAAAGTTTTACATCCGATACCTTAGCAAAAATAAGCTGATACAAACTGAACAACTAAAACCAGTTTAGAACCTAGGATAAGTCGTTGAAAGAAGACATTGCAAGCTATGAGCTTCTAATAATCTGAAATATAGAAATAATTGATTGATAACAACCAGCTAATTAGCCTGACAATGGTCTACTAATACCATTCGAATAGACCTCTTAAGATATGTAAGTACTTACTTCTAATAATATGAAACATAGAAATATTTGATGGGAACAATCTAATCAATCAGACTAATACCTAGTACAGTCTAATTTATATCTATTAAAGTGAGTAAAAGATAACTTCTAAATGTAATTGATTCAATGATTAACAGGGATAATTAACTACCTAATTTACTACCTACTAAAAGTATACTGACTATGATTTAGTAGTCTATCAAATTAACCACTCAGTCTGAGAGACAGAGGGTGGAAGTTAATGGAAAAATAATTAACTTAAGTTCACTCCCTAAAAGTCAGGGATGTTGAATAAATTAAACATCTTTCAATAAACTTGAGATGTACTTATACTTTATAAGATCTGTATAATGAACACTAAGAGTAATCCAAAGTAATTTACTTCAAATGATAGTATTCTATTTAAGTTCACTTCCTAAAAGTCAGGGATGTTGAATAAATTAAACATCTTTCAATAAACTTGAGATGTACTTATACTTTATAAGATCTGTATAATGAACACTAAGAGTAACCCAAAGTAATTTACTTCAAATGATAATATTCTATTTAAGTTCACTTCCTAAAGTCAAGGATATTGAATGAATTAAACATCCTTTAATAAACTTAAGATGTGATAATCTGCCAATGCAGCCAATCCAATGTAGTTATATTGGAACTTTACAAGACCTGTATAA
Source organism: Scoparia ambigualis (assembly GCA_963921215.1). NCBI lineage: Eukaryota > Metazoa > Arthropoda > Insecta > Lepidoptera > Crambidae > Scoparia > Scoparia ambigualis. The sequence goes on from OY992515.1 coordinate 913,033, forward strand.
TAAATACTAAGAGTAAATAAAAGTAGTTTTACCTGTATTAATAGCATTCTACTTTAGCCACCGCCTGAATTGGCGTTTTATTAAATTATCCACCCTTTACGGAACTGAATATAAGTTATTGCATTGAATAATTAAGTTCTTAATGTGAAAAGGATATTTGGATGATAGCAAGCCTTGAGATAAACTCTATTGATTTATGTGGAATAATAAGAATTTAAATTGCTAACACATAGTTCATAATGTAAAATGAAATTAAATTTGAGGAGAGATGTAAATTCTCAGTTTAAAGAATTAAAGGCACAAGCTAATAATTAAAGTTAAAGCCAATGTGACGGAACTATAATTAAACCATGAGATGTATAGTACGCTATGGAGCGGTGGTGGGGCTCATAAATTGCACCAGGCTTCTTATGTATCATGCTACTGATAATAAATAATAATACCTACAAGCTAAGCTATCATCTGATTACCTTTGAGTGGTTACAAATCTTCCCCGCAGCTGCAGTGAAGGATTTAGGTCACAGTTCTGACGGAGTCATTGCTAGGCTACACATATTTATGTTATGATTTATAGACTGGTAGGTAATTAGGTCAGGAGTGAATAATTTAACACAGGGATAAGCCAATTACTAAACTTTCACGAAAGAACTTGAGTTACTTAAATGCGGTTAACAACGGAGGGTTCACTAGACGATCTGGCCAAAATAGTAGTTATTATAATATTACATTGCTTGACTGAAATTCACTGCAAATAGAATTAAGCTATGCTAAGGTTTCATCATCATACAAACAATACGCACTAAACAAAAACTCCAGACACAACCATTAGATTGTAGATAAATTAGGTTAATTAGTTTTAAGAATTAGGTAATAAGTTAAGTTAAGGTAAAAGCGGCAAGGATGTGTGTATGTATTATAAGGTAGCTAGGCATATAGGTATGAAAGGCATTAGATTTAGGTTTAGATTTAGGTATAGAATTTATAGAATTGTGGGGAGGTTACAAGCTCGCCGTAAGTTCAATATGCACAGCTCGAGTAGTGAGGCATGTGAATAGCGCCCCCCATCGTTTCTCATGGCGCCAGCCGATAGTCACAGTCATCGGGCCAAAATAATCTAGGCCACAGTTCGTAAAAGGCCGTACAAAAGCTTCCATACGTGCTTTTGGTAAGTCGCCGTGCACCGGCGTCGTAGGTAGCGTCTTTCTCACTTTACAAAATGCACAATTGAACGCCACGGATCTCACAGCCGGCCTCAATCGTAGAACCCATCGTTGCCTTATTTCGTTGACGACGCGCTCATTGTGCGAGTGGTGGGCGCGACGGTGCTCACGTTTAAGTAGCAACCGCGCATACGGGTGGCTGCCGTCCAGTATTACGGGCGTAGTAGCGGGGGCAGACACACCCGCTGCCCTTATTCGCCCTCTTGCTCGTAATACTCCGCCTTCGTCGATGAACACGTCGAATCGTCGTAGTCTGCTGCCCGCGCGTAGTTTGCGGGATGCTTTGAGGCGGTCGATGTCGTCTGCGAAGCTCTCTCGTTGCGATTCAATGGTTAGTAGGCGCTCTGCCTCGTTGATATGTTCAATTGTCATGTTACTAGCGCGGCGGCGGCATCTCTGAGTGAATAGTAGCACGTTCGCCATCGTTCTAACTAAACGCTCGTAGGAAGAGAAGCGTTTAGCGTCTGGCACTACGCTACTATCACTCTGCCACGTGTGCGTGTGCGTCACGCAGTGTTCACTCTCCGCGCTGTGTTCGTTGTTGATGACGTCACTCGTAGGCCATTCGGTTTCGTTTTCGTATAAAAATGCCGGTCCGACAAACCACCGATCATTCTTCGTTTTCATAATCTCACTGCCGCGCGTTACGTCGTCCGCGACATTGTGAGCAGTAGGGACCCATCGCCATTGTGACGGCATCGTCGTTTCTGTGATCTCAGTTAAGCGGTGCGCTACATAGGGGGTGTAACGCACCGTGTCGTTATTTATCCATTTCAACACTGTTTGTGAATCGGTCCAATATACGACTCTCTCAGGTTGCCATCTTTGTTCATTCAATACTGAGCTCGCTAGTCGCGTAGCTATCAACGCCGCTTGCAACTCCATTCTCGGAATACTTTGTTGCTTTATCGGTGCCACTCTGGCCTTAGCAGCGGCGAGTGCGACTTGTATTTCGCCATTTTCACCCTTCATTCTCCAATATACTGCAACGCCTTAAGCGACCTCGCTGGCGTCACAAAAAACATGTAGCTGCTTTCTCGTCACTCCCCCCGTATGTAGACGCCGGGGTAGACGCAGACTACGTAATGCCCTCAATCCGTTCAACCATTCATGGAACTCGCCGGCCTCGTAATCGGGTAAGACCTCGTCCCATTCTATTTTTAACCGCCATATGCCTTGTAAGATGATCTTCGCTCGTATAGTATAATAACTCAACAGTCCGAGTGGGTCAAATATTGACATAACCGCACTCAGCGCCTCTCGTTTAGTAGGAGCGCGCCTCATTTGCTTCACGTCGTCGTGCACGCGAACCATCTCGGTGTTAAACGCCAACTCGTCTGTAGCAGCGTCCCATAGTAAACCGAGCGTTCTGCCACATTGCTGAAGACTAGCGCCGAGCTGTCGAGGTGATGTGTCACGGCTTTCTGCTGGCAGCTCACGCAACACGCACGGTCCGTTAGAGTTATAACCGGCCAGCGTGAATCCTGCCTGCGCGTGAACCTTCGCGACCTCCTTTATCGTTTCAATCGCTTCTTGCTCGGTGTCGTAGCAGTCGACGTAGTCGTCCATATAATGGTTTCTCGTAATTGCCTCGTATGCGCGCGGATACTCAGCAGCGTGCGTTTCAGCGTTCAAATCTCTCACGCTGTGCGCTAAGAAAGGTGAACTCTTAGCTCCGAATATCATTGACGTCATCTTGTAGCGTGTAGGTGGCTTCGTTCGGTCGGCGCCCCTCCATAGGAACATCTGAGCGGGTTGGTCACCTTTAAATATCTTAACTTGAAGAAACATCTCCCGGATGTCGGCCGTAATTGCGATAGCTCGTTCGCGAAATCGTAGTAGCAGGCCCGCCAGGTCGCGTAGTAAGTCGGGACCCTCCAAAAGCTCGTCATTCAGACAAACTCCGTTTGCTTCGGCGGCCGCGTCAAAGACAACTCGTAGTTTTCCGGGCTTATTCGGATTTGTTACGGCGAAGTGAGGTAAGTACCATAAATGCGGGCTCATCAAATCGCTCTCGCTACTTTCCTCGGCATAGTGTTTATCAAATAGATTCTCTATTTGATTCGTATAAGCTCGTTTGAATTCGTCAGACTTGTCCATCTTCCGTTCTATGGATTTCAATCGTCTTAATGCTGACTCGTAACTTGGCGGCAGCGTGACGTCATCACGTCGCCACGGTAATCTAACTTCGTATTTTCCGTTGACTTTCTTTGTCGTCGTTCTAAACGACTCCATGGCGCGTGCATCACTCGGGCTCACTCGCTCCTTCTTTGTTATTCCCAGTGAGTCAATTTCGAAGTGCTTCTTTACCATAGCATGGAGTTCGTTGTCGGGTAAAAGAGTGCGCGAGATCGTCGCGCACTGCGGCGTGTTTACGTATAACACCGCAGCCGTATTACTCTCCATCAGCACGCTTGACCGTGGCGCTGATCCGTGTATTACCCACCCCAGCTTCGTGAGCGATGCGATCGGTTCGTCTCGCTTGCCCTGTAGCAATCTTCGTGTGACTATGAGATGCCAATTGTCTGCCCCAATCAGTATTCGAGGCTTGACATGTCCGTAGCAGACGTTGCTGTTTGATAACTCTTTCATATGAGTGTATCTCAAACAGTCGTTGTGCACCGTCTGTCCGTTGAGTGATAAATCTTTCATCGTTCTAGCTTTAATGTCGAATTGTCGTTTATTCGTAGTTGCAATTAACTTTAAATTCACCGTCTTGGTTTCGCACGTCGTTTGTGTATTCACGCTTCGTATTTTTAAATCGTTCGCCGGCCCGTCCGCGCCTACGTAGTCCGCCAGGTCTTGGTCGATTAGCGTAACAGTCGACCCCTCGTCGAGCAAGGCGTATGTGTCGATTGACCCCTTTGGTCCCTTGATGGTAACGGGACATACTTTCAGTAACACCTTGGTAGCATCGGTCGAGTGATTAACCGACGCCACCATCTCGGTTTCGTTCGGCCTGGTGCGGTGTTCGTGTAGCAAGGCGTGGTGGGGATGGCGGCAATCATCAACTCCGCACAGATCGCGTTTATCGCATTGTAGGCGACGGTGTTTCTTATTCGCACAACGGAAACACACTCCGCTTTTCTTTATCCATTCCCATCGTTGTTTAACCGTCATGGTTTTAAAGCGATCACATTGCGGCACGTCATGACGTCCTCCACAACATAGACATTCTTTGTTTATGACGTCATCACTTGTTGCGTATACAGCCGTATTTTTCTTTCGCTCGATTCGTTGTTTCACGTTCGCTCGTGTTTCCGTAATAACGTTCTTTCGCGTAGGGTTGTAGCTCACGTATGCATACTGTAGGGCTCTGTCGGCTTCTCTCATGAGGAAGTGGGATAGCGTGACGATCTCAGGCTCGGCATAGCTTCCGTAGTCAGTTGCGTAGTCGCACCACCTTGAGCGTAGGTGCGGTCCGAGCTTGTCCACCACTTCTCGCGTTAACATTGGATTTCGTAAGTACCCTCTGTTGTCGATATTATCGAGTATGCACACAATGTTCTGCAGTTTGATCGCGAACGTGTTCAACTCACTGGCCGTCGTGCCGGGACGCGGCAGTCTCTTAATGTCGTCCAGCGCTCGATCAATTATTACTTCTGGCCGTCCGAAGCATTGCTCGAGTGTTTTCATAACCACTTCCGGGTCCACGGCCGTATATAAAAGAGCGGACACCGCTTCCTTTGCTTCATCTTTAAGACAGCTTCTTAATCGTGCCAAGTTATCGGCTTTGCTAAAGTTAAATTGTTTAGTCGTATCGCGCATCGCCGCTTTAAACGGCAACCATTCGGCCGGCGAGCCGCTGAATATAGGCAAATCCAGCGCCTGTCGTGGTACCGGTCGATTATGCATCATTTTCTCTAGTGTAAGTGCGAGCTTAACCATCCGCGTGTCGTCTTTGCTCGTTTGATCACGGTTCGCTGCCTCTTTCACTACGTTTTCGTTTTCAACATATGGCGAATCAGTGAGGTGGCGACCTCTGTCCATCTCACTTGCGCGCGCATCCTTTTGTCTTTGTCGCACATTTCCGACTTTATCTGTGTCGGGCTCATGCACGTTCCGACGCCGATCCAACCATTCATCCACTCTCAGTTGGGCAATATCGGCGGGTAAGCTCTCCGGTTCTAAATCCGTTTCTTCTTCAATAACGGCGATTTCGTATGCAAGTCTCTTCTTAATCATTTCCGTTTCCAATTGTAACTCTCGCCGACGTACTTCGGCGAGCCGCTCCTCCGCTTGAAGTTGCGCTTGTTTCACTCGTGAGGCGACGCTCGTTGTCGATCGTACCGACGGCGGCCCGGCTCTGGGCGCGTCGGGTGGGGGTGCGTCTTCGTTGCGTCTAACTTCCGTAGTGGCGGTGATGCCGCGTTCAGCGGTCTCTTGTAGCGGTTCCATTGGCGTCACGGTTGAGGCAAGGTTTGAGGGTGATGCGGGTGGTCTGTCGAACGTTCGTAGTCCCGTTGTCGTCTCGGCTTGGCTTTGTCTTCGGGTGGTCGGCATCTTCTTTCTTGCTGCCCCTACTCGTTCGTGCGGGAGTGGAAAGGTAGGACCTACCCAGCAGAGAGTCGACGTGGACAACGAGGCGCTCGCGAATCGGCTGGAGTGTCCGACAGCTTAGGCAGTGCCTACAGAAAGGACCCCCGCTCCACGACAAACCGTACTGGCGTAGCCGGACTCTTAAGCTTGCCCTAAAAAGGACAAACTGACGACCCCGTCCGATAAGTCGTCCCGCCTTGAACGGCGTTTACTCAGAACGCACACCGTTTGGCACCGTTAGGTGATGTGACGTTTTGAGCCGCGGTCCGCCCGCGTTAGCACTTGTTGCAGAACACAAGTGGTGTGGTTACAATACGTTGGTGGTTACGTTGGTGGTCACGTTGGTGGTTACGTAGATCTTCTATCTTCAAATGGACGAAGGCTTCAGTTCTTCAAATCCGGCTCCGAAGGTCCAAAGAAATTGTTCCCGACGGGTGTAGTCGCCGAACAGTTTAGCCGTTGTGCTTCGATGTGGACTGTATGTTCTTCAATAAAACTCGGTTCTTGATTAGTGCTTCTTTATTCTTCAAGGTGGGGTCCGGAGAGCTTACAAATTCTGCTCTGACCGGCCGTGACTTAAACACATTATGGGTTGGCAACTAGCAGCCTTGTGGGACAGCTGCCGGCTCATGTGGGCAGTTTTACATTTTACCATAACTAACTACCCACATGAACCGTCGTAATTTGTGCAGCTGTCCCTTTCGTTCGGACCTCTCTTTTTATCTTAAATTTATTACCTACCCTACGGTATCACTCGTAATCTGGATACCCTACTTATTTATTTTCTTAATTACATTGATATTCCTAACAATAGAAACCTATAATTACGAAAGCTAATCTCTTACTTTCCTAACTTTAATTACCTTAGAGAGGCGTAAGGCCCCTGGGCACGTATACTTGGCCCTTACCTTGTCAAAACCATTACCTGTTTAATAACTTTTACCTTTTGTTTAAATGAAACGCAAAAAATTAATTATTTATTATCAAAAAACCTTTACACATATGAGACTTAATCTACTTATGCAAATACACATACCTAAATTTAGCCGTATTATATCTAACTATATAATATCATAAAGTCGAGACTTCTGTCCGTAACACCGCCCATGCACATCTCGCCCATTCACATCACACCCATGCACAACACGCGCATGCACATCACGCCCATGCACATCACGCCTATGCACATCCCGCCCATGCACATACCGCTCACGCATATCCCGCCCATGCTCATCTCGTCCATGCACATCACGCCCATGCACATCCCGGCCATGCACATCTCGCCCATGCACATCACATCCATGCAAATAACTCGCATGCACATCACGCCCATGCACATACCGCCCATGCACTTCCCGCCCTTGCACATCCCGCCCATACACATCACCTCATGCACATCACGCCCATGCACATCACGCCCATTCACATCATGCCCATGCACATGCCACCCATGCTCATGACGCCCATGCACATCACGCCCATGCACAATTTGCCCTTGCACATCTCCCGCCCATGCACATCACGCCCATGCACATCACGCCAATGCACATCACGCCCATGCACATAACGCCCATGCACATCACGCTGTAGTATCCTAATACATAATATTGCATGCTTATATAACTAATGTATTTACGATATGAAGAACAGAATAAATGAGTACGTCAAACGAGTCGCTTGTCTTTATTCCCGAATCGGGAATAAAAACAAGCGACTCGTTTGACGTACTCTTTTATTCCCGACGAACCCACATCTCTACATGGCGACCCTGCCACCGGAGGACTGGGCTGCGCAATTCAGTATAAGGTGCCGTTAGTGTAAACTATCGCGGACTTGTGGCGAAAATAATCATGACTTTGTTATGAGATTTGTTCGTGTTAACATCTGTGAACTGTAAAAAGTTAAATTTCCAAGATGGGCAAGCAACAATCTAAAGAAAATCAAGAAATGATTATCGCCCAAAACGCGGGTGCAAATTAAGTTTTGTTGGAGCAGTTATATAGTCACGTACATACAACGTCGCATACTCTTCAGATCATTTGTGTTATCCTGTTGATCGGCGGAATATATGCTGTATACCAAGTATACAGAAAGGTGCCATGGTAAATGTTTTAGACGAGAGATTACGGAGCATCAGTTGCAGCGGTCTGCGAGCTGGTTCCGACGCCGCGAGCCACCACGCCCTGCAGCGCGCGAGGACGTCGTGTAAAGACGACCCCTGCCGACTTATGGAGCTACGCAGGATGTCCCCATTGCAATAATCGTATCGTATATATGCGTATTTTTTACCTTTTACTCACTGTCTTTCAAAAATTATGTTTATTCCTTTGTCTAAATAAAGTTAAATTTTTACTATTATGTAATCGCATTTATTTTTTAGCATTACGAACTAGCCATTCAGTAATAGGTCTAATGGAATAATTGTTTATTTTAAATATCTATGGCAATTCGATTACAAAGTTATTTTGATGATTTGGAGAAAATTAGAAAGTATTTAAATAAAATTGGACCTCTAAGACGTCAAAAATCGTCTATTCCTTCTAAGAAATTAAGTGAAGCTAATAATATAATTAAACATTTTCAAAGTGATTTGATGCAATTAATTTAAATATAAAGAAGTATAAGCCTGACGAAATAAATTTAATTTCTAGTTTGTGTGAGAATATTAAATCTTCATTCGAAAATATTAAATGTTTATGTGTAAATAGGGATTGTCCGGAAGTTTCTTCCGAGTCCGAAAATTATAGTTCCATAAGCGACAGCGAAGGTGAAAATTTAGCAAAAATGGATAAGTTCGATTTTAAAACAGTGTCATTATTACCTACAATGAATGAAAAAGAGGATGTTACAAAACAGCTGATATCTGCAATTGAAATTGTTATATTGGGGATTTTGTCCCTTTTGGGGAAAAGAAAGAAAATCCCAAACGCAAGCCTCAGTGGGTGTTGTAAAATAAAACCATAAAATGTTCAACAGCTAGGCAGTATATTGTCAACGAACACACGCCCTAAATTTTGTTTAATAACAATAAAATAAAATTATTAATTTTATTTCACTGCTATTATCTAAAGAGGGGGTTATTAACAATTTTTCCTTATTTTATGTTAAGTACTAATCATTTACGTTAATCATTTCAATTTATTAAGCCGAAAATGACAAAAAATTTCGGGGGTCAAAGTTGCTCGCGTCCGTAGGTTTACCCTTGAGACCCTACACGTGATCCCTGGGTGGTGCTAAATGAGTGACACCAACTGAGTGGTAGAGCCACGCTGCGTTGCAGCACACATTGGGCCGGCTCGCCCGGTGTAATACCACCCTCTCACTAATATTCGGCGTGAAATAATGGCACTTGGTGCTGTTGTGTTTCGTCCGACCAGTGAGGGCTCCGGAGGCCTTTCCCCCCCCCCCCCCCCCCCCCTCCTCCCAATTCCTATTCCTTCCTTAAACCTATTCCTCCCTTGAAGGCCGGCAACGCGTCTGCGATTCCTCTGGTTTTGCGGGTGTCCATGGGCGGCGGTGATTGCTCTCCATCAGGTGACCCGCCTGCTCGTTTGCCTCCCTCTTTTATAAAAAAAAAAAAAAAAAACTATCAGTCGAAATTGACCCTAAGGGTCAATCTCAAATTAAATTCCAATAAATTTTCTAATAATTTTGTCAACTATAATTTACTGTTTAAATTAATCTAAACCTTATTACAAAGCTATAACACACCCTAAAACACAAGAAAATCTTATGAGTCAAAAGTGACCCAGCGGGTCGATGATAATTTTAATTTGAAATAAATTTTATATTATTGTTCCTTCTACTACCTAACCAGCCAGCTAATGTTTCAGTGGTAAGTGCTATGGTCGTGGGTGGTTGGGATAAAACCAGTACCGTCCGGAGTATGATGTTGAAATAAAAAATTAAATTACTCCGTCTATAAAAATATTAAATTAGATGTTTTATTCAGATTAACCGTATAAAAACCATCAAACGTTTAATAATAAACTAGAGAACCGTGGGGTTATAGCAAAACGCAATTAATATTTATGGGCGCCAGAATTGTATAGTCGATCCGAATCTGCAGTCGACGTTACCATGAAACTTCACAACCCAGGTCGAACTCGCAGATCCTCAAAAGATTGGTAAGTTTACCAACGCTTGCAAGTTGGAGAGAGTGGGTATGATACCCTACTTAAAAAAATGTAGTATTCAGATGAAAATTTTAGAAATTCTAAAATAAAAAAAACCGTCAACGCCTGCTCATCCACTAGGCGGTGTCTCTTCGCCGTACAGCAGGTGGCCGCTGGTACCCCGAAGAAACAGGTCTCGCGTCCAGGCTTTAGGGCCCAGCTCTAAATCCTGGCGGCGAGACGGGCTTCTCGAAGCACCTGGAATTATCAACACGGGGCCTTTTCACTACATTACACATTTAGCTCAGAACTGTTAAATGAATTGGGTCCCGCAGTCTGCTATCTGTAACCGGAGCTGCAACCTATCATAATCTTGGACTCGCTGCTCAACCGGGGTCTCTAAAGCTTCCCAGCGTTGTTGTACAACTATGAACTAACACTATTTCTATACTATTTAACACCATTTTTTAATTTTAGTGTTATTTAACATTTAACTAGGACACAAGGCACAACAAGGCTACTATATTCCACTAAACAATACTAAACAATGCTAGACTATGGTTGGGTGATGGAGTATCCACTTTCTAAAGAGGTCTGACACGTCCGCCACATGGCTAAGAGCCTTGCGTCGCCTGGCGACAAGGCGCGATTCGGAAACCATTAAAAATCGAATGTCTGGATTTCTAGTAAAAGTTGAGTCTAAGCCGTGGGTCAAGAGCTCAATGAAAACATTTAGGAACACTGATATTGTAATACTTACGCGCTGTGATATCTTATCGTGGCGCGTGGCTGCCGGCGACAGGAACTTCGTGGGCACGGAATCCCTGTAAATAAACCGCCTCAAATCCACTTACATTATTACGACCATAGATTAAAACAAAAAGTGATTACGACTAATGCAAACCTCAGTAAATCGATCTCAACACATAGCACCAACTCACGCCAGAGAATGAATCATTTCGGCGTCGTGTCTCTGCAACTTTCCTTTAGCCGGAAGTGTCATAAATCGAAGGCCAGCCAAATAAATAACATGGTGGCTCCTTGAGAATTTTTCGTTCAAACTATCAAAACGTACGTCAAATATGACGTTTTCACCTCTCGTTCTGACACAGAATGAATCTGTCAACCGTCTAACTACATTAACTATGGATAATTTAACGTTTAGCAATCAGAATTTCGTTTTTTTCTAATTTAAAATAAATTTACTGGACTAATTACCCTGTCTTAATATTAGGGAGTATTAGTTTCCTCTCTGGTAACCCCTACGGGCAGAGACAATATCCAAATATTTTTTTTTTATCACAATCGAATGTTCTAGATAAAAGTCCTCATAGAAAAAATAGTTCCATTTCCGGATTTGTTTGAATTTAATTTAATTACTTAAAGTAAATATTATACATATTGATTTATTATGAAATTTAGTATCGGAACTGTATCGGCTATTATTAAAATTTAAGTTTTTATTTGCAACAAAAAGCTGACTGCACTTTCGCCCCGCCTCTATGCGTCTATGGGCTGTCAGAAATTGTCTCCGGCAAGTGTCAATATCAAAATGTAAACAATCTTAATTTTCTCCAATACTAATGCAAAGTCTTGCCAAAACTGATTTAGAAAGGTGTATTAATTGAAAATGCAAGAAAAATGAGTCTATTGCTGTATCAGCCAAGGCTACATGTCTTTAATATGAAGAAAAATTGATAAATTTACATACCCATTCGCGCGTTGGGTAGTTATCAATAAACATCTGTGTCTGTCCGCTCCTTAAAATAAAATAGTAAATAGTAGTTAAAAGTAAGAGTTAAAAGTTTATTTTATAAAAACTTTTTAGCCAGTGAATTAACCTATCTAATGGTGTAATCGAATTTACGATCCGCTGAGAAACACCCGAGATATATGAAGAAACATTTTACAAATTTTAAAGCCGTTGTGATTGTGAACAAAACTCGCTCTCCGCTCGCTGCGGTGAGTCACCGGCTCACCGCCCGGCCAGCCGGCCGTTCGCTGCAAGTTCTTCGCTTCGGGCGACTTCGGTGGCTTCGGTGAGACTCGACCGACTACGGGCGACGCTGCGACGACGACCGACGACGGGCGAGCTCCGTCACGCTCCGTGCCGACTAGCGATGACTTCACGCGGAGTTAACTGCGCGGGTTGTTCGGGTTTGATTACCGAAGACAGCGCGTATATGCAATGCGCGAAATGTAAGCAGTATTTTGATATTTTATGTGCTAACTTTAGCTGCAATGTTTATGCTACGCTTTCATCTGAATTAAAAAAGACATGGATATGCGTCGATTGTTGTTGTAAAATGCCGAAAGGCGATAACTCACGCACGCCTGTCCGGCAGTCCCAACAGCTTGTCCATGATATGAGTATCGCTAGCGACTGTCCCCCAGACATGTCAATGCTTTTGAACAGTCCTGATAATGTCACGGTGCGTACAGGTATGCGTCACTTGCAAGCGGCCAAAGAAAGTGAATCGCTCAATTCACACGAATCTTTGCGAGATTCAATTGTGCGCGAAATAAAAGAGATGCAAAATGAATTTGAAATACGCCTCTCAACGAAAATGTGTAAATTGATATCTGAACAATTAACTGAATTTAAAACCGAGTTATGCCATAAGGTTAATAGCTTAGCTGGCAAGATTAATGAAATGGAAAGAAAAATCGATGCTATAATTGTTACAAATAGCGAGACGAAGCAAATAAAACTAGCAATAACGCGCGAGTTCAATCTTCCGTAAAGCCAGTTAGTGAGCCACAAAAGCCGCCAAAAACAAAGCCGGAACAAAAGAAAAAATTCAGCAGCGCTGTTAAAAATGTTAAAGACGTTGCTTCATCTGCAACTGGATCACCTCAATTTCTTAGCCTTGCGACTACGCTTTTGGAACCGTCAGGGTCCAGTGACCTCATTTGTAAAAATGGAAATAATTCAAAAGAATGGGTTGAAGTAAAGCGCAGACGTGAGCGTTTGTCACTTCCCGGTGTACTTCGAGGGACCGCAGCTCCTGGGACTATGACTTTGCGTGCCTCTGAAAGATGGAGATAACTTCATCTGTACTATATACAAGAAGGCACCACGGTCGAACAAGTTCTTACCCATCTTCGTACCATTTGTAAAAGTGACATTTGTACAGCGGAAGAGTTGAAAGCACGAGGGCGCTACGCCTCTTTTAAACTGGGTGTACTATCAAAGAACGCTGAAAATGTCATGTCGCCTTTGAACTGGGTGGAAGACATTTGCTTAAAGCCCTGGCGCCATAACTTTCGTGCTATAGAAGAAAAAACTGCTTCAACGTGAGACTTCTAGAGTTAAGTCTATGATTATGTGTTATCAGAATGTCCGCGGGTTATGCTCGAAAACTAAGGTTTTTTATAGTAATGTGACCCAAAGTTATTTTGACTTGATTGGGTTGACCGAAACATTTCTGACGAGTTCCATATCGGATGGGGAGCTCTTTCCCACCGGTTACGTTGTGGTGCGGAAGGACCGTACGGGTGATACCGGATGGGGAGAAGTTTTACTGGCTGTGCGAGATTGTTATTCGGTTCGTGAAATCATAGATATCGACTCTCTGACACCTGACATGGAACTAATTTTTACCATTATTAGTTGTAAATATTTTAAAATGTTATGTATTGTTATTTACTTACCCACCAGTTACAAGGATGATCAATACCTAAGTGTGTTAACGTGTATAGAAAATGCAATATTGAGTTACTCTGATCTAAATGTTTTAATAATAGGTGACTTTAATTTAAATTCTAGTAGTATTAATGTTAGGACTAATTTTAATTTATTTTGTGATTATTGTGATTTACGACAGCATAATAATATACATAATAAGCGAGGGGGTATGTTGGACCTCGTGCTGAGCAACTTTAACCTTGATCATATTATGGTTCACGCTGGTGCCAAACCCTTAGTACCGATAGATGTATACCATCCCTCACTCGAGGTTACAATCAAGTTCCCATGTAGTGGGCTGGGAGTGACACCGCCCTCGCCTTCGTCCACCTCGCGCCTTGGATTATGCCCGGACTGGAACTGGCGTAAAGCAGACTATCAGGGATTGTACGCGGCTTTGTCTGAATTAGACTGGTCAGACTTGACTACTTTATCAAATGTTAATGTAGCCCTTGAGTTGTTCTATAGCAAATTATATAAATGTATAAGTGACTTTGTGCCGGTTAAAAGTCCCCAAGTGAGACATAACCAGTACACTTATCCAAAATGGTATACCAAAGAAATAATTAGTAACATGAAGAAAAAATATTTTAATTTAAAACGCTACAAGTCGGAGGGAAAAGAATTTAATAAAGAACTTTTTAAATATTACAGGTGGTATGTAAAACATTTAATTGACAATGCATATCGGCAGCATTTGACTTTGACCCAAAAAAATATTATTGACGACCCGGTTCAATTCTGGACGTATGTTAAAGATAGGAAAAAGAACCGTCAATCCGCAGGTACTTATTCTTATAATGGGGCTCAGGTGATGGGCCACACTGCAGCCCACGCCTTTGCTGAATACTTCAGTTCTGTCTTCCAAACAGAGGTACAGTCCAACTGTAGCCGCTCGTGCTGCTGACATCTGTGCTAACGCCGCTTATGTTTCTGTTGGACACATAGACGAGGCTGATTTGAGGTCGGCAGTAAAACGTCTCAAACCGAGATCCTCAGGTGGACCCGACGGTATCCCGGTATTTATGGCGAAAGATTGTATTTTTGCCCTTGAGAGTCCTCTCTTGTTCCTCTTTAATCTGTCGCTTAGTGTATCAGTGTAACCTAGGATTTAGAAACTATCAAGGGTTACCCCAGTTCCAAAGTTTAGACGACCTCCTTGGTCGAGTGGTTTGTACACCGGTTTTCATGGTGTCGCCATCTCTGAGGTCCCGGGTTCGATCCCCGGTCGGGTCAATATAGAAATTAATGTTTTTCTAAATTGTCTCGGGTCTGGGTGTTTTCTATGTATAATAAGTATGTATTTAAGTATTTTAAGTATGTTTATCCGTTGTCTAGTAACCATTTAACGAGTTTCTTCGAAGCTTTTCTTGGGCTAGATAATTGGTGTGATTGTAGGAAAGTTTATTTATATTTAAAAAAAAATTAGAAGCCGGAAACGACGTTTAAACCTTTAGACCGATCGCTGTACTATCAGTCTTCGCTAAAATCTTTGAGACAATCTTAAGTTCCTGCATTAATAGGCAAATTTGTAATGAACTGCACGACTGTCAACACGGCTTCCGTAGCGCTCGGTCGACTACTACCAATCTCGTGGCTCATATGGATTATGTGTATGAAGAAATGGACGCAGGTCGGCAGGTAGACGCTGCCTATTTTGATTTTAAAAAAGCCTTTGACCTCGTAGATAACGACATTCTACTGCAAAAGCTGGCGATAATGGGCTTTACACCTAAGCTTCTTGAGTTTTCTCTAGTTATCTCAGCGATCGGTGCCAATTTGTAAGAACTGAGGGATTCGAGTCCAGTAATTATTATACTAGATCTGGCGTGAGTCAAGGAAGTACCCTGGGACCTTCGCTTTTCCTGATCTTTATTAATGATTTACCAAACAGGGTGCGTTCTTCGAAGTGTCTTCTGTTCGCTGATGATCTCAAACTGTGTTTGGGAATTGGCTCTTTGTCAGATTGTAACGCTATTCAAAAAGACATAGATGCTGTTGCTGAATGGAGCAGACTGAATCGTCTTCCATTTAACAATAGCAAATGCAAGGTTATTACATTTACACTGAAACGATCCCCGCTGCATTCAAACTACAAATTATATGACGCACCTCTGGAAAGAGTTAGTGACATTCGCGATCTAGGTTTAATATTGGACTATCAACTTGACTTCCACAAGCACGTTACATACATTTGCAAGGCGGCAAATAAAACATTAGGGTTTGTTATGAGAACTTCTGCACAGTTTGAATATCTGCGGGTAGCAAGGGTGCTGTACAGCTCTTATGTCCGTAGCAAACTGGAGTTTGGTGCAATCATATGGGATCCCTACGAGCATAAATATAGTCTAATGATAGAAAAAGTTCAACGTAAGTTTGCCCGTTGGCTATATAAAAAAGAGTACGGTTACTACCCCTTTTTGTATCCATCTGTATTTGTTTCAGGTATGGTAGATATAGATACCCTCGAAATGAGAAGATTAATCCAGTGCCTATTATATTACCTTTCTATAATACATCATAGGATCGACAGTCCGTTAGTACTGGCCAAAGTTTTGTTATTAGCACGAGCTCCTGCTCGTGTTGGGCGGGATGAGGCGGGAGCGGTGGCGCCTCGCCGGCGTCCGCGTCTTCTGTACAGGCCAGTCACATGCACTCGTCGCGGGGCCCAAGCGCCTACCGTGCGTAGTTTACGACTGATGGGGGATATGCTTGCTCTGCACGAGGATATTGACCTTTTTGCGGACTGTTTGGGACGGCTTTATGACAGAGCCCGCACCTTTGTGAGCAAGATGCTTTGTGACCGTGCATCTTCCCATTATCATTAAGTCTGACCATTTACTGTGACATAGTTTAGTTTTTCATTTGTTAAAAGATTGTGTTTATAATTCAGTTGACATGATGTATGTAACTAATGTTAAGTTTATTTATATTATTGTGTAATTTATTTTATTGACATTTTTAATCCTGATCTGACAATTTGCTGTGACATAGTTTAACTTTTTTTTTTTTAATTTTAGTTATAATTCAGTTGACATGTTTGTATCCAATTATAAGTTTATTTTTATGACTCTCTAATCTGACATCCACATTTTTAATCTGACTTAATATATTTTTATTTTAATAATGTGTAATAATCTTTAATAAGATAATGTATTGAATAACGTTTATAATCTTTGGGCATGTGTACATAACAATTTATCTTGTAAGCGCTTTGGATTGATCTGTAAGCTTACTAGACTTGTGTTGAAATAAATAAATATATAAATAAATAAATAAAAGTCTAACAAGCTACAATGACTAATGTTTTTGGAAACCCGATCATTTAACATCAATGATTACGGGTAACTATTATTCAATTATTGCGAACGTGACGCGTGGTTTCGCCTTGAGATCTCAAAGGGCACTGTTGTGGCGCGGGCGCCGTCAGGCGACGCGCCGCGCGTCTCCCGCGGCGGTCCGCTGGCCTCTCATTCGCCGTCGAAGGGGCGGCAGCGATTGGTCGTTGTGGTTGTGGCGCAAACACTTTTTGTAGATTAGTAAAGGCAGACAGGGCCCTGAATTTACAACGTAACAAAATGTATGAATGAATGTTAGAGGAAAATTCTAAGAAAATTCTTATTTCATTTATACTGAAAACCAGACTGTCGGAAGGTGCAAAATTAAGGCTATCTCTAACTTACGATACCGTAATAAGTCTTGTTGAGGATATGAAAAAGCATTTGCTTGTTAAAAAAACCTTTACAGCTATTCAACAGCAGATGCTTCGCACTACACAGAACCAGAGATATATCGAAGCCTTTGGTAAGGAAATTGAAAATTTATTTGTCGAATTGACGATTTCAGAATCAGATGGCGATTCAAATAAATTTGAAATTTTAAAACCCTTAAACGAGAAATTAGCAATAAAAACTTTTTCCAACGGATTGCGAAATGATCATGTTAGTACCATAATATCAGCTAGAGACTATTCCAGCTTGAGAGAGGCCATAAGAGGAGCGAAGGATGGGGAAATGTCGACGACACCGAACGAAACTGTTATGAGTTTTACAAAAGGTAATAGTCGTTATTTTTCTAATCAACAACGAGGTAGAGGTCGAGGTTTTAATAATAGTCGATTTCAAGTGGATCGTCACGGGCAAGGTTCGTCAAATCGCGGATTTAATAGCCATACGCGCGGGTCCATGCCTAACTATACGCGCTATAATTCGACTACATCTTATAGAGGCGCGAATAATAGAGGTAGGTTCCAGAATAACCGTACCAATAACTTTCACCGAAATTATCGCGTGAATTATATGACATCTAATGATAATTCGACATCCTCTACTAGTACTAGCGATCACGATCAAAACGAGCAACAAAATTCCAATACTGAGTCTCAGTTTTTTCGGTCTTTATCACAAATACGAAACCCATAGTAATAACATTTGTCATTATAGAAGTTATAATTCAGTGCATTAAATATAGATAATCAGTCATGCAATTGGTTAGTGGACACGGGTGCTTCGCTTAGTGCGATTAGGGATGAGAAATTGATACAGCATAACATTCCGATGGTTCGATTAAAATAAACGGAGTGTGTGGAGAGCTTTACACGGAAGGTTTTGTTTGTTTAACTTTAACTTTAAGTGGAAAACAATTCATCCACAAGTTTCATGTCTTTAAAGATTTATGTTGTACTAGCGACGGAATTTCAGGCTTAGACTTTTTAAGGAAGTATAATGGAAAGTTAAATTTAGAATTTAATACTTTAACATTACGCAATAGTTGTTCTGAAATAATTTTAAATTTACAACCAGGTAGCGATAGCAATAAGTACATTAGGGTTCCCCCTAGGTGCGAATCTATTCATTTTGTGCGTACATGTATGAAAGATGAATGTGTGATTTTTCCGACCGAGTGATGTGATTGTGTTTTCCAAGCAGGTTCCATTGCGAAACCAATAAATAACTTATTTCCAATACAAATATTAAATACAAGAGATGTGGAAGTATCGTTGAGTTTCTTTAGTCAACAAATAGATTCATTAAATAATTATAAAATCCTTAGCTTTGACAAACCTTATATGAATGGAGAAAGAGTGAAAAAATTGTTTTCTGAACTAGACTTGAATGGTTTGCAAGACGACGAACGATCGGAAATAGAGAGTATTTGTGCAAAATTTTCAGACATTTTTCATCAAGACGGAGACAAGTTAACTACCTGTAACATCTATAAACAATCTATTCATTTGAAACCAAATGCGATGCCTGTGTATAAAAAGCAATATCGATTACCTAAATCTCAAACTGGCGAAATTAAGAAACAACTTCAAAAAATGTTAGACGATGATATTATTGAAGAAAATAGAAGCGAGTGGTCAAGTCCTTTATTACTTGTTCCCAAAAAGACGGATGGAATAGAAAAAAACTATCGACTTGTCATCGATTATCGGAAACTAAATGAAAATATTGCGGATGATAGATTCCCCTTACCAAATATTGTGGATATTTTAGATTCGCTTTCAGGTGCTATTTACTTCAGCCATCTAGATTTACAAAATTCTTTTTATCAATTTGACTTTGAACCGGAAAGTCGAAAATGTACCGCTTTTACTTTTAACAAGCAATATCAAATGAAAAGAATGTCAATGGGACTAAAGACAAGTCCTAGCGCTTTTTCTAGAGCAATGACAGGGCCTTAACAGGATTAAATTACGAAAAATGTTTTCTTTATTTAGATGATTTAATAATTTTCGGGCGAAATTTGTTTTTACACAATAAAAACCTAATTGATGTTTTCACAATATTAAGAAAAGTTAATTTAAAACTTAACCCCAAAAAATGAGACTTCCTTAAAAAAGAAATTGTATATTTAGGCCATGTCGTAAGTGCCGATGGTGTCAAGCCGGACCCCGAAAAAATAAATGTCTTAGAAAATTATCCAGTACCTAAAAATGCCGATAAGGTTAAAAGATTCGTAGCTTTTTCAAACTATTACCGTCGTTTCATTAAAAATTTTGCCGAAATTACAAAACCATTAAATAACTTGAGTTAGAAAAATACTCCCTATAACTGGACCGACGAATGTCACAATTCTTTCTTAAAACTAAAACATTGTTTAGTTAAGCCGCCAGTTCTTCAGTTTCCTGATTTCTCGGCAAGTAATGAATTTCAATTATATACAGATGCATCTGGCAACGCAATAGGTTCACCTTTGTGTAATAAAAATAATCTCTCAGTAGAATATGCGAGCCGTACATTAAATAAAGCCGAATTAAATTATACAACTATCGAAAAGGAAATGCTTGCTGTCGTATGGTCAATAAAGTATTTTCGTTCTTATTTGTATGGTCGAAAATTCACGATTTTTACAGACCATAGATCCTTATTTATTTATTTGGCATGACTAATCCTTCCAGCACGTTGACAAATTTAGACTTATTTTAGATGAATATGATTTTAAAATTAAATATATTAAGGGACAAAACAATGTGGTCGCAGATGCTCTTTCTAGGATTATCGTGACGTCAGGCGAGTTAAAAAGTATGAGTGAACGTGTGAATGTGATAACTAGAGCGCAAAGGAAAAGATTGGACTACGAAAGAACGAAAGTTTTATCGACTGGTAACATTCCCACCAATAAGCGGTCTGATCAACCGAAAATTGTAGAAATGTTCTTCAAGCCGGTAAACTCTGCGGAATTAAAATTAATATCGGAAAGTGAGTTGAATAGAATGAGAAAAAACATGGATATGGCAAACTTATTTATCTTTGTACCATCAAAATCGACTTTATTTACTTGCCTTTCTTCACGATCATATGTGAGTGAGTTAGAGCAGTTTTGTAAAACAAAAAATATCAAAGAAGTTTTTATAATTAAAAACGCATATAATGAAGAATACTTAAAATGGGTAACCAGAAAAATAAATAATAACGAGATGTGGTCCGGACCACGCATTTGTTTATTAAAGGGAAAACAAAGAATCACTTTAGAAGACGACAAAATTGTCATTTTAAACGATTCCCACCTCCTCCCAACTAGTGGTCACGCCGGAATCAGGCGTATGATAAATAATATTAAGAGATATTATTATTGGCCAGAGATGGAGCGATAACAACTAACTTAAAATAATAAACATTTAATGTAATTTTAGATTCTATAATAGATATTATTTGATATAATGTACTTTTGATATAATTTACATTTGATATAATAATCAAATGATATAAAACATTACTCATGTATTAAGACAATATTTGAAATCAATTTAGGGTTAAAATGTTATTTTTATTTTTAAGCAAAAATTATATCAAATGAAGTTATAGAATAAGTTATTAGAGAATATGAGTATTATATCAAATGAATAATATACGTACTGTTGTTATAGGAAGTGTATTTAGAACAAGTAAAAATTATATCCAATGAACGTTATGTTCTTTGAAATTAGTTCATTTGTCATTATATAAAATGATATGATAATGATGATATTGAAACATGCTAAAAGTCTACACAAAACAATGCGAGGCACAGCGGGAATGCTGACAGAGTGTTACGTTATCGCTGGTCGGTGTGGCTCGGAATGTTGTTGCAATATACTGCTACCTATAGAACCTATTTCTGTGAAACAAAACATTACAATTGAACTGAATTATGAATATGAACTATCTATTTATATAAACTAATAATATGACGATTTAACATTGTACGTCTTTGTTATGCTTTTTTCAAAATTACATTGTTATTTACTTTTAAGTTACTTACATTGTTTATTTGCTTACTTTTTGTTGTAAAAAATTTTTTCAAAGAAACATGTTGTACATTTTAACATAATTATTACATATTATATAATATTACCCTTACTATATTTGTTTTTGAATACATACATATCAATCGATAAACAATAAATTCCCTTTTTAAACTAAGAACTTGTTTTATTTACTTATACAATTTTGTAAACTTAATATTTTCTAGTCATTAAAACATAGAACACACATTTACCTTTGTCTTATATTAGGTAGGTAAATTAGTTTTAAACAAACAAAACACAAAACATTACATTTTTAAGTTATGACCTATATGAATTTAGAATCATAACACAAAAAAAAAATAAAAATAAAAATATCGTTGCACTGTGAACTTACTTATATGCTTACAACTTTCACTTTAGGCGGCGTCGAATTTGACGTCACTGGCACTGCAATCGACGTTGTTCCTTGCATACTTTGTATCGCTTGCGGTGTTGCCGCTAGTACTTGTCGATGTACCCATCGCTTCCCGGATTTGTGGCATCTTTTGTACAAAAAATATGCCATGATAATTATTAATATGACAACAATCACTGATACCACATTAAATTGACGTAATTGTGCTTCAACACTTGAAGAGTTTGCACCAGCTTGTGCTATGACTATCTGATCTTTATTTATTTCTTTACTTTGATTTTTACCCATTGTTATTATCATGAGCTTCAAACGAGAAATAAATAGAAATTAAATATAAATTTACTTTTATGTATTTTAAATTTACTACTTCGCAAAATTGCCAAAGTTCGTACACAGTTCATCGACCTAGTTCCTTTACATTGAATACATTATATTAAAAATACATTATAGCTATTTTATACGTACTTTAGTATTAACGTACTTACTAATGAAGTCGAAATCGCACTGGCGGCTTTACGATGCGACCGCTGCGCGTAGCGCGTGTAGCGCACGCAGGCGTAGCGCGCGTAGCACACGTAGGCGTAGCGCGTGTAGGCGTTTCAGCCTTCGCACTATCAGAGTCCCGGGTTCGATTCCCGCTAACATTAATATTATCATGTATATTTGATGTACACACTAGCGTTTGATTCTTGTTACTTTCCTCACTAGTCTTAGTAACAATACTTGTAGAAACATTATTATTCCATTCATTATCTGCTAATACATAGGCTGGCTTTAAACGATCCATTGATACATGAATCTGCCTATCATTTATTTGAATTTTATATGTTTTATCTCTCCTATTTAATACGCGATAAGGTCCGTCATACGGTGGTTGTAATGACGTTCGCTCCATATCGTACCTTAGAAAAACATACTGACATTCCTTCAAATCCTTATGAATAAATATTTTTCTAGAATCCTTATTAACACGATTAACAGGTTTGTAACTTTTAATTATTTGTCGCAACTTGTAAACATAACTTTCTAAGTCTAAATTATCACATTTACTTTTTTCATCATAAAAATCACCAGGTAACCTAATCGTGGTTCCATATGTTAACTCTGCTGGACTAACACCTGTATCAACCCGTTTAGCTGCACGTAACCCTAACATCACTGTTCCTAACTCGTCAACCCAAGAAGTGGAATTAAGTTTAATTAATAATTTTATTTTAATTAATTATTAATTAAGCTGATTTCAGGGTACGGTGAAAACGTTCTATATTTATTTATTTATTTATGCAAAAATCTTAAAAGCTAACAGATTTGATATCCAAAGCGCTAAAAAGATTAACAATTATTAAATGAAAATTAAAAATAATTACAATATGTCAAGCTAAATGATATTAAAAACTTAAAATTCTAAGATGATAAAAATTTGTCAATCAATACAATCACATATCGTCAAAATTACTTACATAAACAAAAATAAGTCAACAAATTACATGTCACAAAATGTCAAATTATAAATGAATACGAGTAGATTGTCAAAATTATATAAACAAAATTATTTCGAAAGAATTAACGTCAAAACATCAAATAAAAAATACCTACTACAAAAATATCAATAAAAACAATTTCGTCATTAAATACACGTTTCATTTAAAATTTTCCGAAATTCATTACATAAGTGTCCCAATCTATCGGCAAATAGGTCGATTTCATCGTGCCGAGCAAGAATGTCCCCTACAGCACGCAGCGCACGATTAGTGGGGGCGTGACTACCACGCTCCGTCCGTGCAATTGGCAGTGCCAACAGGCGCGGCCAGCGGCGTGGTGCCACCAGACCCGCAGAGTCCCACCAAAATGTGGATTCTCTCAAGTATTTGCGAACTCTCAACCCTTTGGTGACTATTGAAAGAAACAGTGTTATCAAAAGCATAGCCCTTCTAAGCTTAAGAGTCTCCATGTCCACCATACCCGCGACGAATGGAGAGGGATATAAGTACGGATAAAAACCATATAGTTTTTTGTACAGCCACCGAGCAAATTTGCGCTGCACTTTTTCGATCATGAGGATATATTTCTCTTCATAGGGATCTCGGACCACGGAACCATACTCGAGCCTGCTCCGAACATATGCATTGTATAAAACTTTTGCAACTCCTACACTTTCAAACTGTGAGGCCGTCCTCATAACAAAACCTAACATTTTGTGTGCTACCTTACATATATTGATCATGTGCAAATGAAAGTCCAATTTAGCATCTAATACTAAGCCTAGGTCTTTAATGTCATATACTCTTTCCAAAGGAGTGTCAAATAAATAATAATTACAAATTATAGGCTTTAATTTGCGGGAAAAAGTGATCACTTTACATTTATGGGTATTGAAAGGGAGATGATTGTCTTGGCTCCATTGTGAAACGGCATCAATATCACTCTGTAAAGCTACGATATCCGCTTCAGTCTCTATGCCCAGACTGAGCTTCAGGTCATCAACGAACAGGAGACACTCTGAAGAAGACACTCTTTCCGGCAGATCGTTAATAAAGATCAAGAAGAGTATTGGTCCCAATGTACTACCTTGACTTACTCCTGATCTTGTAAAATAGTCACTAGAATCATACCCATTTAAGCGTACATATTGACGACGATTATTTAGGTAGTGGGAGAAAAATTAGAGAAGTTTTGGCGTGAAACCAATGATTGCCAACTTTTCAAGCAGTTTATCGTTGTCTACCAGATCAAATGCCTTCTGAAAATCGAAGTACACTGCGTCCACCTGATGACACTTATCCATTTGAGAATGGATATAGTCTACATGCGTGACTAAGTTTTAGAAGTGGAGCGAGCTCTCCGGAATCCGTGCTGACTAGTGTGCAATAGATGACCTATCTGGTCATTGATGTACTTGCTCAAGATTGCTTCGAAGATTTTTGCAAATACCGAGAGAACTGCAATAGGTCTAAAAGACGAAACATCCATCCCTCCATCTCCTTTCGGGACAGGGGTGACTCTGGATAGTTTCCAGCTCTCAGGATATCTTGCTTGAGTAAGACACAGATTAAAGAGGTATAGCAGGGTCGTGGCTAAGGCAGACATGCAGTCTTTTGCCAGAAATACTGGAATGCCGTCAGGCTCACCAGATGATCGTGGTTTGAGGTGTTTTTCAGCTTTCTTCAAGTCTGTGACATCGACAGCTACAATACAGACAGAAGATGCATTTACACAGATGTGAGCAGCTTGAGCAGCCCTATCAGGATTCAATAGAGGTGCGTCTGCATGGAACACGGAGGAAAAATATTTGGCAAATGCGTCAGCTGCGGCCTGACCCACAACCTCAGTATCCTGATACGTATATTTGTCTATACGACTCCTATCTCTTCTCTTTTCTTTCACGTACTCCCAGAGTTTTGCTGGAATGTCAATCATGTTTTTTTGTACTAATTTAAGGTATTGCCGATATTCGTTGTCAACTAGTTTTTTTACGAGTGCTCTGTAGTAAATAAACATTTTTTTGTTAAATTCATGACCTACTTCCTTAAACCTCTTATGTTGAAAGTGTTTGTTCTTAATATATTTTATTATTTCCGCATTATACCATCTCGGGTAGACGTATCGCTGGCTACGGGTAGAATGGTTTTTTACAGGTACAAAGTTTCGTATGCATTCGTTTAATTTTGCATATAACATCTGAAGAGCATTGTCGACGTCAGCTACTGTTAGTATATCGGTTCAATCTACCTCCAGTAACGCCTGATATAAACCTTGGAAGTCAGCTTTACGCCAGTTCCAGTCGGAACTGGTTCCCGTACGAGGTGATGTGGGCTGTGATAGTACAGTCCGTAGCCCAACAGATGGAAGCTTAATCATCACCTCAAGCGCAGGGTGGTATTCGTCAATTTTCACTAGGGGATCCACACCAATAGACACTGTCAACTGATCATGATCAAAATCGCTCAGCACAAGATCTAGCATACCACCTCGACTATTCAAAACATTATTATGTTGCCGAACCGAACAAAAGTCACAAAAAAAATCGAATCGGGTTTTTACATTTGCACTACAAGAATTTAAATTAAAGTCACCTAAGATTAGAACATTTATGTCAGGGTAGATTAAAATTGCATTTTCTATACATGTCAATACATTGAGATATTGATCGTCACTATAATTAGGAGGTAAATACAACAAGACGACAAGACGACACAACATAAAATATTTACTTTTTTTACCGTCACAATAGCAAATATTAATTCTTTGTCATGAGTCATATTAGCAATATCCTTAATTACACGCATATTATAACAGTCTCGTACTGCAAGTAATACGCCTCCCCACCCAGTGTCACCTGCTCTATCCTTTCGCAATACCTGGTATCCCGAAGGAAAGAGCTCACTGTCATACACAGAACTCGTTAGAAATGTCTCTGTCAAAGCTATTATATCAAGTCGACTTTGCGTAACATTATTAATAAAAACATTAGTTTTTGAGCGTAATCCACGCACATTTTGATAGCACAAATTTATTTCATAGGGTCGCGCACGGCACTTATGTGTCTTTGCTTTTAGCACGAAAATTCTGCCGCCATGGCTTAACGCAAATATCTTTGGCCCAGTTTTCAGATGACATGACATTTTCCACATATTTAAATGGAACACCTAGCTTGAAGGACGCATAGCGCCCACGAGCTTTCAGCATTTCAACCGTGCACCTGTCATCACCGCCACATATTGAGTTAAGATGTTTGCTAACCTGTTCAACTGTGGTACCTTCCTGGACATAATAGAGGTGTAGATACCTCCATCTCTCGGCGGCTTGCAGCAGTGTAGATCCAGGTTCAGCTGTACCCCTGAGCAGGCCAGGCACCGAGGCACTCACACGTTTGCGTCTCACCTGTACCCACTCAGCATTGTCAGCTTCTACACAGTCCCTGTCGCTCGAAGCACGAACAGAAACTGACAGAACTGCTTGTTCAGCCCTGTTAGGGGAGGTGACAGACGTCAACGATGTCTTAGCATCCCTTTGAGAAACAATAATATTATTTTTTGGTTGCTGGTTTACAGATTTTGATTTCACTTGGGCTTTTTGCTTGGAACTGTTATTAGTTGAAATAAGCCCTGATGTAGTGTTTTTTAAACATGGAGTTGATACAGTATTCTTCAATACCATATTTTCTTCCAGTTTAATAAAGGCATTAATCTTGATCTGTACTGATGACAGTTCAGAGTTTGTTGATGGTTGATGACTTGATCTGTACTGATGACAGTTCAGAGGTTGTACTTATTTTAACGTTTTGTAATTTCTAGTTTGTACAACTTTGTTGTAAAGCCAAATTCGCACTCGTGTAGTGATTTAATTATTAATTGTTTAGCGTGAGTATTTATTTTGTCATACTGTTAATAATTGTTACCCCTACTGTTGATCTCCTTGTTTAATAATTGCTGTTTTTATCATAGATGATGTAAAGCTGGTGGGTGGTGTGGTGATACGTATCAGGCGTAAAAACCACGCACAGATTACTTTATTTTATATTTTAGTTATTTTTTTTTAATCTTTTTATTTATTTATTAATATGGTATTAGACGATTGCTCTTATTATTTTGCCAATGAATCTGTATCAGCTTCTAGTGATGAAAGTTTTTGTTCCGCTGCCGACACCCTTGGTGACTTTCTGAGTCAAACATTTGGTCATTCTTCTAATTTCCTAAACGTATGTCATATCAACGCACGAAGTGTTCCAAGTCATTACAACGAATTGCTTGATGTGTTCTCAGGTCGCAATATACACGCCGTTTTAATTTCTGAAACTTGGTTCAAACCACGTCTTCTGTCCTCTGCCTTCTCCCTGCCTGACTTTACTCTTATCCGAAATGATCGTGTTGCGAGGGGTGGTGGTGGCGTGGCCATCTATCTTCGCAGCGCTATCTCTTATAAAGTAGTAGCTTCTTCTAGACCTGACTCTTCTGCTGAGTACCTGTTTCTGGAGATTGTTCTAGGGTGCGCTAAAGCTATTCTTGGTGTTGTCTACTGTCCCCCCTCTGTTGACTTTTTTACTGATTTTGAATCGGTTTTAGAATCTCTGGGTTCTGAGTATGCACATCACATCATCATTGGTGATTTTAATACAAACCTCCTAGTACCCAACTCCCCTCGTTCCTGTAAGCTCCATCACATCATTGAGTCAGCCAGCCTGCATGTTTTACCGTTACAACCAACTCACCTTAACATTAATGGTGATGATACATGGCTCGACTTAATCCTCACATCAAATCCTTCCTTTTTCCCATCACATGGTCAACATATCGCTCCTGGTTTTTCCCATCACGACCTAATTTTCCTGTCCTATACACTCAAGCCCCCAAAACCCATTCCTAAGGTACTGTACAGGCGCTGCTTTGCTTATATTAATGTTGACAAGTTACAGAGCGAAGCATCTGAGATCAACTGGGATGCCTTGGTTCAAGCATCCTGTTGATGAGAAAGTTGATATCTTTAACGACACGGTGATTGCCTTATACGATCGCCATGCGCCTGTTAGGAAGATCAAGGTGAAACGGCCACCGGCGCCTTGGATGACTGTAGGTATTCAAATGGCGATGAGGCGTAGGGACCGGGCATTCCGTAAGTTTAAAAAGGATCGGCTGGAAGAACATTGGGATTTTTTTAAGACTGCCAGAAATCGGTGTAACCAGATGATACGTAACGCAAAACGACGCCATATTCTCAACAACATCTCGTCTTCTTCTTCTGCCGACATCTGGAAGTTTCTTGGAACTCTAGGTATCGGCAAACCGCGACATTTAAACCTGCCTAGTACAATTGGACTAAACGACCTAAATCTCCACTTTACTGCCACATCAAAACTCGATCCGATGTCTGTTACATACACCGTTGCTTCTATAACTGGTCTAACGCGTCCTAACATAGTCCCGTTTCATTTTTCTCCAACCAACGAGGCAGAGATCAAAAAGATTATCCTCTCCATTAAATCCAATGCTGTGGGGTGTGATAATATCAGTCGCCGTATGATAGTGACTATACTGGATCATATCCTCCCTGCTATCACCCACATCATTACTTCCTCCTTTAATTCCTCAGTTTTCCCTACCCTGTGGCGCAAAGCCTATGTCCGTCCTCTTCCTAAGGTTTCAAATCCAACGCTCCTTAATCATTTCCGTCCGATATCCATTCTACCCTTTTTGTCTAAGGTGCTCGAAGCCTGTGCTCATAAACAATTCTCCCAGTTTGTTTATCATAATTCTCTCCTCGACCCTTTGCAATCTGGTTTCAGGCCAGGACACAGCACTGTTTCCGCACTCCTTAAAGTGACTGGCGATATTAGGGCAGGAATGGAGAATGGAAAAGTAACCTGCTTGGTTCTTATTGACTTCTCCAATGCTTTTAATACCGTCAGTCACGTCATCCTTCTGTCCATACTGTCCCATCTTATGGTCTCTGACGAAGTGGTGGAATGGTTTTCATCTTATCTTCGGGAACGTCAGCAGTCGGTTCAATCAGGGGAATCATCTTCGAACTACTGTAATCTAGAAACTGGCTTTCCTCAAGGCGGCATTCTTTCTTCTCTTCTTTTCTCAATTTTTATTAATTTCATCACACATAAACTTCAGTGTTCGTTTCATCTCTACGCTGGCGACCTACAATTATATGCCCAGGCAAGTGTGGATGGGCTGAATGATGCCATTAATGCACTTAACAAGGACTTAAACAGCATCAAATCTTGGTCAGAGCAGTTTGGGGTTGCTGTCAACCCTGCAAAATGCCAAGCTGTATTGGTGGGGAGTCCTCGGATGATGTCTAGAATAAGTTATAGTGGTCTCTATCCCATTATCTTCGACGGCACTCCAATACCTATCGCTGAAAATGTTAAGGATCTGGGTTTACTTGTTGACTCCAGGTTGAATTGGCAGGCGCAGGTGACGAATGTTTGTCGGAAAGTCACTGAAGTACTCCGTTACCTTTACCGCCTCAAGATTTTTTTGCCTGTTAACGTCAAGGCTATGCTTGTACAGACCTTAATCTTTCCTATTGTCGACTATGGTGATGTGTGCTATCTCGACCTGAATGCAGATCTACTCAACAAGCTCGACCGTCTCTTGAATAACTGCATTCGATTCGTATTTAATCTTCGTAAATTATGATCATGTGTCCGCATGCCGATCACAGCTTAAATGGTTGCCCATTCGGCTGCGTAGAAGTATGCGGGCCTTGACCACTCTATTTTCGGTATTATGTTCTTCTAATTCTCCCTCTTATCTTTCTTCTCATTTTCAATACTTAAGTTCTAGTCATGACAAAAATCTTCGGTCTTCTTTTAACCGCTTGCTCATCTGTCCCTCTCACCACTCTGACATCATTCACTCTTCCTTCTTTGTTAAACCCATCCTCCTCTGGAATTCTCTTCCTCTAAATATCAGAATGTCTACCAGTCGGTATGCGTTCAAAACCAAGTTGCGCAGCTTTCTTGCAGAACAAACTGATAATCAGTAATCGGTATTCGACCATCAGTAATCGTCCAATAATTATGTTATATTTATGTATTTATTTATTACTTATTATATATGTAATAGAATGTATATGTATCTATTGTGTAGGTATATATGTATGTATATGAATATATTTTCGTTTAATTTGTGCACTCTACCATTTTTGTCTCTGCACCACCCGATGGTTGACTGGGAGAGAATGCCTAAGGCATTAAGTCCGCCTCTGTACTTTATGTGCATAAAGTGTTTAATAAAATAAATAAATAATAATTAACACTTAAATTATGTTTTTTATCCAGTTGAGCAATTCTACTTGTTAACTCGTTAACTTTATTAAGCAGTTCCGTTTTGAACACAATAAGTTGTTCAGTCAGTAAGTTATTAATTTTGCTAATAAGTTGCGTTTCAAAGTTAACTTGCAGTTCTTTTATTTCCCGCACAACCGAATTCTTCAAGTCGTTTAGCAACATATCAGTTGGCATTTTATAATCCAATTTAGATGCTTGCGCATAGCGAGCTCCCGTGCGCACTGTCACGTTGTCAGGACTAATCATAGAAACATCTGCAAGGCAATCACTGACTACATTTACTTCGTGGATATCGTGTTGGCGCACGGGCGTATGCGAATTGTCGTCCCTGGGTAGTTTTCTGCGACAATCTACACAGATCCATGTTTTTTTATACTCCACCGATAGTGTAGCAAATAACTCGTCATTTAAATTTGCACACAAAGTATGAAAAATTTTCTTACTCGTACATTTGGCAC
The DNA here is from genome assembly GCA_963921215.1 of Scoparia ambigualis. NCBI lineage: Eukaryota > Metazoa > Arthropoda > Insecta > Lepidoptera > Crambidae > Scoparia > Scoparia ambigualis. The sequence goes on from OY992515.1 coordinate 944,000, forward strand.
ATCTCATGTATGCGCTGTCTTCACTTACAAGACCGCTACATCCCGCGCAGGACGCTTTGCGAGATGCCATCTTCGCGTTGTGGTTCAAAGTACTTCGGTCCGCAGCGACGAGCCGACACGACGACCGGCGATGGCACGCGAACGCAGTGATTCACAGAAGCGGGCCACTCCGAGTTGTCGTAGGTCAGTGCCCCGGTGTGGTCGGACTCCCTGGGCAGGAAAAACATCTCCTTCCTGCGCAGACCACAGAAGCTAGCGGCTATTCGAGCCATACGGGGCTACCGGACGGTCTCGTACACGGCTGCGACGGCCATAGCAGGAATGATCCCGTGGGAGCTCGAGGCCAAGGTGCTGACTGAGGTTTTCGAGTTTCGTGCGGAGGCGAGGGCCAGAGGGGAGAACCCCGCACAGGCAGAAATCGAGGTAGCAAGGCGCGTGGCCCGTGATATGGCGGTGAGGCAATGGAAGGAGACGCTCATAACCCCGGAAGCCGGAACCCGCACCATTGAGGCGATCCGCCCAGTCCTGCAAAAGTGGATAGACAGGCCTCACGGGGGGATGTCGTACCACCTGACCCAGCTACTGACAGGACATGGGTGTTTTGGTACGTACCTACACAGGATTGGGAGGGAGGAGACCCCGGCCTGCCATCATTGTGGAGTGGAAGAGGACACAGCTCAGCACACCCTCGAGCTGTGTAGTGCCTTCGCGCCACAGAGGCGTACGCTAGAGTTGGCCCTGGGGGGGAGAGGCACTCTAGCTTTGCCGAACGTGGTCGCCGCAATGGTGGAAAGTGCGGAGAGTTGGGCAGCCGTTGCCGGATTTGCCGCGGAGTGCATGGTGAGTGCCGTGCAATCCGCCAACGCTGCGCCAATAAGGAGGTGGAGGGCCGGAAGGCGGCGTAGGAGGTACGCTACCTCCATCCACCTTAGGGTGATGCCGGGCGTCCGGCGGAAGACAGGTTCCATCCTGTCCAGCCGGACGCCCGATGTTCTCTGTTTTGTGTTAGCGTAGGTTGTCGTTAGGTTTTAGTATGTGTGTGTGGGCACTGGCATGGATATGTCGCCATATCACCCCAAGTGCCCACAAAATCCGCTTTAAATGTTGGGCGCGATGGACAGCATTGTCTGTGCTGTCCAGCGTAGAGTGTTGTGTGTTGTTCTGGGTCGTGTAGTTCAATGTTTGTATTGTGGGTTGTCCTTCTATGGACCTGGTGCGTGGGCCCACGCGGACGCCATGATGAGCCACGGGGCGCTTTTCCGAGGGCGTCCCCTGGCTCGGAGCGGACACGGTGGGGGTCACGTACCAGTAAATGTGCGGGTCACTGTGTATGTTTCTGGGGAGCTGGCACGGAAGCTTTATGCAGAAGCCATGATGAGCGACGAAGCGCCTCCTCCAAAGGGAGGCGGGTTGCTCGGAGCGGATGCGGGGAGCCCCGTGCCAGCAAATAGGGTCTGTGTTGTGTTGCGTTGTGTTTTTGTCTTTGTGTTTTTCGTTTGTGGTCGTTCATACTTGTACGTGTTGTGTAAGACTGGTGCGAGACTCCGGGAAGCGGTGATGAGCGGCGGGACGACTAGATGACCAATTGGTTGCGGTCGTCGTGTCTTCCGCTGATTCGGAGCGACCCACCAACGGAGTCCTGCACCGGTAAATTGGGGTTGTTTTGTGCGCATGCCTGCGAAGACGTGGGCATGTTCGTCACCTGTTGTGTGTTGTGTCCGGCGTGATGTGTGTTGTGTTGTGTCCGCATGCCCGGGTAAAGCCGGGCATGTCAGTCATGTGTTGTTTATGTCTGCCCCCTAAATGGGCTGGGTCGTGTTGTGCCGTGTGCGCGTAGTCGCCGTGTGTTGGCGCGTAATGGCTGCTACGCAGTGGTTATAGGCCAACACACGGCGACGGGGTGGCACCGCGAGGTAATACCCCCGTGGTCAGGTCCCGTGGCCGCCACCTCAAGCCTTATGCCTTCGGAGTTTGGTCCCCCGGTGATTAGTGGGTAGGCCCCTCCCTCTCGCCCGGCGATTACGTCGTGGAAAGGGGGAAGGGAGAGTCCCACATATCCAGTCTCCCTTCTGGAGGCTGGAATCCATAAGCAGGGATTACACCGGGAAAAAAAAAAAAAAAAGGTCAGGGTTTCAGACGGTTGCATAAAATTTTTAAAATGTTTTTGCTAATAACTCCGGTGTTACTTGTTCGATTTTAATTTTGATTACACCACTAGATAGGCGAGTACAATAGCTTTCTAATTTGTATAAATTTAACACTTGATATCAACTTTAGCTACTGATTTGCAAATTTCTTCACGGTGCAAACGAGCGCAGATGTTATCTTATTAACGTTCGGACGACGGTCTCCGTTAGCTCCGTTACTCTGCGGGTGGTACGGACTACTTCTAATTCTGTTTATCCCTAATAATGACAATTATTGTTTGAATAAGTTGCTTTCGAATTGGCGGCCCTGATCACTTGTCAGTTTTTCTGGGCAACCAAATCGCACTATCCGCCCATTATAAAATGCTTTTGCAACTATTTCTGCTGTAATTTCCTTTGTAGGAATAACTTCCGTCCATTTTTTATATCTTTCTATTATTGTTACACAATATCTGTAGCCTTCTACACTTATAGGAAGAGGGCCTATTAAATCTAAATTTACATGCATAAAACGATTTACAGACTGAAACTGCTTTAAGTCTGATACAGTATGTTTCAAAACTTTTGACGTCTGGCATCGTACTCATGATTTTGCCCAGTTACTTATGTCTCTGTTCATACCTATCCAGAAATATCTATCGCTTACTAATTGTTTTGTTGTTCGAATACCTGGGTGGCTTAGACTATGTACTGCGTCAAATGCTACGCGTGTAAATTCCTTTGTTAAACACGGTCTCGCTTGTTTCGCTCACAACTCACACCACACCGAAATGTCGGTAATGTGATCCGTTTGAAACTAAACTTGTTATTGTTACTTGATTCTGAGAACAACTTTATTAATTGTTTATCGGTTTCCTGTGCTATAGCGGGTTCTGAATAATCTATAACTGTTGGACAGGAAATAGTTTCTATTCTAGATAAACAATCTGCTACTGTATTCTTATTACCAGCTAAAAATTTAATGTTACTAGTAAATTCGCTGATAAACATTATTTGCCTGGCTCTACGTGGTGTTTCTTTTTCACTATTAATTTTATCAAACATGTACGTAAGAGGTTTGTGGTCGGTTAAAACTATTACATCGCGACCTTCTATCGTATATCGAAAGCGAACTATTGCTAGATATATAGCTAAAAGTTCATGATCGTATGAACTATATTTCTTTTGAGTAACTGACAATCTTTTTGAAAAAAATCCTTAAAGTTTCCACGAATTATTTTCTTTCTGTTTTTATTATTTTTTGTCCGAAACAACACTTTGAAATATTAATTGTTATACCAAAATCGTTAAGTCTTTTAAAAACTTCATCTAAATGACGTTTATGGCTGATGACGTCATCGCTTTACACAATGACGTCATCAACATATGCGAAAATATAGTCTAAACCTACTAAAACACAATTGTCCATAAACCTTTAAAAAATTTGTGCGCTATTCCTAAGTCCAAACGGCATTTTTGTGAATTCATATAATCCAAACGGTGTGATTACTGCAGTCTTCTCTATGTCAGATTCGGCTACTGGAATACAATTAAAAGCTCTAATTACGTCAAGACTTGTAAATATTTTCTTATTTGCAAGTACATAAGTAAAATTTTGTAAACGTGGGACTGGATACCTATCGGGTTTCGTTACAGCATTTAACTTTCTATAGTCACCACACGGTCTTATATTACCATCGTTTTTCGGAACAATAAGCAAGGGACTGGCCCAAGCGCTTTTACTAGGCCGGCAAATGCCTAAATCTTGCATGATTTGAAATTCTTTCTTTGCTTTAATATATCTATCGGGTGGTAAAGGTCTAGCTCGAGCAAACACTGGCGGTCCAGTTGTCTCAATTTGATGAAACGCACTAGGTTTACAACTTTCTTTATACGAAAAATTTGATTGATGCTATTACATTTAAATTTGTAATCTACGTCCAGCCAAATCAATTAATAATCAATATTTAGTTAAAAAGTGTGCACCTATTATAGGTTGCTTGACATCTGCTATTATAAACATCCATCGAAAATTGCGTCTTAATTTTAAATTTAAATCTAAAGTTTTCACTCCATATGTTTAAATTTGAGAGCTATTAACATATCTGTAACTTGCGTGATTACTTCGTTGCCCAGCTTTGATATGACCAAGTGGCACTTTGCTTCCTCCGACACATGCTGGGGTTTAAGCTTCAAATTGGATAAACCAAAGTCGTGGGGCATCATAAGAGTACTTAAGTACCTATTGTGGAGAGAAAATAAATTGATTTATTATTATTATTATTATTCTGGTGTTTTGCTTATAATACCACTGTACATAATTCAACAAAGTTTACTCCTTACGAGCTGGTTTTTGGTAAAACATGTACATTGCCAAATAATTGTATTTCACCTGTGAACAAATTATATAATTGTGAAAATTACCCTTTAGTTTTAAGATATAAATTACAGACTTCCCAAGAAGCTGCTAGAAATAATTTGTTGATGTCTAAAATTAGCCAGAAACAACGTTATGATAACATTGTAAATCCCGTTTTTATAATTATTGTTATTGAAAAGTAAGCAACAAGTCAGTACAAAGAAGAAAGTATTACTAACGCCATCTAGCGTCGAAGCTATTAAACCAGAAAGTAAACTTACAGTGACAAATCATGAAAAGAAAAACTCTAATAATCAAAATATATTATTCGAGAAACCACTTTATTCACAAACTATACAGAGAAGTGAAGACGACGTAAACCCCGGAAAACCAAATAAAATTTTCATTGTTGGGGATGAGCAAGTACTTGGCTTATCACAGCGGATTATTAAGTATAGGAACAATAAATGGAATGATAATTTCCAGACGTTTGCTTTCATTAAGCCGAATGCATCCTCGTCTGATGTCTTAGGCTATTGTAAAAATTTATGTAATAAGGTTAGCATGAACGACTTTGTTATTATTTGTGCTGGAAACAACGACTCTAACTCTCTAAGATTATTTAGTAATTTATGCATAGCTTTGAATTGTCTTAAAAATACTAATATTCTGCTGCTGCCGGTAAATATGAATAATAACCTTTATGAAATTATGCTTAACACGGAATTAAAATTACTTTCTAAGATTCATGACAATTGTACCTATATTGACACAGGTTATTTACTTGAACAAAGACATTTTATGTTCTTAGCATGTAATAAGGTAAACACGCACATTGATTATTTAGCCTATAGAACTCAATATTTATCATTTGACAACATTAAGCAACGTCTTAAGAATATGCGATTGTATAATAATAATGTAATAAAACCTAAATTGCAACTATGTAAGGGAACTATTCCGTACTACTTCCCAGTTTTAAAGAAAGTAGATACCAAGGAAAGCACCCTCTCGGTTTCTGTCAATAAAAATGATAGTGAAGGATTTTTTCGTGAGTAACCATAATAAAACGGATAATAATAAGTTAATAATATTTCATCAAAATTTTGCTAGATTATTGAACAAGCAAGATGCATTACACGTTGCTCTGCAGGAATTTGATGATAATAGTAATCCCATACATATTTTGTGCATTATGGAAACATTTTGGAACCGTGAGGATATTAAAAACATTAAAATTAATGATTTTAAAGTAATATCATTTTATTGCAGACCTCACGAAAGAAGAGGAGGTGTATGCGTATTGGCTAGAGAAGAGATATCTTGTTATGCGATCGATTTGGATAACTATATATGCTATAAAAGTTTTGAGTGTTCGGGTGTAGAGTTAACAAATTATAATCTTTTAATTATATGTATTTATCGTACACCAAATTCCGACATTGACGTTTTTTTTAGCAAGTTGGAGGCGTTACTGCTGCACCTATATAAAAAGCGTGGAAAAAGAATAGTTTTATGCGGTGATCTAAATATTGACTTACTCAAATCAACTCCCTATAGCACTAGATTATCGGATTTGATTGGCTATTTCAATTTAAAATTTCACATCACATCCCCAACCAGAAAAACATCGTGTATAGACCACTTCATTAGCAATATTCCAAAAGCCGTAGGTACCGTACACTACTTAGCTATTTCCGACCATGAGACGGGACAAACTTTACAAACAAAACTCAAGCTAAGTAAAACAATAAAACAATGGTATGAGGAAAAGAGAGATTTAAGTGATACAAATATTAAGAAATTCCATGATTGTATATCTAAACTGACCTTTTCTAACGTTATGGAAACCTGGGATACTAATACTGCTTTCTCACTACTACATGACACACTGAAAATGTTTTTTGATCTGTGTTTTCCGAAAATAAATATAAAAATTAACAATAGAGGAAATAAAGTTCGCTGGATAACTCCTGGTATAAGAAATTCATGTAGAGAAAAACGGAAACTCTACCTTAAATACCACTACTGCAGATTGAAAAAGAGTAAAGAAGAAGCTAGACGTAAATATAAAAAATACTCAAGAATACTTAAAAATTGCATTTTAGATACACAGAGAAGAGGAAATATTTATAAAATAGTTAATTCTAAGAACAAATGCAAAGCTGCCTGGAACATAATTAATACCAGATTACAAAACTCTTGTAAAGATGAGATTAATAATATTAAATTCGGCAATAATTTATTTGATAGCCCTATTGACATTGCAACTTTATTTAACGATTATTTTATTGACATTACTATTAATAATAACCAGACATTAAATTCATTAAATGATATGCCAATTGACATGAGCGGACCTTCCTTCTTTTTCTACCCTACTACCCCAGATGAAATACATAAAATTATTCTCACCATAAAAAACACGAATTCAGTGGGATACGATGAGATACCAACAAAAATATTAAAATTAATAGCTTCTTTTATAGCGCCCGTGATGAGTCATATCATAAATATTTCTTTTAATCAGGGCATCTTCCCAGATAAATTAAAATATTCGGTAGGTTAACCAATTTACAAAAAAGGAGATAAATCGGATCCGAACAATTACAGGCCCATTACACTGATTCCAATTATTGCAAAGATTGTAGAAAAAGCGGCACTTATACGAATTAGTAAGTTTTGTGAGAAGTTCAAGTTAATAAATGAACAGCAACACGGTTTTAGAAAAAAAAGAAACACGACTTCAGCCATCTATAAATTACTAACAACGGTAATGAAATGTTTGGATAGTGGAACTCCAGTCGTTGCTCTCTATCTTGATATGTGCAAAGCTTTTGATTTTGTAGAGCATAATAGGTTATGTGATAAGCTCTACAAATATGGCATTAGAGGCACAGGACTAAACTGGATAGCTAGCTATTTAAAAGACAGATACCAGTGTGTTCAAATAACAAAAACATGTAAGAACAATAATAATACATATAATAAAACAGCTTTTCGATCAGAATATAAGATCAATAGGGCGGGAGTACCTCAGGGCACGCTGATGGGTCCTTTACTGTTCACACTGTACATCAACGACTTGCCAAGTGCAACTAAGCACGAATCAATACTGTTCGCGGATGACACTACTGTTCTCATCCGAGGTAATACTAAACATAAAGACCTTAACATAAAAGAGTATGAAGATGAAATTAATTTAACTTTAAATAAATTAATTGAATGGATGACATTAAATAATTTAAAAACTAACATTGAAAAATCTAAATATATGCAATTTGGTACATATCGGACGAATAAATTACAATTACAAATTAAATCTAATGATAAAAAGATCGACATGGTGCAATTAACTAAGTTTCTAGGTCTAAATATTGATGACAACTGTAACTGGAAGAGTCATGTAAGATCAGCTTGTGAGAGATTGAGTAGGTTCTCGTTTGCATTGAGGCGCCTCAGAGAAGTATCTTCTGTAGAAACTGCACTCCTAGCATACCATGCCCATGTAGCATCGGTACTACAATATGGTATCATGATATGGGGAAATTGTACCGATATTGAGACATTGTTCAGATGCCAAAAGAAATGTGTTAGATCTCTGTTTGGTGCATATCGTCTAGAGTCTTGCAGACCTTTATTCAAGAAATACAAAATTCTTACGCTGACTGGTCTCTACATTAAACAATTATGTAATTTCGTTATAGATAATACGGAACAATTTATTAAAAAGAAAATTTCTAATTACAAGCACTTTCGCCAGAGACCCGTAAATAAATTAGAAATACCAAAATTCAAACTACGCTTGCCTGACAAAAATGCCTGCGGGATGGCCGTTAAAATATTTAATGCTCTGCCTGATGATCTACGTCTGTTGGATGGCACCAAATTCAAAAGTAAACTACATAGGTACCTCACTGAAAAATGCTTTTACTCCATACAAGAATATTTAAACAGTAATTGTTGAGGGGCTGCTTTGTATTGGCTTGTTTGTGCTCTCTGTTGTTATTTAATTACATTTAAAAATATTTGCATGCTTACACTATAATAAGTAGATTTTGAAGGAAATTGTTTTTGTAGGAACACCTCATACTATGTACCCAAAATTGAAGCAAATAAAAGATATTTCATTTCATTTCATTTCAAAAACGAGACAGGTTCAAAGTTCGCTAATGTGTACAACGGTCCGTATAAAGTAGTGCAAGAACAAACACCCAATGTAATCATACTTAAAGATAATAAATTAAACGCTGTTCATAAAAACCGAACGAAGCCTTTTAGATCATAAGTTGTCTAATTTTAAGATATATACTTTTAACTTGTGTAATCGTAATAATAATTAAATTTTGATTTAAAAAAAATGTATTGCTTAATTTTTTTTTCTTATAAAATGGGAGGTGTAGTATCCCAATACATAATATTGCATGCTTATATAACCAATGTATTTACGATATGAAGAACAGAATAAATGACTACGTCAAACGAGTCGCTTGTCTTTATTTCCGACGAACCCACATCTCTACACGCCCATTCACATCACGCCTATGCACATCACGCCCATGCACGTCACGCCCATGCACATCACGCCCATGCACATCACGCCCATGCACATCACGCCCATGCACATTACGACCATGGACATCAGGCCCATGCACATCACGCCCATGCACATCACGCCCATGCACATCACGCCCATGCACATCACGCCCGCTAAGCAGAGACCACAGCTTTCCATTTGCTACGATCCTGAGACACTTCCCTTGCTTTACTTTCTCTAATAACGTTCTTCATACGAGCTCGTCGGTTTAGGGTACTCTTGGCCTGATCTTTAATTAGAACGTTACCGATCCCATATGATCTAAACTTAATAAAATTTTGAACAGTACTAAGTGTTCTTGCAAATCTACAGTTTCTAAATATCTTAAAAGTCTAACTTACCAGACTACAGAGAATTTTTATTTTTATTTTTTTTTATTTTATTGAAACATCATACCCATGCACATCACGCCCATGCACATCACGACCATGCACATCACGCCCATGCACATCACGCCCATGCACATCACGCCCATGCACATCACGCCCGCTAAGCAGAGACCACAGCTTTCCATTTGCTACGATCCTGAGACACTTCCCTTGCTTTTCTTTCTCTGCTATCGTTCTTCATACGAGCTCGTCGGTTTAGATACTCTTGGCCTGATCTTTAATTAGAACGTTACCGATGCGATATGATCTAAGTACGTGCGCCGCGGTCTTCCCCTTTCCAACTATCCCATTCACTCTCGTCTATTGCACCTTTTTTGCAATTCCCTTTTTCATCCATCCTCTCTACATGACCAAACCCAGCTTTGATATGACCAAGTGGCACTTTGCTTCCTCCGACACATGCTGGAGTTTAAGCTTCAAATTGGATAAACCAAAGTCGTGGGGCATCATAAGAGTACTTAAGTACCTATTGTGGAGAGAAAATAAATTGATTTATTATTATTATTATTATTCTGGTGTTTTGCTTATAATACCACTGTACATAATTCAACAAATTTTACTCCTTACGAGCTGGTTTTTGGTAAAACATGTACATTGCCAAAAAATTGTATTTCACCTGTGAACAAATTATATAATTGTGAAAATTACCCTTTAGTTTTAAGATATAAATTACAGACTTCCCAAGAAGCTGCTAGAAATAATTTGTTGATGTCTAAAATTAGCCAGAAACAACGTTATGATAACATTGTAAATCCCGTTTTTATAAGCCAGGCGATCTATTGTTATTGAAAAACGAGACAGGTTCAAAGTTCGCTAATGTGTACAACGGTCCGTATAAAGTAGTGCAAGAACAAACACCCAATGTAATCATACTTAAAGATAATAAATTAAACGCTGTTCATAAAAACCGAACGAAGCCTTTTAGATCATAAGTTGTCTAATTTTAAGATATATACTTTTAACTTGTGTAATCGTAATAATAATTAAATTTTGATTTAAAAAAAATGTATTGCTTAATTTTTTTTTCTTATAAAATGGGAGGTGTAGTATCCCAATACATAATATTGCATGCTTATATAACCAATGTATTTACGATATGAAGAACAGAATAAATGACTACGTCAAACGAGTCGCTTGTCTTTATTTCCGACGAACCCACATCTCTACACGCCCATTCACATCACGCCTATGCACATCACGCCCATGCACGTCACGCCCATGCACATCACGCCCATGCACATCACGCCCATGCACATCACGCCCGCTAAGCAGAGACCACAGCTTTCCATTTGCTACGATCCTGAGACACTTCCCTTGCTTTACTTTCTCTAATAACGTTCTTCATACGAGCTCGTCGGTTTAGGGTACTCTTGGCCTGATCCTTAATTAGAACGTTACCGATCCGATATGATCTAAACTTAATAAAATTTTAAACAGTACTAAGTCTTCTTGCAAATCTACAGTTTCTAAATATCTTAAAAGTCTAACTTACCAGACTACAGAGAATTTTTATTTTTATTTTATTTTATTTTATTCAAACATCACACCCATGCACATCACGCCCATGCACATCACGACCATGCACATCACGCCCATGCACATCACGCCCATGCACATCACGCCCATGCACATCACGCCCGCTAAGCAGAGACCACAGCTTTCCATTTACTACGATCCTGAGACACTTCCCTTGCTTTACTTTCTCTGCTATCGTTCTTCATACGAGCTCGTCGGTTTAGATACTCTTGGCCTGATCTTTAATTAGAACGTTACCGATGCGATATGATCTAAGTACGTGCGCCGCGGTCTTCCCCTTTCCAACTATCCCATTCACTCTCGCCTATTGCACCTTTTTTGCAATTCCCTTTTTCATCCATCCTCTCTACATGACCAAACCATCTTATGGCGGGTCCCACGGCCTGTTTGAAGACAAGCCGCGCCGCGCCATGCCGCGCCGCGCCGTAGGAACGCTTAATTGCAACGCCCGGCGCGGCCCGTCCGTAAACAGGCCGTGGGACCGGCAATGCCTGTCGCGGCTTGGAGGGGCTTGGCGCGGAGTGCCACGGCGCGGCGCGGCATGGTGCGGCCGATGGATCGGGTAGGCGACGGCACTACGGCAGGCTTCATGGGATGCGTTGATTCCCACGGCCTGTTGGCGCGGTCGGGCGCGCTCTGGCCTGCTAAAAATCGGGCCGTGGGACCGCGGCATAAGCTTGCCTTTCCCAATTTTTATTACTACTTTTGCATTCATTCCACACTTCTCTATTATCACACTATTCCTTATCCGATCTTTTAAAGTAACACCACATCCAAGCGATTTTATTTGACAGCCAGGTGGTCAGGTGGTCAGTGACCCCGTCTGCGCAACCCACGGTCCTGGGATCGAATCCCGGTAGGGGCAAATATTTATGTGATGAGCACGAGCATTTGTGACCGAGTCATGGTTGTATATTACTATTTATGTATGTTTATCTGTTATTCAATCACCAAAGTTCGGTCGGGCTGTGCTTAGTGTGGGACTGAATGGTTGGTGTGACAGTCGTGAAATTTATTTTTTGATTATGTTAATCGAAAATTAACATGTTTGTAAATATTTCATTGTGTATCATCTTAGTGTTTAACGCCTTTGCGTTATCGATCTTACGTTAAAAAAAAAAAAAAAGTATCACTTGTCATTCAATCAAGTAGTTTATAGTAGTAGATAGATGTGATTAAAGATGGCAGTCGGCCATGCATTGGTTTTCTCATAAAAGGCGTGTGTACGCCATGTAATATTAATTATACTTCGGGTCTCAACCGAAGACGATTACTTATTACATGCAGCAGTACATGAGATGGTGCTATCTTCTTCACACTTTTAGATATATCCTAAAAAGAAATATCTTATTTCCGTTCCCTGCACTGGCAACCCCGCGTCACGAGACGTCATTACGTGTTTTTGTGTTATCGGAATCACACGTACTTTTCGTAACGAAATTAAATTTGTATTTAATAATTATGATGGGAAAATGTTAAAGTTCGAAGTTGAGAGACAGTGACCATTATGGTATTCTTCGTAAAGTAAAGAAATCATTTTTAATTAAAAAACGTTTATCATCATCGGTGTCGGTGAATAGTGATAAATGTCGTATCAACGATATTACGACACGCAGGTATAGGAACATAACGCTAAATTACCTGGAAAATTAACTATTAAGGAATGTATCATAGTTGTAAGGAACTAAGATCATTTATCATTCAAATTATCTACCCTCATTTTTATTGGTTTTTCTTGGGTTCTAAAATAATGATTGTAACAAAATTAAAAGTCATTTACAACAAGAAATTCTTTAAATGCAAAACTATTTACTTAGACACCATTGTAACAGTGTTTAACTTACTAAACGTATGATGTGTCGAGGATATATAACTGCTCAACAGTGTTGATGCTTTATTTTACTCAATGACATTGAATGTCATTGATTTTACTCCATACAAGCCGTATCGAGGTTACTTACACCAATTAAACAGTGCTGAGGTTTTTATTTATTTATTTTTATTTACTTTAACAGAGTTGAGGCTCCACGCATGCCGTGTCGAGGATATTTACTCCACTTTAACAGTGTTGAGGCTCCACGCTAGCCGTGTCGAGGATACTTACTCCACTTTAACAGTGTTGAGGCTGCACGCAAGCCGTGTCGAGGATACTTACTTCACTTTAACAGTGTTGAGGCTCCACGCAAACCGTGTCGAGGATACTTACTCCACTTCAACAGTGTTGAGGCGCCACGCAAGCCGTGTCAAGGATACTTACTCCACTTTAACACTGTTGAGGCTGCATGGAGGCAGTTTCGAGGATACTTTAACAGTGTCGAGGCTGTACCTTACTCCAAGCAAGCCGTGTCGAAGATACTCACTCCACTTTAACAGTGTTGAGGCTATATTGATGTTGTTAATTGATGGATACATCAAGAAAGAAAATTCCAAGGAGCCCCTCTGGATTGGAAGCAAAGGAGCCACGCGGTTTTCAGATCAGACCTCAGCATTATATATACTTATTAATTGTATTAGAATAATAATTAGACTTACTCCGCGACACAGCGGCTACACAAGCCGTGTCGAAGATACTCACTCCACTCTACCATGGTTGAGTGAGGCTATATTTTATTTCAAGCAACCCGTTTCGGGAATATGTACTTAGTACATTTTAACAGTGTTGAGGCTTTATTTTACTCCAGGCTAGCCGTTTCATAGTTTCTAACTCCACTTGAGCTGTGTTGAGGATTTTTTACTCCACATTAACCGTGAGAGGCCATACCTATTTCACCTTAACAGTTTCACGTTTCTACGTCCTCCGTGGAACAAAGCAGTCTCAACATCGTTGAGGACGTGGGTTCGATTTCCACCGGAAGTGGACATGTTTTCAACGTTTCGTTATCTTCGGGTTTACTTATCAATAATGATTTGGTGAAGACATCTTAAACTATATCATTGATGTTTACAATGACTCAACCAGTAGCGGGAGAAACGAAGCTTGGCCATTTGCGCTGCTTGCAGCGCTAGCGCCTGTGCCCGTGCCAGCTGCGCCACTAGGATCTTCGATCTGTCGCCGTATATGACGGTCAGTCCGACGATAGCCTGCTTTCATTGAACACCCATAGATTTTACAATTTCTCAGAGAAGAACCTCATAAAAAATAAAGGGTTACTCATAATAATAATTAAAAAAATATATATAAAAAAAAAATAATAAGTACTTACTTACCTACTTAAATAAATTAAAAAAAAATAAATGGTAATAATGTACATAACAATCAAAGCTCCAAAACTAATTTAGGAAATTGAAAAAATAATAATAATAATAAGCTCTGTTGGAGGTAAATAAGAATAAAAGTTTTAAAACTTCACTTTCTGAGCATAATAATATTAAGACTCCTAATACCATAACCAAGTTTGATTCGGAAAGAAAACAAAAATCCAACGCTCTGTACAGGGTCTCGGGCTGATGCCCGGGCTGAAGTTGTGATCAACTTCGAGGTTCTTTATACTCTAGGGGGGCGCCACTGCGCGTAGTAGTATCATCAGCTATCGAGCTGCGATCAAGCCCACCTGCACCATTCACACCGCCGAGGGACTGCCGAGGTTCCGCCGGATATCTGACAGGGAGACGTTGGAATCAGAGCTCCTGCAGTCGCTTGATCTATTTTTATGATTGAATGACAGAAAGTGTGAGCTCACTAGGGATCGTAATGTTTTACATTGGATTCGTAAATGAATTATTCATTTTTCCGGCAAACCTATACAAAACAACTATACCCCAAAACCATGTCTGTTACTTACTATCTCAATCTATGTAGATAAAAATGAATCGCCAAATGTGTTGCTAAGCGCACGAAAACGGCTCGACTGATTTGTCTGATTCTCTTTTGTTGTGTTTATAAAGGTCAGGAAAAATTTACAAAAAAAAAAATTTAAAGCAGTTTCAAAATATGTAAAAAAAATTTTTTCCGCCTGAGGTTGTCGTCTTTTTTCAGTGTTTAAAATTTTACATATGTATATTTAAGCGTTAATAAAACGCTAAAATATAAAACATTAAGCTTCAAAATAATTATATTTAAAAGAATCGAACTGCCCTTAATTATTAAATCACAACTACTATTGTCAACAATTGATATTCAAGATGCTTATTTTTAATTAAGTATCTACTGCAATTAAAGCTGATCGGAAAAAGTTAAGGTTTACTTTGAGGCCTCAGTTGAAATTAATGTTCTTCTGTTCGGCCTATTTGTGTTTGCGAAATTACTGGAACCGGTTCTAGAACAATTGCGCATAATATTTGAATTTTCTACAATAATTGTTTAGTTTATGTTTTATACCTACGCACGAAAAATAAGCTCAAACTATGACGAGTGTGTATTGAATAATAAAACTACGAGTACAAGCACCTTTTTGGAGTCATAGGGTTTGTCACAAACACTTACAAAAGCATTACTAAAAAACCGAGCAACAGAACTTGTTTTTATACATGTATAATGAGGGATTTAGATGAATTCAGGAATATTGACTACAGCATGCACAGGGCCGTTGCGGTTTGAATTTCCTACCTACATCAAGTTGTTTGAAAAAGAGAGTTCTTAGCATTAATTGATTCAGAAACTTTTTTGTATTGGCATCCTACATCCAGCCTTGTGAAAACATTATACGGATATACTTAGATACGGAGTAAGTAACTCTCCTACCATGCATTTTCACATATTATTAGTTTATTGGCAAAGCCATAATTTGACCTTACAAACCTTTACAAACGCAGAATGCATCACAAAATCCTGACCAAGCCATAATTAAAATAAAAAAAACACTTTTAATATAAATTTGATAAAGCAGAAGGTATTGTTGTGGTACAGATTAGAATTTACATCCTTGGTATACAATGTGGCCCAAACTTGTTGTCCAAGAAAAAATGTTCTTCGGCCCTAAATAATATTTGTTATACCTAATTTCCTTTCAAGGCGAGCCATCCACTTCTAGATAGCCTTATCCAGGTGGCGCCAAATTATTAGTGAATCGTTGACCAGACATGGTATACCACGAGCATCTTGAGATATATGTTTACATCTCTTGCAACAAAATCAGTAACATTAAATCAATACTGTATTTGATAATATCTTGGTAGCTTTATTCGAAAAATAATAACTTGAATCTTTTCAAAGCTGATAGTTATAAAGTTATCATTTCTAACCAAAAAGTTTGAGGAAGGTTCTATGTTGTTTAAATACGCATAGGTCCACTTTACCTGTCATCTAAGGGAAGTAATTTACTTTACATAAATGACTGGGTTTAACACAGTTTTGTTAAGTGTACACTAACTAAGATTTATTGCTCCAAATCAAAAATACAATTCAACATGGGACACAAATGTCATGTTAATTAAACCATATTTTCAGGACTATCCTTAGAATCAGATCATAATCATTGATTTGTCACTTATGATTCTTACACTATATTTTCTATTGTTTCTGCTCAAAAAACGCAGTCTATTAGTTTAATCAAAAATAATATATCAATACAAAATTATGTGATTGTGATTGAAATTACCGACTTCATTTAGACTTCAGGACCCGCGTTTGGCAACCGC
This sequence comes from Scoparia ambigualis, assembly GCA_963921215.1. Lineage (NCBI taxonomy): Eukaryota > Metazoa > Arthropoda > Insecta > Lepidoptera > Crambidae > Scoparia > Scoparia ambigualis. The sequence goes on from OY992515.1 coordinate 960,584, forward strand.
TATCAGATTGTCCAATATTTGTAAGAATCCCAGTTATTTGTTGCTGGTTGCGCCAACCTCATAAAAAGGCGGTCAAAAACATTTGTTGCAGATAAAACAAAAAAAAAAGGATTCCAAGACAGTGGACGACATGCCGATACCGATATTTGTCTGTCTATTTGGAGCTCACAGTCACAATACTCGCTCGGCATTTACTGCTCACACTGCTCACAGATCTAATCTGGAGGTGTTTCGCTGAGTTGTTGTGGGCTGAGTCATTTAAATGTATTTGTTAATACTGTTGGAGAAATGTTTAGGTACAAATCAGAATGAATTTGTCAATGCAGTATTTACACAACAAAATAATAATACTAAATCAAATAAATAAATGAAATTGTTAAAGTCATTGTTTAGAAAACGACCAATGCATCGATAGCCATTAAATGCATCTCTTAAGGTTTAAAGGAGGCTTAAGCACTTATTAAAAACTACCTATATATTGTAAAGTTTAAATTGACATAATTTTTTATTTTTATTGTGTTAACATTACAATGCTCTGAACATCTGCATGTAATAAGTAATCGTCTTCGGTTGAGACCCGAAGTATAATTAAGAATCAAACGAACTTACCTTGTGAAGTTTGATTCCAATTATGCGAGGGTCTCAACCGAAGACGATTACGTCAACCCATCCCTCCCAACCCAAAAAATAAAATAAAAAATTGTGGAGGATAAATTCTCTGAAATAATGACGTCTCGTGACGCGGGGTTGCCAGTGCAGGGAACGGAAATAAGATATTTCTTTTTAGGATATATCTAAAAGTGTGAAGAAGATAGCACCATCTCATGTACTGCTGCATGTAATTAGTAATCTTCTTCGGTTGAGACCCTCGCATAATTGGAATCAAACTTCACAAGGTAAGTTCGTTTGATTCTTAATTATATTAGTTAAACCAGTTGTTCATTGGTTTTGTCATCAAGGCGTGTGGATGCCAGTTCAATATTCATTATAGTCATTCATTGGTTTTCAAATTCAAAGGCGCGTGGACGCCATTTCATGAAAATTATAGTAGTTAAATCGTGTTACCTATTAAAATCAGTGTGACAAAGTAAAGTGTTTATTTTTAATAATCTGAATCACCATCATCAACTATCAACGCCTCAAGGGTCTAAAGCGACGCTTCGAACCCGCCGTACGCCGGCCTATGAGGAAGTCATCAACGTGTACGATCCTTGGCCGTCGCGATCACGGCTGGCCAAGAAAATCTACGCACAATATTATGGTGGTACCCACGAGGGGAACCGTTTAAAAACCCAGGACGGGAATCGTTTAAACCCAGGAAGGGATAAACAGCATTATAGGTACTGCACACGCGGTTGCCGTCCAAGGTCATTGCCGGCAAACTTGCGTCTAAGCTGCCGTCAAGATTATAAGTTCAGTGTGAAATACCGAATATCAAGTCAATCTCGGAGTGTTTCAGTGTTTAAATTCAGTGGTCGTAATAATTCATCATAATTATCACCTTCATCAAAGGGTCGAGATTCGACGGGGCGTATTTATTGAAGATAAAGATACGCCATTTTGTAATTGTGTATCGCATCGCTACGCTACGCAACGGGAACACAGACAGCCGACGCAAGAGGGCGCGCGCTGTGGTTCACTCATTCTTACGGACTCATAAGTTAGTGTTATTGTGTTGTGATTGGCCAATAATTCATGTAAGTACATTCATTCTCATCAAACCAATCTCAATCGGTCTAACTTCATTCAATCTTTACGAATATTGAATCACTCATTCAGTCAATGTCACTGTTATGTCAAGTGTCTGTCAATTAAATAACAAGGTTATTATCTTGTTTGTTTACATATTCTAAATTTATGTTTCGTTAGTTTTAAATTTGTTACAAGTGTAACTGATCTCAAGTGTTACTGTTTATTACGTGCATTAGTCAGTAGATAGTCATCATGGCTTCGCGTAGGACAAGAAATCAGTTTAGAACTCATCATAGAATGTTGTTGGATTTTGCCGCGACGATCGACGAACAAACTGGGTCTGTCTCTGCTTCAGTGGCAAAACGGCATTTTAATACCTACTATAAAGATTTGGTTTTAGCCTACGAAACATTATTGGGTTTCTCAACTGACGAAGTGTCTGAATCAGACATGTCGCTGTTCGAGGTGCAATTCACGGAGGTCAACAAACTATTGATAAAACTGGACCAGGCGTCGTCGGAGTCAACCGCTGGTACTTCAAAATCACACAAGTTCACATCAAACCAGGTAATGGCCAAATTACCACTTATAGAACTTCCCAAGTTTTCCGGTAACCTCATGGACTGGGTTCCATTCTATGACTTATTTCATTCATTGGTTCATGAGCGTGATTTGTCGGATGCTGAAAAGCATTATTATCTTAGATCATCATTGTCAGGTGAAGCCCTTCACATTGTCAGACAGCTGCCGGTAGATGACAAGAATTATTCAGTGGCGCTTAATTTACTTATGTCTAGGTATCAGAATACTAGATTACTACTTGATGCTTATATCGGTAGGATAGTAAATTTACCTATCATCACATCATCAGTCACTCACCTGCGTTCACAATTTTATGATCCTCTTCAAGAAGCCCTTCAGGCGTTAGAAAAGCTAGATCAGCCTGTCAAAGAGTGGTCATATGTTATATTGTATTTAACATTACAGAAACTGCCTGTTAAGCTGCGGTCACTGTTTGAGGAACGCTACGGCACGAATCCTGATGCTTTGCCTACCATTAGTCAACAAATGGAGTTGTTGGACGAACAGTGCCGACTGCAGCTGACAGTGGCATCAGCACCCGAGCCTGTCAGGAGACCACCTCTGGCTTCACTACCAACGGTGCGTCCACCAGCTCCACGATCAAGTCAACATCGGATGACATCAGGCAAGGCATACCAGACCAATCAGGTGATGTCATCATCAACAGATCAAGGATCATCAGCTCGTCAGGTGAGGCCTTCATGTTCATTTTGCAGTGCCCAGGGACACTCACTTTATAGGTGCCCGGCCTTTCAACGGTTGTCACGATCTGGTCGTAAGTCGTGGGCGACTAAGTCGGGACACTGCTATCGATGCTTGAGGAAGCACTATGCAAGCGACTGTACTTATAGGAACTGGTGTTCTCATTGTGGCTCCCAGGATCATAACTCACTCATTTGCAACGCAGATGAGAACATCGGTGCTCCCCGGCAGCAAAACCAACCTGCTGCTCGACTGATCACCCAATGCGCAGGTGGTCGAGACACGCCAACTTCGTCAAAAGCGCGTCAAAGTCAAAAGTCAAAGTCAAATTATTTATTCAATGTAAACCTTTACAGGCACTTATTGACGTCAATACTAATAATAATAAAAAAACAGTTAACTAACTTATAGTTAAGACTTAATAACTAATCTAACGAGCTATTATAGTCTGTGCCAGACAAATGCGCATTGCTACCCCCAGTACCACTGCACGCCGAAACAGAATCGCGTCGAACCGAAATATAAGCCGTGGTCATAGAATTGTGTAATATGATTTCCAATTATCGTATTGATACTGTGGTAAGTAATATAAATTGGAGAGTTTTTGAAGTAAAATAAAGTAGCGGCTGAAATGAGTTTTGGAAAACATTAGTACTTAACCAATAAGGTTGACATTTTTAATCATTCAAATATCTTTTTTTATAAAAACTTAAGCATAAAAATACGTCAAACATTAATAAGCATAAACTTGTGTTTTAAAATTGTTTCGTTATTCGTCTTGGTACAAGCACAGAATTACTAATACTACTACCGTATAGAAGGTTCACCCTCCAACGACCTCCACGCGAAACTGAAACCTATCTCGTGACCCGAGCGTTCATATTCCGATAAGCACAGCCGACTCGATATCGATTTGACGTCCATCAGGAGCGCAGGGTTTACGCGCGCGCGTAGGGATTACGAGTTAAGAGGAAACACCACGCCGACGCGGCACCCAAAACTCCCACACCAAACACAGAAAAACGACGCCCCGCAGCCCCCTTCCAAAACCGGACCAACCCCCACCACCCCTTCAGCAACGGTTAAAGAAAGAGACCCTTCACGTCCGTATGCTTGATTCCTTTGCATTAAGTCATTTATTTAATAACCAGGAGCCTTCAAAATTAAGCGAAATCACTTCGTTTTAAGGCGTCTTCAGAAACATTAAGTAACTCGTTTAAAAAATAAATGAAACACACAGACACAGAAAACCTCCTCCCCCAACCGACGCTTAAATAAAAATTGGTCCACCTCTGAAGGAGGAAACAGGGGACCACGAAACGCCGCTCCCCCGCGCCTCGCATGAGAATCCCGAACGCCACGCCGACGCAGTGTTTCCTCTCAAGGCTAGATAGATCGCGCTTTAAGTTTTTTCAAACCATCTGAGACATAGAAAATAATGGTTTAAATTCTGGAAAAAAAAACTATGTATTAGTTAAGGATCCAATCTATTCAAAATCCAATAAACATCACTCAATAAAAAATAATAATAATAATAATAATAATAAATAAGTGGTAGATTTAGATCAATCACACTCAACCACATTCACATCACCATCAATCGAACCAGACCCGCACCGACGCCACGTCCCCAACCCAACCTCCACCACCCCCACCACTCCCCATCCCCGATCCTACGGGGGCGAACCAACATCGCGTCGCGTCGCGTCGGCCATATTCACTTCCGATCCAGCCTGCCTACGCGACACGACGCGACACCGGTCCACCCCCACAGGACCGAGGACAAAAAATGACGAGGGTAGCAGAAGCCAGGCTAGGGACGCAGCATCGGCACAAGTCCAACTCGATCGACAGTGATGCGAATGCAACCGAATACGACTGATCCAAATCTACCAAATAAGATATAAAATTATTTTAAAATATAATATATATACATGCATACATATATATACACCCATACAATACATTCATACACACTATACACATATATAAATACGATACTGATACTTTACATTTAATTTTTGTACTCAACGAAAGACAAATGATTCGCAGATAAATTAGCAGAGAATCCTATATATAAAGTCTATAAATATAGGCAATAAAACCTATAAAACGCGCCGCTTCGCTGTTATACCCGTCCCGTACCGTCGTACCATCGAGAGCGAGAGAGAAGCCGCGAGAGAGAAATACCTGGCCTTAAGCGACGACGCGCGACGTGGAGCGTGAGAGCCGAGCGGCAACCTTTACTGTCATACGCCTAGGCGGCCTTCCTGGGAGGCACGCCGGCCGAACGTACCTAAACTGCAGCACCCCACTGGTACAAATGGGGTAAATGACCCTTCATGCACATCTAGCTGGCACAGACCATAACCTACTCTACCTAATCTACCTACCTAACCAATCTACCACCAGTTCGGATTTTGGGAGAGCCTTCGACCGAGAAGAGCTGGCAAGAAACTCAGGAGGCCTTACTTTTTTCTCCCTCTAAGTAACAATGTTACTTTACAGTGTCATAGATCTAATTAAGTAGGTACAAATTATTAAACATAATTAAGTACAATTTGTACGCATCAATAAAATTAATAATAACTAAACTAAATAATTTCAACAATTCATAATAATTGAATGAAAGAATAGTTAATAATAGACTAAAAATACTAATAATAAACAAGTACAGAGTAGACTTATTTCCATGCATTTTTGTCTGCAACATAGTCATTGATCTTATAATAAGCTTTCGCAATTAACACACGTTTAATGTGCGTTTTGAATTTGTTGTCTGTCAATGCAGTGATGTCGTCAGGTATTTTGTTATAAAAACGAATTGAGTTGCATATAAAAGATTTACTACTTTTGCTAAGTCTGAACTTCGGAGCACACAGTTTGTTCCTGTTCCTTGTGTTATATCCGTGAACCTCATTGTTTCTGGTATAAAGGTGTAGATTTTTACGAGCGTACATAATATTTACAAATATGTACAAGGACGGTAAAGTAATGATATCTATATCTTTAAATAATTCCTTCAACGAATCACGTGCTTTTAACTGATATAGTATAAACCGAACTGCTCTTTTCTGGAGAATGAAAATTCTACTAACGTCTGCTGCCGTTCCCCATAGTAGTAATCCATATGACATAACGCTATGGAAATAAGCAAAATAAACCAGCCTAGCAGTAGACTGATTTGTAATTTTTCTTATATTTTTAACAGCAAAAGCAGCCGAACTGAGCCTCTTTGCCAGACCCTCGATATGAGAACCCCACTGTAATTTAGAGTCTATCCTAATACCAAGAAAAGACGTTTCATTAACAATTTCTAACGTTTCCGAATCTAATTCAATATTTAAATGACTGAGCCGTGTATTAGGTGGAGAAAATTTAAGAAATTTAGTTTTATTAGCATTCAGTGCTAAGTTATTAACAGAAAACCATTGTGATACTCTGTTAAGTGTTTCGTTAATTTTTCCTTCTCCAACCTTTGGGTCTTTCCTATCTAAAGAAAATATTAAAGAAGTGTCGTCAGCGAATAACGCTATTTCCGACATTTCCTTAACCATGAATGGAAGGTCATTAAGATAAACAAGAAACAGAAAGGGACCAAGAATAGATCCCTGGGGTACCTCCATTTTGACTATCAAACCTCCTGATACTACATTATTTATACCTACTTTCTGACTTCTATTGTGCAGATAAGATTTTATTAATTTTAGTGCATTACCACGAACGCCATATTGAAATAATTTACCAACTAAAGTTGAATGATCAACACAATCAAAGGCTTTAGAGAGGTCGCAGAAAATACCTACTGTATCCTGCGAAGATTCCCAAGTGTCAAGTATGCTTTTGACCAGTTTTGCTCCAGCATCTATAGTTGACCGTCCTTTCGTGAAACCAAACTGATCACTGGGTAAAATTTTATTCAAAATTTTATTCAAAGTGTGCATTCATTTGCGTATAGATTATAGATTCGAAAATTTTACTAAGTGCCGGAAGAACAGAAACCGGTCTATAGTTAGCAGCGATAAATTTATCACCTGATTTATAAATGGGAGTTACTTTACTATTTTTCATTAAATCTGGAAATGAACCTACTTCGATACATTTATTAAATATTCCTGCTAAAAACGGTGCGATTACTTCTATAATAGGCTCCAAAACTGTCACAGAGAGACCCCATAAATCTTCCGTTCTTTTCTTATTCAAGCTTTTGTACGTTTTTATTATGTCTAAATATGTTATATCTCTAAAATTAAAGATCGGTACTTTTTTATTAAAATTAAGTTTTAATAAACTTTGTGCTACAGTAGAGGACGATTCTTAATGTCTAGTTGTTTCAATAGGTATATTGGCAAAAAAGAAATCAAAAATGTCAGCAACTTTAAGATTATCTTTCATAAGCTCATCATTCAACTTGAGCAGAAAGCCTGACTCATTTTTACTCACTTTGCCAGTCTCTGAATTAATAATTTTCCAAGTAGTCTTGACTTTATCTTTAGACTTTATAATTTTGTTGCTAATAAATTTAGACTTTGCAATAAAACATACATTTTTAAATATTTTGGAATATCGTCTAACATAATCATGAAAAGCTGGATTAGAATTGAAAGATTTCTTGTCATACAGATCATAAAGAAAATCCCTACTTTTTCTTATTCCCTTCGTAGCCCAGTCACTAAACACTGTCTTTTCCTTTACATTAACTTTTTTTTTTGTATATATTTTGTCAAATTCTTTAGTAATCACACCAAATAATTCATTGTAATATTTATTTGGTTCATTAACATTGCAATCAAATAACGAGAGTCTCTCAATAATTTTATCTTTAAATATTGCAGATCTACTACAAGTTAAGGGCCTATAAGTAATTACTTTATTTTTCGACAATTTTTTCTTGCAAAATAACTCTATCTTTTGAGCTTTATGGTCAGAGGGTACCCCATTTATCAGTTCCTTGCTTTTGATTTTACAATTTACAAAAATATTATCAATACATGTCTCTGATTGAGGTGTAATTCGAGTTGGCTCATTAAAAAATAATCTAAGTCATAACATTTTAGCAATGAAATAAAGTTTTCCTTATCCCCAGACTCAGCAATTAAATCTATGTTAAAATCTCCACATACAACAATGGATTTATTGCAGGCAAATATCTTGTCAAGTAAATTTTCTAATATTCTAATGAAAGACATAAAATTGCCTGAAGGCGGTCGATAAATTCATACTATAAGAAAAGCATCTATCTCTGCACTAGCTATCTCGCAAACGCGTTCAACGGAATAACTTACTATATCTTTTCGTTCTTTACATTTAATGGAGTCTTTGACCAGAATTATGCAACCGCCCCCCATAGCAGAGTTTCTGTTGAACACACTAGCGACTTTACAATTATTTACTGAAAAGCACATAGTTTCAGATTTCAACCAGGTTTCTGTTAAACATAATATGTCCACATTACATTTGTCTAGCATTACTTCAACATGTAATATTTTGCCAGAGAAGCGATTTACATTTTGGTGAACTAAAGTAAAATTATTATTACACTTCTCTTTAGTCAACCTTACATTCCTAAAAAAGAGTTTGCCTCAGTGCCTTTAGTGGTACTACTATTGGTCACTGTCTTGTCATTGTATTCTATGTTGATATTATTTGCTAATAGAGTAGCTATATTATGTTTACATCGTCTAGACAGATACATATTATCTTTAGTCAAGAAAAAGTTTTTAATAAATAAATTGCTATCAAATAGCTGGAAGTCACCACTGTGACGACTGATCATGTGATGTAACATATTGTTAAGTTTATAAATTTTATTATTTTGATTGTCATTCAATGACTTTGAATATGGAAACGTACACCATGTTAGTTTCTTACAGTCTATCTGGCTTAATCTCGTAAAGCTGTCAACAATATGTTTTGTTTGCAAGGCTAAACTGTCCCCTACAAGCAGAACTATTGAAGTATTACTGTTTACATGTCTCATCACCAGTGCATATCACTGGTGTGATCTAGGAAGAAGCGGACCCATCGTCAGCACATCATCATCATGAGGCCCCACCGGTGCAATCCATGGCTCATCACCAGCCAAGGCCACGAGTCGGTGACAGAGCGCATCTTGCTCAGACCACCTTTCATTCACTCAGGTTTGGGTCACGTATGGGCCCTGATAGGGCATGAGATAAGGTAACTGTTGGTGCATCTATGGGACCATCACTCCCCATAACTATTTGTCCTACTGCAATAGTAATGGTCAGGTCAGGTGATGGTCAATTTAAGTCCGGGCCCTGTTAGATACAGGAGCCTGTGTTTCAATCATCAAACAATCATTAGAGTAGGTCATCAAGCTGTTAATACACCGGGCACTGTTGTAAAATTAGTAATCAAACCAGTAGGGGCTCAATTACCAATAGTTGGTACCCGGGCAATGGTTATTTTCACATTATCAGGTATTTCCTGATCATGTGAACATAATTACCATATGATATTAAATTAAAGAATCAGTTAAAGGCATCAAATATTATTCTTGCTGATAGCAACTTTGATAAAGCTCGAGATGTAGATATCATACTTGGTACAGATGTGCTCAATTATGTACTTGATGGTTCAAAGATTTCAACCAACATTCCAGGGATAGCGGCTTATGGATCATGTTTCGGTCACGTCATCATGGGAGCGATACACACTCAACAGTCACCATCGACGGTCACATCACCCGACCAGTCGGCAGGCACTTCAGTAGAAGACTATGGACTCCATGCAGTCAGACTGGAGGAAGTCTTAGAAAAGTTTTGGAAGGTGGAACAGCCCCCTTCGAAGCCAGCTGTTCATCCGGATTACTTGGAATGTGAAAGGTTGTATAATTCAAGTACTCAACGTTTGCCAGATGGCAAATATTTGGTTAGGTTACCATTACTTTCGACAAGGCCACCATTGGGTGAATCAAAGGCTTTAACCATTCAACGATTGCGATCTTTAGAAAGAAAGATGGCAAAAAATTCAGTATTCGCAAGTAAATACAAAGAATTCATGAAGGAATATGAAACTCTTGGTCATATGTCAAAATCGGACTTTCAGTTAGACTCCGAACATTTCATCATCCCTCATCATGGCATATTCAAAAAGAGAACGGATAAGATCCGTGTAGTATTCGACGGGAGTGCTCGTTCATCAACAGGAACATCACTAAACCAGTGTCTTCACACCGGTCCACCACTTCAAAATGATATTACCCAAATATTGTTAAATTTCAGACGGCATCAAATAGTCTTCACGACCGACATCAAGCAGATGTTTCGAATGACCTGGATACACCCTGAAGACAGGAAGTACCAGCTCATTTTGTGGAGAGAGGACCCGTCTGACCAAATTCAGGTATATGAGTTGAATACTAATACCTACGGCCTACGATCAAGTCCATTCATTGCAAATCGAACATTGTTACAACTCGCCGATGATTGGGAGGCTAGTCATCAGGAATCATCGGCTTCAACCGTCATCAGACGAGACACCTTCGTTGACGATATTCTCACGGGCGCAGACTCGTTATCAGAGGCTCAACACCTCAAATCAGAACTCATCGCACTAATGAAAAGCGCCAAATATGAGCTCAGGAAATGGTCATCAAATTGCAATGAATTACTGCAGGATTTGCCGCAGGAACACTGCGAGCTGCCCCATCAGTTTGATACTGACGATAAAAGCTTTATTAAAGTATTAGGTATTCAATGGGACCCAGTATCAGACTCAATGTCATATCAGATCAATGTACCGCTAGGACAAGCAATTACTAAGCGTCATATCCTTAGTACAACAGCACGCCTGTATGACCCGTGTGGATATTGTGCGTTTATTGTGTTTCGATTCAAGGTGTTTCTTCAGACACTATTTTCAGATGGAGTCAAATGGGACGAACCTGTCAGTAATAGTCAATGTCGTCAGTGGGACGAACTCATTCAAGACCTTAATTATTTGTCAAACTTGCAGATACCTAGATGTGTTGCACTGCCACAGACTGTCTCATATTCACTTCACGGATTCGGAGACGCTGCAGAGACTGGTTTTGCCGCGAGCGTCTACCTCATCACCGTGGACGCGTCAGGAAATGTCATGGTATGTGTACTTATAGCTAAATCAAGAGTAGCTTCTCAGAGATCAAAGCAAACGATACCAAAACTGGAACTCAGTGCCGCTCATCTAGTGTTCAAATTATTGAATCATGTATCAGAGTCATATGACAGTTCAATTCAATTTGATAGCATCAATGCTTGGTCAGATAGCACAATCGTGTTATCTTGGATAAACACAAAACCATACATGCTTCAAACATTCGAATGTAACAGAGTTCAAGACATTCAAAATTCAAAACTTTCTATGATATGGAGACATGTACGTTCCGAATTAAACCCTGCAGATGTCGCCTCACGAGGCATGGCGGCTGAAGATCTCATACATTTCAATTTATGGTGGTCCCCAGACTGGTTACTTAAGGAGGAGTCACAATGGCCTGCGTTACCAGTTACTATGCCTTACGATTTACCTGGATTCAAGAAATTGGTCAATCTTGTTACCCCTGTCGAACCATGGGAAGACGCGATGTTATCATTTAAATGGATTCATATAAAGATGAAATTATATTAATCAAGCAAGGAAAATTGGTTTGTAAATCGCTACAGAAATTAAGTGTCTTCGTGGATGAAGATCACTTTATCCGAGTCGGCGGCCGACTACGGAAATCAACATTGCCTTACGGAGCCAGGCATCCATATTTGATACCTAAGGATCATAGGTGGGGTCAATTACTCATAGAATATTATCACAAGTCATATTGTCATGCGGCGACAAACGCGCTCATTGCTATACTGCGGCGAGAGTATTGGATTACGTCAGTCAGACGTCAAGTATCAAAGGTCATAAGAAATTGTTTAGTTTGTTTTAGGTTCAATGCTTCATCTCAGCCACCATTTATGGCAGACCTACCAGCTGATAGAGTCACGGCCGCACGACCATTTTCAGGCGTAGCGACTGACTTTGCTGGACCTTTCTTAGTCAAAAGCAGTTTACTAAGAAATGCGAAATCACTCAAAGCTTACCTGTGTGTTTTTGTATATTTAGGTACAAAAGCTGTTCATCTCGAAGTGGTCTCTGCATTGACCATCGAGGCCTTCATCGCGTCATTCACCAGGTTTGTCAGCCGACGAGGGCTGCCTTCACTAATCAGATCGGACCGAGGTACCAATTTTACTGGTTCTAATTCGTATCTAAAGGAGATCACTCAGTTCTTGTTGGACAACCAGATTATCCTCAATGAGGAGTTCAGAAAACAGAGCATTCGCTGGGAGTTCAATCCTCCTGCATCGCCCCATATGGGGGGACTATTTGAGGCTGCAGTCAAAAGCGCTAAAAACCTCCTCAAGGGAGAGGTGGGCGATACCATTTTAACATTCGAGGAACTGTCTACTCTATTTACTAAAATAGAGTCTATACTTAATTCACGGCCTCTTGTGCCTATGTCAGAGGACCCCAGTGATTTAGAGGTTCTCACGCCAGGTCATTTCATCATAGGTCAGCCACTAGTTGCCTTGCCAGAAGCTCACTAGAAGGAAACTAAAATGTCGCGATTGTCCCGTTTTCAAGTTATTCAGAAATTGTACCAGACGATCTGGTCGCGCTGGCATGTTGAGTATCTCAGTACACTACAGTCACGTAATAAATGGTATAAGCATATTAACAATATAGAGCTCAACGATTTAGTTCTTATTATTGACGAGAACTCACCCCCTCTTCACTGGCGAAAGGGTAGAGTTATTGAATTGTTCAAGGGATCAGATCACATTGTTAGTACAGTTAAATTAAAGACTCAAAGGGGAGAGCTTGTAAGACCAGTGGTCAAATTGTGTAAATTACCGATACCAATAGAAAGTAATTTAAGTTAACCATTGCACTTCTGTGTATATATAGTGTTTTCATTCTTAAAGTTAAGTCATGTGTATGAGTCATATTATGTGTTATTGTTAATATAAGTAGAGCGCATTAAGGACTTTGTACGGGATCCGTACATGAACTGATAGAAATTATAGGATGAAGTTTGTTGAACACAGATTTATTGATATATATATATAATTAAACTTTAACTGCTATTAATATGAGGCTAAGTTAATGATCAATGAGTACACGACGTGATTGCTTAATGTGAACTAAATATAAAATTATTACAAAATATTCGCTGCGGGCGTAAATTGCTGACCGCGCGGTATGTACGGTCATTGCACCGTACATGTTCCCGGGGGACAAAAGATAAGGAATAAAATTCAAAATTATGATTAAAAATTGTTGATGAGAAAATGATATATGAGACAAGGTGATTCACTGGGTCCTTAATTTCTAATATTTGATAAACTTAAGGTCCTCTATTTGCTTTTCTAATCTATCTGTTCGCACACTGTTAACCTTGTCTTTTTAACGAAGGGGGAAGAGGCTTTGTCTTTTTTATGATTGCACTCACTTTCACTTTCACTAACACTTTTCACTTTACACTTACACTGCTCACTAACCGTTGTGCTGGAGGAGGCGGCGCGCGCCTGGGGCGGAGTCCCCGGCGCCGCGGCCGCCTCATTGGAACCCGCGTCGTCGCTGTTGCTGCTTTGAGGCACAGCGCGTCCTCGCCACAGCCAGACCACCAAGCCGCCCAGAATTATCACAATGCCTACCATTATGTATATTGCTGTATAATGATGAATATCATGATACGATATGGTATCCAATTGTTCTTGATTGTCTTGTAGAGCACGTATTTTGTTGTGTATTTCTCTCATACTTTCCTGTGTTTCTAATATCGCAGACTGACTTTCTTCGATTTTTTCTGGCAGCGAAAAGTTCATTAAGTGATTAATCGGTGGTATATAGTAGGGACTATCCAATTGCGCTACAATTTTCATATCACTACTCATTTCCTTATGTGAGTAGATAGTGAAATTCTTTGATTTTATCATACAGCCTTGACCGAGCCTTATAATGCCGGCGCGCGACAGCTGTTCAGCGGTAACTTGATCCTCGCATAGTATCCGCACTTGACACCCATCGCAACAAAAATAAATAAATGTATTAAGGCTGCTCATTTTAATCCATTCATTACTGCAGTGCTTTATCTTCGTTTCACATTGATGTGTGTCATAGTTTAATACACAAAGGTCAATGTCATTTGTAAGGTGGTTGATTCGATTTTGTACGCGACAAAGAGAGATTTTCGCCTTGTGTAAACAATTCGCTCATTGTGATATAAACGTCTTTTTTAAGATTAATGCCAACGTATAATGATATTGGCACTATACTGATTTTATTGTTTTTTGATTGCTGAGGAATAGGTATTAAATTATAAATCTCAAAAAAATCGTGGCTTACCAGGGGTGTTGTTATTTCAAAAAGGCAATACTGTTCTGTCGTTCTTGTTTTGATTGATATCAACTGATAAAGATTTCTAATATCGGTTTGTATGTCATCCGTTGGTAGTGCTAAGTCTTTTGGCAATTGACTAGCAATCTTGCTTAATTCGCGTTTCAGCTGTTCGGGTGATAGTAAGTGGGGTTAAACCGGCCGTGATAAATGTCAATTATGGTGTCTGATAACACGTTTTGTATATTTCTTAGGTTTTGCAGCATATTATTGGCGGTGACTGTTGTCAATGTAAACGTACTCATATCGACTTGATATTGTATTTCATGCTTCATGTAATTAGTGGCGCTGTCCAAGTTCATGAGGTGTTGATTAATGGTCTTGTGTTGTTTGTCAATCAAACTTTCAGTTCTTTTTAGAACATCGTATTCTGATGCAATGATGGAAGTTTGATTTTTCCACAAAGATGCCATGTGTTTTTGATTTACTTTGATAAGTTCGATATCCCTTTGATATTGCTCTGCGAATCTTTGATCTAATACGCCGAACAGGCTGTTGGCGACGTATCCAACGCCGTCTATCAGGCCGCGCCGCTGTCGCGTGCGCGAGTGTTGACTCAGCAGCATCTGATTATAATATTGCAGTTCATTAATCCCGTGACGTAACTGTAATACGAGCATATCGCCTCGTGCACCTTTGTTTATTTTAATACACTAATCGTCTAAAACTTTAATATACTTGTTTAGAGCGATAATGCCTTGTTGATAAGGTTCCATATCGTAATATGCTAATATTTTCCAATCGTCTCGAATTAGTCTCATGTCGGAAACTTTGTCGAAGTACATCATCTGTTTGTCTTTAATTTCGGAAATATTATACGCGCATGCTATGTTTGAAATAATTGACATAAAATATAACAATACCATTACGACGGCATTGATTGAAAAACGTCGTTTAGGTCTAGAATTAGAAATTTGTTGTTTTGTTAACGTTTGCTCAGTTTTCTCGGTGCTGTCTGTTGGTAAAATTGATAACTTAGTAATAGGTCGCTTTATGCAACCATTTTTGGTTTTAAGTGTTACTACTCTGACGTAACCATCGGCTCCTGGGTGTAATTCGATGACCCGGCCCATTAACCATTTGCCTGCTGGTAGGTTATCGTCATGAATAAGTACAATTTGGTCGATTTTAATATTGTCTTGAGTCTTTTTCCACTTGCTCCGGGCTGTTAGTTGATCTAAATATTCTTTACGCCATCTTTTCCAAGTATCTTAGAATATTTTTTGCGTTAGATTCCATCTAGTTCGAAGATCTCTTTCTGTCTCTGTGATGGTAAGTTCTGATCCACCAGTCAGGAAATGTGCTGGTGTCAGGTAGTCTAAGTCGTCTGGATCTTCTGACATTGGACCCAGAGAGCGTGAGTTTAGACAACTTGTGCTAATAATGTGGAGTACTCTTCGAACGTCAGATGTTGATCGCCGATGACCCTTTTAAGGTGGTACTTAAGACTTTTGACCGCTGCCTCCCAGAGCCCTCCTGCTGACGGCCAAGAGGGAGCGTTGAAATGCCACTGAATTTCCATCTCAGTAACTTCCTTCATTACCTCAACATTATTGATTTGCTGTTCGAATTCTTTTTGAATGATGTTGTTGGCTCCTACAAAGTTGGTCCCGTTATCACTGTAGACGTGACCGGGGGTCCCTCTGCGGGCTGCCATTCTACGCAGGGCTGCTATAAACGACGACGTCGTGAGATCCGAAACGAGCTCTAAGTGGACGGCTTTTGTTGCCATGTACACGAAGACTGCTATGTATCCCTTCGTAGTCTTAATTCCCCTGCCCTTGTTGGCTTTCACTGAAACGTACCCTGTGTAGTCCACTCCAGCATTATAAAACGCTCTGGGCGATGGGTTGCACCTTGCTTTTGGCAAATCTCCCATGAGCTGCTGTAGTTTAAAGGGGTCGTGTTTTCGGCACGTTACGCACTTACGTAATTTCTTTTTGACAGTTCGCATTCCACCAAGGATCCAGTATTTCTGTCTTATAAATGCCAGACATAATCGAGCTCCCCCATGAAATGTCATCTCATGTGCGTAATCAATGACTAACTCTGCTAATCTGCCATTTGAAATAATGATAGGGTTTTTTCTTTCTTCATTTATACGGGCGTGCCTTAATCTGCCACCCACTCGCAAGAGACCTTGATTGTCTAGAAAGGGATGAAGGTTTAGTAACTTGCTTTTACAATGCATGCTTTTCCCTTCTCTGATACTAACTATTTCAACAGGAAATTCCATTTGCTGATGATGTTTCATGATTGTTATTGTAGCTAGCCTTATTTCTGTAATTGTTAAATATCTAATTCTATTAGCTTGCTTTACTGTGATAACAGGCCGCAGCCACGCAACTACACGTTTAAGCAAGTTAATGTCATAACAAATCAAGAAAATTATGACGTCATTACTTCGCTGATTACAAGATTAAGCAAATTTTTATTTATTAATAGATTTTCTCACTTCTTGATCAGTGTCATATTTAGGCTGCTCGATGTCTAGATTTATTTTCTCATTCTGAAGCCAGCTCGGTCCTCGCCACCAAAGTGAGTGATCTCGGAGCTGCGTTGCTGACAATCCCCTGCTAGCACAGTCTGCGGGGTTTTCACTAGACCTAACATACCGCCATGCTTTTGTCGGTATGACTTCTCGGATTTGATTAACTCGGTTTTCTACGAATGGCTTCCACCGGCCTTGTTCACCGTTCAACCATCCGAGCACCACCATTGAGTCAATCCAGCAGCACATTTTTATATGATATTTATGTAAGCAGGTAATAACCTTATTCATTAATTTTGATAACAAATAAACGCCCATTAATTCTAATTTAGGCATAGAAATAGTTTTATTGATTGGAACTAATCTAACTTTACCAGCTACAATAGTAATTTTGCAATCTATTTTTGTACTGATTTTGCAATAGATGACGCAGGCGTAGGCTTTAGTCGATGCGTCACAAAATCCGTGCAACTCGATAGTTTGATTTTCATGCATCATACCTAACCATCTTGGTATTTGAATTTGTTGTATGTGATCTATATCTGCTATGCTTTTAATCCATTTAGCTTTAATGTTTTCAGGTAATTTGTCATCCCATTGTAAGTTAGTTTGCCAAACTGACTGAAATAATGATTTTAGGCTTGTTGTAAGGGGCAAGAGCCACCCCAACGGGTCAAATAATTTAGATAGATCCGATAACATGGATCTTTTTGTCGTATCTGTAACATTAGGTTTCAATTTTGCTTCAATCAAAAAAACATCTTGTTTGCTGTTCCACCGTAACCCTAATGTCTTTGTTGACTCTGCTCGCCTAAAATTGTAGCCATCTTGCTCGGGCTCATCTGTACCTATTTGCTCTAGTAATTCTGTCGAATTTGATGCCCACTTGCGTAGGTGAAAGCCTCCCGATCTTAGTATATCTGAGAGTTCCTTTTGTACTTGTTTTGCTGATGCAACTGAATTTGATCTGTGAAGGACGTCGTCCATGTACAGGGACTCCTTTAAAGCCTTGATCGCTTCACTCCCGGGATGCTGGGCTTCTTCATCTTTGGCTAGTTGTTGTAGCGTCATCATAGCTAAAAAAGGCGCTGCTTTAGTCCCGTAAGTGACCGTTGTTAGCTGATATTCTCTCAAAACTTCAGTTGGGGAGTCTCTCCACACTATCTTCTGAAGCTTTTGATCATCTTCATGGATCCAGATTTGTTTGTACATTTTTGCAATATCAGCAGTAAAAGCGATCTGATATTGACGCCATTTCAATATTAAGGATTGAAGGTCTTTCTGCAAATTTGGACCCTGTGCCATAACATCATCCAAACTTGATCCATTTGTAGATTTAGAAGACGCATTAAAAACAACACGTAATTTGGTTGTTTCCGAATCTGCTCGTAAAACACAAACACAAATAATAATCGGGCTTCGTGTTACATGATACTCGTCTCATATGACCGAGGCTTAGGTACTCGTTAATAAACAACTTATAATCGACTACTAAATTGTTGTCTCTTTTAAATTTACGCTCTAACTGATAAAATTGTGCTGCCGCTATTGATATCGAAGATCCTAATTGTTTCTCATAATCTTGAGCGAGAGATAGACGTACTTGATACCGTCCATCTGACTTGCGAACCGTTGTTTCCTCGAAATAAGTTTTCTTCTGTTGACAAAGATTTATCTTCTGTAATCTCCTCCATCTCCCAGAATTGTTGAATATCGTCCATGCTATTTATGATAACGTTGCATTGCCGGTTAGTTGACTTGACTTTCATACTATTTCCACAGATTATCCACCCGAGTTCCGTACGTTGCGCAACAGGCATAGATGTACAACGGCCCTTGCAGACTCCGTCTAAGAAAAGTTCTGGGAAAATGTCTGATCCTAGTATGATATCTATGGGGCGACTGATGTTGAAGTCGCTATCGGCTAATTCTAAACCTTCCAGATGCGGCCAATTCTGCTTAGACATCGATTTACTTGGGAGATTTTTAACTATTTTGTTCATGATACAAGCCTCGACGTTAAATTTAAAATTGTTATATACAGACGCACAAGTCAATTGTATGATTCCCTTGCACATACTCTCTTTCTGTCCGACACCTGATACGATATCCTTACATCTTGCCCTAGGAAGCTGCAGGCGTTGCGCCGCTTTTTCCGTTATCAATGACATCTGAGAACATTGATCTAACAAAGCGCGCATTTTATAATGAGTGCCGTCTCGCGCCTGCACATTGATAATTGCTGTAGTGATAAGAATTTCCTTGTCATTCTGTGAAACATACGAACTACCTGATGATGGTCCAGTGTTCGATTTACTAGTATTGATGTTAGGTGTCGATGAACTTATAAAAGCTTCGTGCATAATTGTGTTATGCGGGCCATTGCACTCGCGGCACGTTTTGCTAAAATGCAATTATTTCCTTTATGATCGTATAAGCAATTTTTACATAAATTGTATTTTGTAATTGCTTTTCTTTTCGCCTCAGCTGACATACTTAAAAACTGCTGACAACAATAAATGCCATGTTCTTCGGTGCAAATTGGACACGATTTACTGTACTTTTGATTGTTAATTTTAGTGTAAATCGGCTTGACCGTTTTTGATAGAACTTTGTTGGCAGAGAACGATTTATAGTTGGAAGATTTAATTGAATTTTGAGCTCCTGTGGGCAGAGAATTGCTTGATTTAAATAAATTTTCCTGCTTTCTACGTGTTGCTGATGACTCCATGGTCGTAAATTTTATTTCCAGGAATTCAAGAAATTCTTTCAAAGTTGGTAATTCACGTGGTTGTTTTAGCGACTCTAGGTAATCATTATAAGTGTCCGAGTCTAATTTTAGCGACATAATCTGCACCAACAACGGGCCCCAGGTGCTTACGTCAACACCCAGGTTCTTGATAGAATTAAGGCATTCGTTAGTGGTATCATGAATACGTTTGACCTGTATGACATTAGGATGCTGCATCATAGGTAAATTTAAGAGAATGTTAACGTGCGACGTGAAGATAAGACGTTTATTATGATATCGGTTGTTCAATAATTCCCAGCAAACTTGATAATTATCTGAGTTAATTGACAGATGCTGTATCAACTTTTCAGCCTCCCCCCTAACCTTACTTTTTAGAAATTGCATTTTTTGTGCATTATTAAGTGAAGAGTAACTGTGTATGGTTTCTGTGAACAAATCTTTAAAGGATACCCACTGGTAATAATTGACACTAAAAGTCGGGATTTCCATTTGCGGTGTGGATTTTTCCCTATGAGATACGTTCCACAGCTTGCCACTGACTGCTTTTTTCATAAATTTATACGTTTTCTCATTTGCTATAAACGACTTTTCGTATTCCTCGTCTAAACCATTTAACTCACAGTCAATTTCTAAATGAAGCGAATCAATAGCTGCCCACCTTGAATTCAGCTGCCTTAACAGGTCCTCAAATTCCCATTTTTCCGTGACAGCTTCCAAATCAATATCTTCTACCGTGCGGCTGAACGCTCGAAACTGGCTAGCTTGCTTCTTTAGCAGTTCGGCAGTCTTGCTGTCAGTAGCTTGGGACCTCCTGTCAGGGATTCCTACCTTTAATGATGAAGGACCCGGTACGCTCGCTGATGGAGTCAATCTTGATTCTACTTTACCACCGCTTGGAGTTTCTGGTCTCGGTAAGCACTGCTGTATGAATACTTTAGCGTTGTTATAAGATTGTAAAGCCTGCTCATAATGATTATCACGGAAATATGCCATTTCCTCATCTTGATACTCTTTAAGTTGTGCGTGATTCAATTCAAAATCTTTCCAATATGTATCCAGAGTATCCAACTTTCCCTTGATGTAGTCAGCTGTACGACGCTCGCGTCCCGTCTTTTTAAAAGACGAGAAAAGCTGCTCTATAGCGGCTACTAACTGCACTTGATTTGCCATGATATCTTCCATCTTAACTTGATAAAAAAAAATGGAAAATTCTTACTTGATAGATGCTTGCTTTGTACACCGCCTGCTTAGTGCTGCAGTCTCTGAACGTTCTTGCTCGTCCAGCCCTGCCTTGATACCTTTGATAGTCACTGATACTCCTCACTCGCGATTAATCCCACTTTAGACCAACACGCGCGCAAGGTCAAAAGTTCGAAGGACCATAAATGTACGGGATCCGTACATGAACTGATAGAAATGATAAGATAAAGTTTGTTGAACACAGATTTATTGATATATATATATAATTAAACTTTAACTGCTATTAATATGAGGCTAAGTTAATGATCAATGAAGTACACGACGTGATTGCTTAATGTGAACTAAATATAAAATTATTACAAAATATTCGCTGCGGGCGTAAATTGCTGACCGCGCGGTATGTACGGTCATTGCACCGTACAGATTTCAAGTATTCAGTTCATTTCTTCCTGGTGGCGGGAGGAATGTTAATCGAAAATTAACATGTTTGTATATATTTCATTGTGTATCATCTTAATGTTTAACGCCTTTGCGTTATCGATCTTAAGTTCAAAAAAAAAAAGAATCACTTGTCATTCAATCAAAAACCTGTCTAGTTTATGGTAGTAGAAAGATGTGATAAAAGATGGCAGTCGGGCATGCATTGGTTTTCTCATAAAGGGCGTGTGTACGCCATGTAATATTAATAATATTAGTTAAATCAGTTGTTCATTGGTTTTGTCATCAAGGCGTGTGGATGCCAGTTCAATATTCATTATAGTCATTCATTGGTTTTCAAATTCAAAGGCGCGTGGACGCCATTTCATGTAAATTATAGTAGTTAAATCTTGTTACCTATTAAAATCAGTGTGACAAAGTAAAGTGTTTATTTTTCATAATCTGAATCACCATCATCAACTATCAACGTCTCAAGGGGTCTAAAGCGACGCATCGAACCCGCCGTACGCTCTCCTTGAGAAAGTCATCATCAACGTGTACGACCCTTGGCCGTCGCGATCACGGCTGGTTGAGAAAATCTACGCACAGATTATTTCTACAAGCTCAAGCTCTTCAACCTGTACGTGAACGAGCTGGTGGAGGAGCTCAGCAGGGCTCGTGTCGGATGCCATATTAACGGAGTCGCGGCCAATGACATCAGTAATGCAGATGACGTGGCGCTGCTGAGTGCCTCTGTCTGTGGCTAATTAAAATGGTAAGCATTTGTGTAAAGTATGCGCACCTACATGACTTACAATATAATATCTTTATTATTGAAATTTTGCATTCACAATGCTATATAGATATAGGATAAATTGTTTACTAGAAAAAAAACGAGTCTTCTGGGGTCTCGGTAGCTTAGCGGTTAGAGCAGTGGACCGGCAATCCAAAGGTCACGGGTTCGAATCCCGTTCGAGCTTTCCTGAGACTGGTTGTTTTTTTCTAGTAAACAATTTATCCTTACAATATAATGTTAAAAAAGTGAATACATGGTCTTCCGGGCCGGTGGCCGCCAACGTCGATCACTACCCTACTAATATTATAAACGCGAAAGTTTGTAAGTATGGATGGATATTTTTTAGGTACTCTTTCACGTAAAAACTACTAAATAGATTTGGATGAAATTCGGCATACAGATAGTTTATAACCTGGATTAACACATAGGATACTTTTTATCTCGATATTCCCACGGGAACGTATGGATGGATGTTTGTTACTCTTTCACGTAAAAACTACTGAATGGATTTGGATGAAATTTAGCGTACAGATAGTTTATAACCTGGATTAACACATAGGATACTTTTTATCCCAATATTCTCACTGGAACGTATAGATGGATGTTTGTTACTCTTTCACGTAAAAACTACTGAATAGATTTGGATGAAATTCGGCATACAGATAGTTTATAACCTGGATTAACACATAGGACGACATGTACGCATAAAGCACGTTCCTGCCCGTTGGCTAACACTTGTTATTAGGAGGATAATGGCGAAACGTGACAAAGCCAAAAGTCAATTGTAACACTGCTGTCTAACCACAAATTCTAAATCCTAAATGCTGTGCAAAGATAAGACAGGCTTAAAACCACAGACATATAGTGCTTAAAACATACAATGATTAGTTTCATTCAATAATATAATATCAAATCAAATGATCTTACTATAAACGTCCTACTGCTGGGCAAATAAAATTAGTTTAGCTAAATAAACACATCTAATTTACCTGCAATGGGCATTGGTTTTGACAGCTGCCAAGGACGTAAATGACAGAGCTTGTTCTATTACTCTGAATATCCTTTGTCGTTCGCTACTTATGTTAGGACGTTGAAAGCGTGTTCCAGCCGGATTGAAGTGGTTTCTTATGATTTGATCGGGAGGTGCTAAATATTTTTCCTTTAATTAAAATAATAAAATAATGTTTAATTAAAGGAAAAATCTTATAAAAGAAAAGATAATATATCACTTAAAAATTCTTGACGCTCGGGGCGAGCGTTATTGTTTTATGTTTCTCTATGGTCTGGTTTATCACTCTATTTTTGTCTCTGCTCGAGTTTCATGTTTAGTACTTAGCGTTGGGGAATTTAAAATAACAGCCCAGTTTTTTTACATAATCGGTTGATATAAAAGGTCGACTCGTGCTGAGAGCGCTCTCTTTTGCTGTCTCAAGGCTACCTACTCTCGACACTACCACGTCGTGCTGCAGAAATTCTACGCGAAATATAACCCCCAAATCTTGGGTGAGCGGTCTGTCTGTCACTGTCCAACTTGAATTATTTTGTTGTATTGCTGTGTTTTGATTTTACAAATATTAGTAGTGTTTTGCAGTGTTTGGTAATTGCATAGATTGTTAATGTTTAACGTAAAGCCTAAATTAGTATAATTCGTTTCGTTTAAAGTCATGTTACCTTCAAGTGGAATAATTGCTATTCCTGTCTTGTTATAATTACTGTCCAGCAAGTGTAATTGGTATTGAAGTGACGCGAGGTTAATTTATTGATTACTCATTTTTACCGTTTCAGTACAACATTCAATTACAATGTTGGTATCTCCTCGCTTGTTGTAAAGTCTCTTGTTAAAATTGTCTAACGGTTTTGCAATCACAATTTTACTTAGTAAAGTGAGCCTGGTTCAATTGTAGCTGTACTGCAATAGAGCCCACAAAAGCCGGGACTTAGTGAACATAAGTTCATTCCTTTTCTTTGTGTATTCCAGGGTTCCTGTACCAGGTTTAACCCCCCGGGCCTGTGCGCTACCTGCCTGCTGCTTGCCCGCCTGCTAGAGCTTGTGCGTGACCAGCTGCCTGGCGTACACGACTCCGCTTTCGTCCCTGCGCGCAGACTGACCCCGCCAGCACCAGGGCTGCGTTCCGTGGCTTCACTCGAATACACTCGAGCGCACTCCGGCGCGCGCTCTACCCGTTCCGTGGCTTGGTGAAATTTTACTCTGACGGCTGTCAGAGCGTAGTTTCATCCGTTCTGTGGCTCAGAGCGCAGCAACCAAACAACCTTTAAATCGGATGGTTGTTTTTCACTCTGACAGCTATTTGACGTTTATATCATTGTTAAAGTGTCAAATTTTGCAATTTAAGTCAAAACGTCTCGAAAAATTCGGCCTGTTTGTTTTGTATTGTTTTATTTTTTAATAATTAAGTTTAAATATTGTATAAAAGTGGAAAAAATGTAGACAAAAGAAGAGTTTTCTCTCGTTTTGGACAGAAATACTTCAGAAGAGGTTATAAAAACAACTAGATCGTTCCGTGGCTCAGTTGCAACTCAAACGAGTTAAACTTTAACCAAACAACTACACCCAGAACAACGGAACGCACCCCATGTTCCGGGTAGTTGCAGTCTGCGAGGAAGATTAGACTAAAGCTAAGTCCTTTTTAAGTCCTAGTCAAGCGGACAGAGTGAGCGATCCGTGAACCCTCCCTGAGTTTTGTAAATTCTTTGCAAAAAGAATAGGTATAAACTTTGTTTACCTATTCGCTGTTTTCATTTTTATCCTGAAGCAGGGACTAAACCACTACATACTAATTGTAGGAGGTTCAGCCCTCTAAAACGCTTCACAATTTAAAAAAATCCCACACCTGATAACCTACTTGCCTACAAAAAACTGCGTAACGTTTGTAACAGAATGTGTAGAGACGCAAAGCGTAAATATATTCACGAGAAAATTGAAAATATTGGTCAGAAACACATTTGGAGCTTCTTGGGGACGTTGGGCGTGGGCAAGCCTGCTGTTCATCATCAGCCTATAAACGTCCCACTGCTGGGCACAGGCCTCCCACGTGAACAATAGCACGTGGGGATATTGGGCCATAACCCACCACGGTGGCCCAATGCGGGTTTGGGTTCGGGTGCGGGTGAGTTTTAACGACTGCCATCTTACGACAGCAACCGGGACCTTTTTTTTTTTTATAGCAGAAGGAGGCAAACGAGCAAGCGGGTCACCTGATGGAAAGTAATCACCGCCGCCCATGGACACCCGCAAAACCAGAGGAAAACGGTTAACGTTAACAAACGGCTTAACGTGCCTTCCGAAGCACGGAGGAGCTCGACATGTTTTAAATTTGGTCACCCATCCAGCGACCCGGCATTGCGAAAGTGGCTTAGCAAGCAAGATCGCAAGCCGAACGTGCTAGCCTGCTGTTGCCTGCCAGAATTCAGTGGACCTGGATGCTCTACACAATCATTTTTCCTCTCCTCCAACAACTTTAGATTTAGTTACTAAATCAGCATCCCTTTTTTTTTCTCAAGTCTTCCAACACCTGATTGCCCATCCTTTTCCTTTAGTACAGTTACTGAAGACGCCATCACGAAGGCTATTCGTTCCATCACGACTAAAGCCGTGGGCAGTGATGGTCTAAGCTTGGACATGCTTCTTCCGGTGCTGGAGGACATTGTGTCAGTAATCACATTTATTATTAACTTTTCTCTTGCTCACAATGTCTTTCCAGCTTCGTGGAAGAAAGCGTATGTCATACCTCTTCCCAAAAATCCAAACCCTTCGGCCTTCTCCCAGTATCGCCCTATATCCATACTCCCGATCCTGTCTAAAATCCTAGAATCCGTGGTACATAAGCAACTATACTCCTTTCTTGCATCCTACTCCCTGTTATGTCCTTTCCAATCCGGTTTTCAACCTTCCCATAGCACTGTTGGTGCACTGCTGAATATCACGGAAGACATCCGGTGGGCTATGGAAAACACCAAACTCACGGCAATGGTCTTGTTGGATTTCAGTAGTGCATTCAACTCTGTTGACTTCGACCTTCTCCTTGGCACTCTTCGCACAATGAACATCTCTGCACCGGTGTTGGAGTGGTTTCGCTCGTACCTCAATGGCCGTGTGCAGTGTGTGAAGCATCATGATGCATCTTCTGGCTGGACTTGTTTATCGGCAGGAGTGCCTCAGGGTGGTGTACTGTCTCCGCTTCTCTTTTCTGTGTTTATCAATAAGATCTCATCTGTTATTTCTTCTCCTTTCCATCTTTACGCTGACGACCTTTAAATTTACCAGCATTTTTTACTCTCGGAGGTAACGGAGACGATTCAAGCTTTAAATCAAGACCTTGCTGCTGTCCAAGCATGGGCTAAATCTTTCGGTCTGATTGTGAATCCCGCGAAGTCATAAGCCATGATTTTGGGCAGTAGTAGGTTAAGAGGCAGGCTGGATTGGTGCTCTGTTCCTGTGCTCGTTTACGACAGCGTCCCTATCAAGTACAACGACAGAGTGAAGAACTTGGGTCTGACTTTGGACTGTAACATGTCCTGGACAGCTCACATTAGTGAGACCAGCAAAAGTGTACATTTTAGTTTCCACTCTCTCAAGCGGCTTCAATACTTTCTCCCCTTCAAAACCAAAATTATGCTCGCGCAATCTCTTCTTCTTCCTATCCTAGACTACGCCGATGCATGTTACTTGGACGAGACTGAGGCGCAATTGCTAAAGTTAGAACGTCTACAGAATCTGGCCATAAGATTCATTTTTGGTTTACGGAAGTATGACCATGTATCTCACTGTCGTGCAGGACTAAAGTGGCTTCCGATTAGACACCGCCGCAATATCCTCTCCACTCTCTATAACATCCTGAACGACCCCAATGCTCTCTCCTACCTTCGTTCCCGGTTCCATCTCTTGCCCCCGCCCTGTCGCTCAAGACGTGCTTGCATAACCAAAACGCTTGAGACCCCCAAGGTCAATATCAATTTCTTCCTGCACTCATTTACTGTCCGAGCTGCGCAGCTTTGGAACAAGCTGCCAACAGGCATTTAGGATAGTTCGTCGGTTGCATCTTTCAAAAGAAAAGTCAAGCATCACTTTTTGACGCTTATCTCATCAGAATCATAGACAATATTATTTATTTTTATTTTTTTACTTCATAGTTTAATAATGTATTATTATGTTACTTATTGGATGTATTATTATTGTTTACATCTATATATACATTAGTTATTAGTTATATGTTATATATATTTGTATGTAGTAGGTCACAATAAGATATATTTAAGTAAGTATTGTAAATATTATTATTATATTAAGATTTATTTTATGTTATTTTGTTTAACTATTTTTTTTTTGTTTGCGCCTTTGTCGCTCTCACCGGTTCACCAATCTCCCATTCCACCTTAGGTTGGCTGGAAGAGATCTCTTTCAGAGATAAGTCCACCTTTGCTCACCATTGTTTGTTATGTATTTTCTGTATATGTGTTTTTGTGCAATAAAGAATATATATATATATATATATATATATATATATATATATATATATAGGATACTTTTAATCCCGATATTCCCACGGGAACGGGAACCACGCGGGTGAAACCGCGAGCGGCCGCTTGTGCCTGCCATAAAGTTATATGTACGCAGCTACAGCAAGTTGATCAATCTAAATACCTCGTTAACCTCTGACCTAAAAGGATGATGCGGACATTGAGAGGGAGCTGAGGGCGTTATCTGTGGGAGCAAACCTGATTTAGTTTGCTCGCTGCTCAACAAGCGTCAAAATCTGCCTTTTAGAGCCTACTGCACCAGTTTCGACACAAGCAGCCTGTTGGTTAAATAAACACAAAAACAGTACGGCGCCTTCCGAGTCCAAAATAATAACGCGTTTAGAGTGCTGGTGGGGCTGCCCCGTTTCTGCAGCGCGTCGGGGATGTTCGCTGAGGCGCGGGTGGATTGTTTCTGCACCACCATGCGCAAGCGGTGATCATCCCTGGGGCGCAGGATCCGGGCCACCCCAACGGCATACTACGCGTGTTTGAAAGTAGATTTGACTGCGAGTACCTAAATACATTCCTATTTCATACCTAAATACAGTACCAGTACATGCGGAGTATCGGTAGATGCTTTCCTTTTGTTCATTGTTAATTTTAGAATCATTATAAAATACTATTTTCAAATGTTATTTAATGAATTCAATTGTAATAGAATATTGTATTTTTGTTGTAAAATACAAATACATGTATTTGTATTTGTAATTTTATTTTTGTAATTTAATTAATCCAATCTGATTCGGTAGGTAATACTTTCCTAACATACGAGTATGTATAAGAGAAATTGTTACCTACTAACAATAATGGATATTTGGTAACTGAAAAAAATCATTACATAATATAAAGTAAAGTCGCCGTTTTCCTGTCTATGGCACCGCACTGTTGTCCTAAACTAAAGATTTATGCGGTTTTCACTAAAAGATAGAGCGTTAACTGAGGATGGTTTTATTTATTTATGGACAGTTTACAAGTCACACACCAAAAATATCAAATACACATGATTAAGCATTACAATGTTGAAGTGTGGCCTTAGTTACAAACTGCCACGACAAGCACAGATCACTTGGAAGCATAAGTAAACTACTTAAATTTAAAATAATGAACTACTCAAATTTGAAATAATGTTTTTGTTTATATTTCGTAGATATATTTTTTAAATGGCTGAACGGTCTTTCTAAGTTAGCGTGGACGAAGGCGAGCCGCTAGTAAATTAATAAATAAATATTGACGAATGTGTTCTAGATCAAATTTTGTACCTACTGCATTCACTCGACTTTCATGTTTCTTCTGTCACACCCAAATTTCACTTCATACATTAGTGTCCTTTTAATATCTTATCATGCTTCCCTGTTTGTCTTTTACACATATTATATTACCGGTTGCGCATTCGGTAAGTAGGTATTGTATAGAATACCTAGAAAAATAATTCAAATATTACACGCGTTTTAGGTATTCTAAATATTGCTTAGGTATTGTATAGAATTATACATTAAAGAGCCAACCAACCAGAAAACACCTGGTCCCCATCATCCCATTTTTTTCGAAATCCTGCTTTGCATCATACATTTTCTCATCTGTTTATTTCACAACCCTTTCGATCAAAACTTTCGCATACAATTTCCCGATAGTGCTGAGAAGACTAATGTCCCTGTAGTTTTTGCAGTCAAGCTGTGAACCTTTCCCCTTGTATAGCGGCACAATAAGCCTTGCTAGCTTGGCCGGTGTTAAACAGGTTTCAAAAAAAAAATGTTATTAATATTAAAATGTTAAGCAATTTTTTTGTTGCGAACAAATTACATATTGAAAAAGAAAAGTGCTGCAAAATTTCACGAGCTGGTTTCGAACCCACACCCTTCTTGATAACGTAATTTGTAGACATTGAATGGGCGCCTTTGACTTTCAAAGTAAAAAAGTAAATAGTGTTGATTAATGTCGGCGGGCTGGACAAAGCCACGGTAGCTCAACTGGAAAAAGAGCACCTGGCCTTTGTACGGTCTATACAACCGCACAATTGCGTCACAGCGGCGATTCAGCATTTTAGTAATTTACCTTATTCTGTTATAATATTTTTAGTACTCATTCGATCGTCCCGAGGTTTACTCGTATCAAACATTGTATCAAATATCAAGTATAATAAATTCTGACCTTCATCAAGACTTCTTATCATTTCATCATTAACAAATTTAACATTGTACAGCAGCAGCTCGTATATACATGTTTATGGTCCTTCGAGCATTTTGACCTAGTGCGTGGAAAGGCCAAAAAGCGGGACCACGCGGTTCGCCGACCACGCGGTTTGACAACGTAACTCGACAAAGTGACTTTCTGTGACTTTCCGTTCATCATCAAACTTTATCAATCAGTGCAGTGTTTTCGTGTTTTGGGTCCAAGGTGTGGTAGCAAATCGGTCAAGCCGGCCTCCCACCAGCGGGTCTCACCGGTAAGATTGAGATTGAGCACATACCGCACCGCGGATATCAGACACGTGGCACGTGAAACCAGCGTGATTTAAAAGCGTGTGGTTACAGCATCATTTATCAACTTTATCAAGCACTAATCTTCAATCATGGAAGATATACTATCAGTTCAGCATCAGCTCATGGATGCCATGCGGCAACTCATCACCAATTTCAAGAAGGACGGTTCAGAACGAAAAACCCCTTCTTATATCAAGCTTGGAAACTCTGGATCTGTATTGGAGAGATTTCCAAGAAAATCATATCAAATTATGTGCAGGTGAAAATCGCGACTAAACGTATTTTTCTGAAAAGCACTACGAGCAAGCTTACGGACTTCTACACAGATAGCCGAAGAATCATCCAAGTATATCAAGTTGACCAGGAACCCAAGGGACTGCTCCGACCAGCAACTCCGTTAGGTGGCATGGACTGGCAGCAACCGGAGAGGAGTCAATCACCTTTAACTGTTGTCAGCACTACCACGGAACTGCAACAACCGTCTCGATCAGATAATCAATCAAAACTTTTATCAACATCATCTATCAAGGTCGACAGAGGTAACCTCAGCCCCAGCAAGCTCGACGAGATGTACCGTAAGCAAAAAAGTAACATCAAAGCCCTTGAAAGAGCATTAAATGCCATCAATCTTGACTCACTTACCGAGAAGTGGGAATTTGACGACGCTTTGCGTACAGTTCAAGGTCGTTGGAATGCTGTGGATACCTTACACTGGGAGATCTGCAGTGAACTCACCACGGAAGATGTGAATTACGAATACACATACTATTCCTTTGAGGATCGACATAATCAAATCAAAAAATCTATCTATAGCAAAATGTGGGCTATTTGGTGGACTCCAGTGTTTAGTGGGAGCTACCAGCAGTGGATGTGTTTCAAGGACTTGTTCACAGAATCAATTCACAAAAGCAGAACTATATCAGATGCATAAAAAATGCAATATTTAAAATCCAAGGTTATAGGAGAAGCGGAAAGATTAATCCAACACCTACCAATTAGCTCCGAAAATTATTCTACGTGTTGGGATATTCTAAACCATCGCTACAACAACAAGCGCATGATATTTAGTTCACACATCAACGTCCTTCTCAGTTTACCAGCCATTCATCAGCAATCAGATTTCGCGCTCAAAAAACTGCACGACACGACGAAGGAATGTCTACACGCTATTAGAAGCTTAGGTGTCAACATTTCAACCTAGCATCCGCTTATAGTCCATCTACTAATCCAAAAGGTAGATAGTAAAACGCACAATGACTATTTCGAGTATCTTGAAGATCCAAGAGGGTTTTCAGATTTTTTAACATTCTTGGAAATGAGATTTACAGCATTGGAGTCATCTAGGCGTAAGCAAGATATGCCTAAAACAAATCAACAATCCCAGTTTTATGATTCTAAAAAATCTAATTATAATAAGTCTTATCAAGCGATATCAAATAAACCATTTATAAATCACGCAAATGCAAAAACATTTCAACAACAAGCATCTACGTCACGTAACAAGACACCATGCCTTCTGTGCACGCACGGCATTTATCACTGCAAAACATTTTTAGAACAGTCACCAGAAGCAAAACGCAAGACAATATTAAAACTAAGTTTATGCGAAAATTGTCTTTATGATCAAATCAAATCAAATCAATATCTCTTTATTCAGTAAACTTAGAATAAGCATTTTGAATCGTCAAAAGTTAAAGGATGGACGGGCACCCGAAATTCAGGAAGTCTTTTAACTGTGGAGAAGAACGGGCGCAAGAAACTCCACAGGTTTATAATAATATAGAAGTAACGACATTTACAAAACAATATGTCGTTACCAAATCATACAACATACAATTAAACAAATTATGAGCGTCAATATAAATTGGAACATGCCCTCCATGTCATAGAAGGACAGTTTCCATTACAAAAGACACATACAAAAGAATATTCAATAAAAAAACGGGTATTGCTCGATTTTAAATAAAACGAACAACGTCTTACAGTATCTTTGAAACAAAAAAAAAGGCTAATAAATACTACCAATAAAAAAATAAGATCGCAAGAGCAGACCAGCCTCCACAGGCGGCACCCGTTCACTAGTATGACATGTGAATCAGCCATCGCTTCGCTCAACCATGTTTTAGGGAACGTAACGACCCGAAGCACATGCCACCACCGCAGAGACACTTTAAGACAGCATGACACACTCGAGCAACTCCAACGAAAGCAAGAGAACATTAAGACAACTTTAAACGCAACATAAATTTTGAGTGGGTACCTTTGTCTGTAAAACACTGCTGTTATAGACTATCATACCAGCGTAAAAAAAAAAATTATAAAAAAAATATTGCTAAGAAAATAAAATGTGAAAATATTATTATAACCAGGCTGTTTTGTCTTCTAAATATTCTTTGACTGTATAATAACCTTTCTTATGTAAACAAGATTTTACATGATTCTTAAACTTATCTAAAGGTAAATCTTGTACAGTACTTGGTATTTTATTATAATAGTGTATACCTTGCCCCCAAGAAAGAGCCGAGAATCTTTTGTAACCTAAACAGTGGCACTACTTCTAGTATTGAAATTGTGTACATCACCGTGTTTAGAAAAAGAGTTAATATTGCACCGCACAAAAACTATACAATTATAAATATATTGCGATCCAACAGTAAGAACACCAACTTCCTTAAAAATATTTCTCAGAGAAGTTCGTGATCCCAGTCTATAAATGGTTCTTATTGCTCGTTTCTGTAAAATAAATGTAGTTTTAATATCAGCCGCTGTTCCCCACAAAAGGACGCCATACGACATGACACTGTGAAAATAACTAAAGTAAACAGTCCTAGCAGTTTCAACATCGGTTAATTGTCTAATGGCGTAAGCTGCTGAACTGAGTTTGCCGGCCAAATTCGATATATGCGGATTCTATTGGAGTTTTGAGTCCAGGGTTATCCCTAGGAAAACTGTCGAATCTACAAAATCTAATTTATCACCATTCATTCTAACATCGGTTCGTTCGTTCTTGACATTTGGTAGTGTAAATTTAATACATTTCGTTTTTTTAGCGTTTAGGTGTAAATTATTAGCAGTAAACCAACTAAGTACCTCTAAGAGAGCATTGTTTACATTGGTAGTGGAAGAGGACTTTGGGATGGGAATGACATGGGCTAATTTCCAGTCAGAAGGGAAGACGTTGGTTGCCAAAGAGTGATTTAGAATGTGTGTGATAATAGGCACAACGTCATCCAGGATAGGCATCAGCATGTCACGGCAAATGCCATCCACACCCGCAGCCCTGGAAGTAATGGATAAGATACTCTTTTTAACCTCCCCCACAGTGATCTCACGAAATTCAAAAGGCTCACAGTCAGGACGGGCCACTGTGTCTAAAAAAGTAAGCGTGGCTGCCTCTTAAGCGCACTAATAGCCTTCACAACAAAAGATTTGAATTGCTGGTAATCAGCAGACAAAGCCTTCACTGTTTGTAGCTGCGCTCCAGGAACTGATGTCACGGTGTGCTGATGCAAAGCTTTCTCAAACTCTTCCATGCGCGAGTGAAATAAAGTTGAGAGGTCCTGGATAGTTTCATTGACATTACCAGTGTCCATGATCAGCAAGCAATTGGCTCTTCAGTGACAAGTGACCGTAGGCAATGCGAAGTGGCAGTGATGGTAGCGATCAGATTAAAAGTGATAAAATTAGTTAATGCCAACACTTACTGGAACATTACTAATACATCTAATCAATATTAAAACAGTAAGCACTCATTTACTAATTAAATAGATTAAATTTTGAAGAGCAGTTTCAAAGGCGTCAATCTAACTCAATGTACCCGCCGAAAAAAAGGCATCTTATCATGACGGCAAGGAATGTTTTTTGGAGAAAAGATGTGTTCTTTGCAAAAGGAATCATAATACCTTGCTACACGAAGCATACTTTTCAAGCCACCGATCAAGCCAGCAAGCAAGTAATGGAAAACCTAACTTACAAAAACATGTTTCACATGTATCACAAGAATGTGTCGCAGAAATTCTGTTGGCAACAGCACAAATCAAGGTGCTAGCAGCTGACGGAAACCTTATCACTGCGTGCTTTGATCGATCAAGGGTG
This sequence comes from Scoparia ambigualis, assembly GCA_963921215.1. Lineage (NCBI taxonomy): Eukaryota > Metazoa > Arthropoda > Insecta > Lepidoptera > Crambidae > Scoparia > Scoparia ambigualis. The sequence goes on from OY992515.1 coordinate 994,774, forward strand.
ACAGACATCGTTAATCACAGAAAATGCAGCACAGAGAATTGGGTTGCCAAGACAACGTTGTAAAGGAGTTATTTTCGGGATTGGCACAAAAGAAAATAACTGCATAGGTGCTATCAATATCACAGCATCAGCGATCAATTCTGACTTTACTTTTAGTACTGACGTCATAATCATGAAAAACTTAGTGAACAACTTACCAAATCGCACCTTCAGCCAACCTGCCTGGGAGCACCTGGAAAGCATTCAATTAGCCGACCCTAAATTTAACATAAGCCGTCCTATAGACATACTGTTAGGCGCTGACATCTACTCAAATATCATTCTAAGCGGAATTATACGACAAGATGAAAACCACCCATTAGCACAGCAGTCTCGCCTTGGTTGAATCATATGTGGCAACTTAAAGTCATCATACCAATGTAATGTTGTTTTACACAATATGGAGGATATCTCGAGATTTTGGGCCATAGAAGACATAGCAGACAATTCTACAAACATGTCATCAGAAGACTATTATTGTCTACAGCAATATGAGACAGAAACTCAACGACTTAGTGATGGTCGATATGTCGTGCGGCTACCTCTAAAACCTGAAATTGAGCAAAATTTAGGAGAATCAAGACAGAAAGCCGTCGCTCAACTGTATCAACTAGAGCGAAATTCGACAAAAATGAAAATATAGCCGAATCATATAAGGCATTTATGAAAAATACATTAGTTTAAATCACATGCAGCAATGTACTCGTAACAGCATTACGATACCCAGTTATTACCCAAGTAACACACATAGGCTGAATACTAGATGAATAATGGATTATTGTGTACTTAGCGCTGAATAAAATTACTGAATAAAAGCAGAGTAGCATGCTATTCAGACACTACACTGCTTAAATGGGCACAAATTATTCAGCTTTAGTTCGCAATTGCTGAGTAATATCATTATAGTAACGTTATAATCGCAGTATAAGGTGTAACAGGTGGTAACAAGGCAAAATACTAGCAAATTAAGGAAACACTAGTTACCCTTTATTTAGACAATTGTCGTCTATGTACGCTTTTATATTTATAGTTATTAAGTTAAAGGTTCACGATTTGTTCATTTGTGAAGGGTGAAGAACATCTACCATTATTTAGTTCTTATTCAGAATATAGCTCCTTGTGTACTAATATTCAGCTTAAGGATCACCAGTGAATTATAATAACGGTTTTAATACTCTGTAAGCAACATTTATGACCACAAGTGATTAAATATACAGCTTTCTGTATTACTTGGGTATCTACCGCATCACTGTGTGCTAACAGAGTGACTCAACGACTACGAAGCTACGAGTCGTATTCAATGCGTCAGGGTCGGGTATATTGCGCGAAGTTTGTTCGGAATACTCGACAAGAAATTCGCACTTAAATATGAAAAAGATATCGATCAGATCAGAGAAAATCAAAAGCACCTCGCCCTCCTATGGAAAAATCAAACATCCGTAGTCGAGGCCGAGTATAACTTGTTAAAAAGAGTAGAAGATTCGATGTCCAAACAGCAAGAAGTATATATTCAGCATATAACAGAATTAGAAAAAGCAAGCAATACATTGGCCAAGGAAGTGAGAGATGTGGAGATCATCAATGAATTTATGTTATCAACTTTAATCACAAACAGCATTTTAAGGAACCTGAAAAATATACAAGAAACATTATTAGATACGATAAGCAATATACGAGACGAAAAATTTAATATTCACATATTGACACCAGATCAATTACGTCAAGATTATAAATATAACTTCTGGCCAGCTATTGATTGCCAGGAGGAGATGGGATTGCGGGTTCAAACTATTCTCGTAGAAATTTTTTCAGCACTTGTCTTTTTCAATTTGTAATTTCAAAAGAAAGTAACTTGGGTTAGTAGTTGATATTTGGTGTGAGTATAACGTGTAAATATAAAAACTAACTTAGTTTAGAGATTCAGATTTAATAAAAGTACGATGTAAGTAAATAAAAAGCGTAAACCTAGGTCTAATCTATTTTAATTACAAAGAATTATAAAAGCAAGTGTAAGTACCTAGGCACACAATGAATACATACAGCGCACATAAAGCTAAAAATATGAGTATTAATTTATTAGAATGACATTTTCAGTACATATAAATCTTAAGCTCTGCATAAATTACAATATTCTGTGGTAAATAACACTCTTGAGCTGGCCGTCAGAACTACCGATGTTGTATTCTAGGTTCGACAATGGTACTACGTCTACTCCGTGCCCGCTTCCAGCTAGCAGAAGTCACACTACGTGGCTAGCCGCCCATGGCACTCCTTGGTTTGTAAAAGTCTCGCTCTGTGATAAGCCGACGTCGCTACGTGGCGCACAGAAACAGAGCTGCTCGGTTTGCAGAGATCATACTCCATGGCAAGCCGACTCCACCCCGTGGATAGCAGATATCACACTAGTCTGTGGTAAGTCGCGTAGCTAAGTGGCACGCAGAAATAGAACTGCTCAGCTCGCAGAAGTCATACTCCTTGGGTAGCAGACTGCACTTCTTAGATAGTAAAAGTAGGGCTCTCCGGCTAGCCGCGATCTCAGTGTATAGCCGGCGTACGGCGTTGGGGTTTGCGCTCCTTGGCTAGCCTGACGCTCTGCGGCTAGCTAGCGCAGGGCTGCGCGGGGTAGCACAGCTGCGCGGCGAGGTACTGCCGCAGCGCGCGCAGGTACTCGCGGCACAGCGCGCACAAAGTGGAGGCGCGCGGCGCGGCGGCGTCGGCGTGCTCGCGCCGCTGCGACGTGCTCGCGTGCATCGCTTGCAAGCGCTTCGCTTGCGCGTACAACTGGAGGAAATAAGAGAGAGTTAGAGATAGTGCTTATATCTGTCTGTCCACACCATTGACATTCATCCATCTAATCACAATTTACAGCGCGGCGGTGTCAATCACTGATACTGATCAGACGGTATCAATAACTTGTCAAGAGTTATTACTATCAAGTTTGGTGCAGCAAGCAAACGTATTACCACATAATAACTAAAAGTATTACCGTATAGAAGACTCACTCTCTAACAATAGTCAAATTTAGGTATAAAAAAATTGCCTACTCTTACGACTATCACGCGAAATTGAAACTTATCGTGTAACCCGAGCGTTCATATTTCGTCAGGCAACGCTGACTCGACATCGACTCATGGATATATTTAAGTATATATCAAAATAAAACAGATTCACTGTTCTTTCTTTTATTTAGACACCCGTAAACACAACAGTATCATTTATACGGATTATAAGATCGTTAAGTTAGTCATTGTTTGGTGCAGCAATATCAGCCCATATTGTCCCAGCAATGGGACAATATGGGCTAATATAATAATAATATAGTATGTCTTTTAATATTTATGTTTACCTTGGCTGGCACCGACTCCAAAAATATTTTTTAAGATTATAAGATTGAGTAAAATAAAGGTTAATATTGCAAGTAAATTGAACAAACTAAACTACGCAATTATTTTTTACGCTTTAATACATTTATTTCAGTAAAATTTTTTGGAGTCGGTTTTTTTTTCTTAAAATTTTTGTTTATTTTTCGCTTTTTAGTGAATCGTTCCGATCTATTTATCGAAAGCGAATATTGGTAAACCTACAAAACGCGCTACTAGTATGAGACAGCACCGTTTAAATGCGATAAGCGAAGAAAACGAGAAACGCCTATCACAAAGTAGGAAATCAACATCCAAAACAGACGGCAAGTTACCCGGATTTACTCGTGAACGCTGTATAGACCCCCTACGATGATGACTTGCGAGTTACTAGGGTTCACCGTTAGGCAAACTAGAGGGACGTTTTTGACTTGCTCCAGTCGTAGATTGTAGCCAAGTCACCATTGATCTGCTCAATCGCTTCTGAGAGGTTTTCAGCCGAGGCCTGAGAGTAAATTTGTAAGTCATCGGCATAAAGATGTTAAGAAGAATTTAGACAAGAAGTGACAGAATTAATAGTGTGAATAGTGTATTTTTAAATCCTAATAGAAATGTTTCGGAAGGAATGATAAAAAGTGGCCTATGTCACTATTGTTCTTCAGCTATCTATGTGCAAAATCAGGTTGATGCGCAAGTGAGAGACGGACAAACAAACAAACAAACACGCTTTCGCATTTACAAAATTAGTTAGGAAGGATTTATTGGCGGAGTGGATCTCATTTGACCTATGGCTAAAAAAATACCCAAATCGCTATAGGTATGCGTACAATACTTGTGGAGTTCTCTCAATTCCTCAAGGATTCCACCATCAGAACTGAGTTCCGGGACCAAGTTCCAATGACATTCTGTGATCTACTCCATCAGTTCTACTTCATCAAATGATACTTTCTGAATGCAAATTCTTGACTTATTGCTGAAAATACCAAAATCGCTATAGGTCATGCCTACAATATTTGAGGAGTTCCCTCAATTCCTGAGGATTCCATCATCAGAACTGGATTTTGATAAAAATGGGACCAATCCTTACAAATAAAAAAAAAATCTAAATCGGTGTATAAATGACTGAGTTCTGAGGTAACAGACATAAATAATAATAATAATAAAATCATTTATTTGTCATCACACAATAGGTTTCTTAACTGTAGAACATAATTTGGTTAAAACAAAGTACAACCTGAAGTGTGAGAAGCTGGTGCCCGCAATGGGTTTTAAAAGAAAACCGGTTACACAGGTCACCAGGCCGCCCCCTCAAAAGGATAGATACAATTGTGTTCTTAACTAAAAACGTATTTGTAGACTTAGGTGAAGCGCTAGCAAAGGTGATGGTTTTAATTATTACATTAAAACATACAAAAAAAAAAAAAAAACAACTTATACAACTGCTAAACATATTATTAAATAACAGAATATCGTGGTTGTGTATGTGTGCTTGTGTGAGTACGTATATGTGAGTGAGTGTGTGTAATTAGTGTATATGAGCCAGTTATATTATATTTGCCGATATAACTCGAGTCGAAAGGAGAAGCCTATGTTATTCAGTAAGTATCTATTTATTTTTTATTTATTATCAATTTTAATTAATTTCTTTTTTTTATTTATAAGAGGTATTTTTTGTTTGTGTGTAGGGAATGTAGATTTTTATTTTATAGGAATAAGTAAATTTTCAGTGTTTTGGTAGTCCTGTTCCTTTAGGTAGTTTGTGATCGTTATTTTACACCTGGCTCTGGGGAGAGGATAGATATTAAGAATCCCATTTAACTTATTATAAAGGTAGTTACCCATATAAACAAAAAAATTATGCGAGGTAGCTGTCCTAAGAGAAGGTGTTCGACAAACGGTGCCTCTTCTACGCTTGTCCTTTAACAAATCAGGATCATATTTTAATTCCGTATGTTTTTTTTAAGATGGTGTTCAGGACGTAGTGCTGTCTGACTGTAAGTACTTTCCATTCTCTGTAGAGGTCTACTGTAGGGTGCCGGAAAGGAAGACCAGCGGCCACCTTGAGGATAGCACGTTGTGCCCTCTCCACCTCGAGGAGATCGGTTTTTGCGACACCACCCCATACCACTATACAGTACTCCAATAATGATTGGCACAGCGCATAATATACCGACTTGATGACTTTGCGGTCGGCTACGTGCCTAAGGGTTTTAAAAATATAGATTAGTTTCCGTAATCTGGGTACGAGGGAGTGTATGTGCTGCCTGAAGGTAAGTGTTTGGTCAATAATGACACCCAAATGTTTCACGCTACTAGTCGTAGCTGAGAAGTTCTTAATGCGAACGCAATATATTTAGTTTTTGTGACATTTAAAGTCAACATATTTCCCCTTAGCCAATCAGCAACCTTGTCAAGGCCCTTTTGAGCATTTTGAAATGCTTCATTCCAGGTAGTCCCACTAAAAAGAGAGCAGTATCGTCGGCAAAAGTAAAAACCTTGCCCCCATAAAGCTGTAGATCACACAGGACGTTTATATAGGCTAGAAAAAGGGTTGGGCCAACTATACTACCTCGGGGCACTCCGATTGAAACCGAAGCCTCATCACTCAACCATTCACCTATTCTGACTCTCTGAGTTCTATTGGTGAGATAATCCTTGAATAGCATTAACGGAGTACCTCTAACTCCCAGATTTTCTAATTTCACTAAAAGATGTGAGATCGAGACCGTGTCGAATTCTTTTGCAAGATCGAGGAAAACAGTAACACATCTTCTCTTATCATCCAGCGCAGTGATAATTGAGTTGATAAGATCGAGAACCGCATCATTGGTGGATTTACCGCGACGGAAACCATATTGAGAAGATGCGAGCAGATTGTTACATTCTAAAAACTTGATGAGACTGTCATTCATTATGCGCTCCAGGATCTTGGAAAGAGTAGGTAGAATGGAAATAGGCCTGTAGTTATTGACACGATCTTTTTCTCCACCCTTATGGACAGGTTTAATAAGCCCAGTTTTAAACGCAGTTGGAAATATCCCAGTGGATATAGCAAGATTGCAAATGTGTGCGATAGGAGCAGTTAGCAAATAGAGATATCTCTTGACAACCCTACTTGAGATTTGATCAACACCAACAGCACAGCTATCCTTTAGCCCTCGGATAAGTCTAGCCACTTCCTCTTCATCGACAGGCATTATAACTAAAGAATTAGATGGGGATGGTTGCGGGCGAGCATTAGGTACAGCTGCGAGGGGGTTTGCAGAAGTAAATTTCTCAGTTAGTTTTTTGCCTATATTTACAAAGTAGGTATTTACATTGTTAACGCTCTGCTGGTGGTTTTGAGACACAAGAGACAAAGAGTGGTCAACCATTTTGTTTTGGCCGCTAATCCCTTTAACTACTTCCCAAAGTTTCTTTTTATTGTTTCCGGCTCTCTCTATCTCTTGCCTCTCATAACTTCTCTTTGCCTTTTTAAGAACTGAAGTACAGAAATTCCTGTAGCATTTGTATGTTGTTTGTAAGACTTCGTTATCTGGGTCTCTTTTGAGTTTTTTGTGTAGGCTATCTCTGTTTCTCATACATCGTAACAGTCCCGGCGTTATCCAAGGCTTGTAGATGAGTTTACGCTTGGGAGTAGATGCGGGTTTAGTGCAATCTTTAATGGCCGAGGATAACAAGTTAATTAGGAGATCAGCTGCGAGGTTGGAGTCTTTGTACGCAAGAATAGGATTGAAATCTACGTTTTGCATGATATTATCTAACTGGTCAAAGTTAATGCGGTAAGTATTTTTATTTATTTTGGGCAAGGTAGTATTTAGGCTTAGGCTAACAGCAACACAGTCATGGTCTGTGATTGATGAGTCGAACACAAAACATGTGGCGTCCAACTTAGTCTTTATCATTACGTGGTCAATACACGTACGCCCATGCGTGGGTCTTGTATGACCGGGCAGCATTGAATGACTAGCTAATACGTTTAAGTACTCATAGGCACGTTTGTCCGGACTGTTTTGGACAATATCAATATTAATATCACCACACAAAATTATATTTCTAAAACTTGTTAGTTTAGATAAAAGTGAATCTATTGAATCAACAAAATTATTTACATTTTTACAACTTGGTGATCGATAAACTGCGATGATGCAAGTCTCTTCATTTAATTTTAAGATAAGGCAGTTTGCATCGTATACCTGTGGCTCCTCAAAACTACCTTTTAGAGATTTATTAACATAAATAATTACGCCTTCATTTTGTGTCGGATGACTAGTAGTAGTGGCATAAGTATAGTGCTCAAGATCGGGTACGTTATTATTAGAAGAGAGCCAGCATTCACTCAGAACTATAACGTCCCAGACAACTTTGGATCTCACAAGTAAGGTGGTAAAATTAGGCATATTACAGTTAACACTGCGTATATTCTGAGTAATTATATTTAGAGTACGGCTGTTTGAGGTAATCGTCCTTTTAACATCGTCGACGCTACAGTCAACCACCCGAGCTTTTGATAAAGAATCCAGATCCAAGCTAATACATTCGTTAGTTTGCATTATTGCCCTTCCTTATTTAAGTACTTGGTGTCACGATAAAAACGTGACAGATGAATGGAAATAGGTTAAATTTAAACTTGGATCCGGAAGTCTTCACAGTATGGCATATAATATTGGCGTGTAATAATGTGTACAAAATGATATTAAACTTGACATATTTTTTGATATTTTTTATTTTTATTTTATCATAGTTTAATAAAGTGAGTAGTTTATTTGTTAAGTGTGAGTGTGGGATACTGCAATTTGTTACAAACAATGACAAATAGATACATTCAATAAAGAAAAATGGTACATGCAAAAATAATAATAAAGTATAAAAGTAAGGTTTGTTATGAAACCAGGCCGAAAAAAACAGTAAAAAGTGCTGTCGCAGCAGTTCTAGTCACATGAAAAGGTTATGTATTTCAGTCTCCTCATTGACACGGATGGGAGTCGAACCCTCTTCTTTCTTCACAAACACCTTGCCAAATGATGTCCAGGCAACAGCAAGCTTTCCGTTCTTAACATATCCCCGTGCTACATAAAATACGTGTCTTGCTTTAGATGATAGGTATTCAGCTATATAAATAGGACGGCGTGGCCCAGGTAACTGCAAATGTTCAGAATGTAACAAGGCTTCCTTGCTCTCATGCTTGGCTTTGTTGTATTTTTTGTAGTTATATAGAAAAGATTCTTTATTGTGAACCGTAGTAAAGTCCACAACTATAGTCTCAGACTTATTGCGATAAATATCTCTGATAACTGATAACTCGACAGGAATATCAAGCCCCAAAGTATCGCTTAATTTTTTTACTAGGTCAGCCAAGACACTTTTATCTTCGTCCTTTTGCTTAGGTACGTTACGGATTTCTATAACCGAATTTCGAGCGTTCTTTTCGAGAATCTCAACCTGACTTTCTAATACCATAACTCGATTTTTGAATTGCGCATTTTCATGTTCAAGAGTATTAATTTTTTGCAACAGTTGCTCATGTTTGCTAGATATCAACTCAACTGAGTTTTGTATGTCTTTATTTTGTGATATTAAAGTGAGCAGAGCACTATTCAACATTTCAAATTTGCTGTCTTGCTGAGACTTTATCTCCGAAAACATATTCCTAATTTCATCGTTACTTGCTTCCGGCTGATTCGTAATTTCGTTGAAAGAACGTTTTTGCCGTTTTGTAAGATAGTAATTATTATCCTCCAGAGTAGTATTATTTGATGTATTGAGCGCAGAGTCCGATTTGTAGTGAATAGAATTCGACTTCGCCGGGTTTAAAAGTTGTTTACATGCTGGCAGCGCTGGCGGCGGAGAGCGTGCCGTTGACATTGTAAGAAAACGTAGGCCTAAATTTGTCGACGACCGACGGCAATTTACCTATTTTATTTCTATAGGCGGTGCCTGAGGGCCTAGTCAATTGGCAAACAAATTAAACGCTACGAAATCATCGCTACGATAAACCGAATGTATGGGATTGACATAAGCAAAAGTTACCTACGACGTAAAATTTACGCTAAAATAGACCTAATTGACAGTTTGACAAGCCAAGAATCGCTAATCTAGCGATCACTCAAACATTGAAGATAAAAATTCACACAAAATGGCGATTGTTTGATCAGCTGATGAAGGAAGAGTTGTGTTGTGTTGAAAGTTTTGTTTAAAATGCTCTTTTTAGGGCTATTGTGGACTACAATAATCAAGTGCTCAGGCGCTAAGGAAGAAAATTAAATGTTTCCCTACGTTGCTTGGAGCAAATTAACGAAATCCCGAGTTTGTTGTACTTGTAAATAGTTCTCGGAGTTCTCGTTTACGAACTTTCAAATATCTAACTAAGGTCTGCCGGGAATTGCGTGCTGATATAGTTGTTGCGATGTGAGTGACCAAATAAATGTGTGTCATGCAACATTTTCCGCAACGAAGAGCAAGTCGCTGAACAATTTGTAGGGGCTCTCAAACCATACAAACATTTTGGCCAAATAAATCCACCTAAGTACCTTTAATCTTGACAAGAAAGGTTAAGAATAAGACAACAGTAAGGGACTTTCTGTATAAATATTAAATGTAACCTATCCATAATGTCCATTTATCAATTTATAACTTAGATTGCCTACTTATTTGTTTTACAGGTTCCAATGTAGATTTAATTTGCCAGGTAGGTAGCTTAGAGTATTAAACCAACGCTCTAAGTGTAGTAAGGTGTACCTATTGACTATACTCTATAAATCTTATACAGACAAGCATCTTTCATAATAGGAAAAGATATTAGTCCTTATGTTCAAACGGTAAGTTTTAATAAATAAATTATTACTTACATAATAAAGGTAAGTATTATGCCTATTATTATATTGGGATTTACCAGGCAATGTCAGTTTTGTTAAAATTGCTAGAATAAAGAGTATTGACATAAAGATAAAACTATTTTATGTGGTTTTGCAGATTTGAGACGATGATTCAAAAATCTTAAATGTTACCTCATAATTTGGAGGATGGACTTCCTCAGAATGGTGAACAAACATGGTTATTTGGTAAAAAACAATATCAAGCAATTTGTATAATACATAGGTACTTACCTACTAACTTTTTATCTATGACAATTTTCTATAAGTAAGTATATTGTTCTAATTTCTTAGGAGATTCTGGATACCTTCAAAAAGCATGGTTAATGATAATAACAACAATATTTAATGCTGCATCAGACTCACAAGAAAGGAGGGGTGTGTACCACATGTCATATCCAACAATGAAACTGCATTGAACACGGCTTTGGCATCGTTGAATTTAGTTATTTACATGATTTTTCTTGTGGAGCTCTAATGTTGACAACGTTTTTATTCTACAAAAAGGAGCAGTCTGTGCCATAAATATATTTAATCCATAAAATAGTAATCTGGTTTATATGATGGGGAAAAATTAAGTATTAAGTTAATTTATTTCTAAGTTTATTGTGCTTTATTTAAAAAGATTTTTTTATGTACAAAAAACAGTACCTTCGTTGACAACATTTTTATTTTAAGAAAGGAACAGTGCCATAAATATATTTAACCCATAAAATAGTGATTTGGTTTATATGATGGGGAAAAATTAAGTATAAAGTTAATTTAGTTCTAAGTTTCTTGTATTTTATTAAAAAGATTTACTTAGGTAGGTACTAAAACAACAGATTATACACACAATTGGCATTTATTTTTATAGTTACATATAGTTTTAATGTCAATAAGAGAAAGTGAAGCCTCATATTTAATAAACTTTGACTTTGAGAGAGTTAGGTAAGGAAATAAGAATATATTAAGAAATACAACATTAATGTTATTTTTTACTTGATATTTAATTTTACTTGCAGTAGGTACCTATAGAAAATGTTTAAGTACCTACTTATATCAATTTCTACTAGTCATAACATTAAGCTATTGAAGTTGTACTTGATTCATTATCAACATACAAAGGTAATTATATGTATAAACTTGCATTATTACTATCCGATTATTAGATCTGGTGGGTTCTATTGTGTTTGTTATAATTTTTTTTTTCTTTAAATAGGTGGCTTAACATAAGGTGGCTTGTTATACATATAATACAAATTAAGTTCCATATCTAGCATACTCTGTAATAGTTTGGTTATTATCAATTTGGCGATTGTTGAAGTAATCTTTTGTAATTGTTGCTTGAGTTTGTAATGTTACTATCACATTTTTATTTGTGTGAATCTGTAAATGGTTTGCTGTTTCACATTTTCAGTGTTATACTTTTTATAGAACTGTCGATTCAGCTGTGAATATAAAATAAATAAAGAAAATTAATTGTTTTTAAATTATTTTTGGTAAATATATACTACCTAATAAGTTTTTAATTATGACAATTTTCTATAAGTAAGTATATTTTTCTAATTTCTTAAGAGATTCTGGATACCTTTAAAAAGCATGGTTAATCATAATAACACCAATATTTAGTGCTGCATCAGGCTCACAATAAAGAAGGGATGTGTACCACATGTCGTATCCAACAATGAAACTGGATTAAACATGGCTTAAAGTTGTACTTGATTCATTATCGACATACACTAGGGTAATTATATAAAATTAATTGTTTTAAAATTATTTTTGGTAAATATATAAATAATCTTATGTTTTATTTCGAAACATTATCAACCAACTCATAATTAATGGCAGTGAAATAAATAATGTAAAATAAATAAATATTTTAACTTGTCGCGTAGAGACCACGATCATGTCATTGTGTCTGTGAAGGCGTTTATTTAATAAATGATTTGACTTTTATTTTCAATTATTTTCGGTACCTACCGCTATAAATAAGTAACAATGAAGCAATCCTATATTAAGGCGATGTTGTCATCATCGTCATCCTATGAACGTCCTGAACGTTCCCACATGAACGACAGCACTAAGGCAGACTGGGCTATAACAGGCTAAGCCCTGAGCCAATACAACCGCAGTGTGCTTTACGTGCCTTCCGAAGCAGGGAGGAGCTCGAGACGCTTTTTATTTGGTTATCCATCTTTTAACTCGGTAATGTGAAAGTTGCGTAACTGGCAAGATCACAAACCAGGGTGGCGCGGGCGGGGACTTTTTGCATTAGTTGAACCTCTAGCATTACCCTTTATGTACTTGTACATTGCTTCGCTAGTTTGCATATTTTAAAATTAGTTTTAAGTTAACTAGCAAAACAATGTACTTGGAATGTTTTTAATTTTATTTTATGACAATAATCAATTAGAAAAGTAATTTTTTAGGTGTTGTAGTTACTTTAGGCGATATACTCATACAAGATGCAAACGTTTTAATCACTACCTAGTGGGTACTCGCATCTAAGATCAAACTGTATAAATGTTAGCGCGGTTTGTAACATTTAGTGTTATCACTTATTTCATTACAGACGGACGTCAAGTTTTTAATATTTGAGAAATTCTTCGCAGCAAGCGTTTGCTTGTGGTCTTCAGTCTTAATTTATTTATATTATAAGCTGAAAAATGGGTTTGGTCTCATATCAATGTCATATTATGGTAGGTAAGTCACTCGTCATCTAGTACTTATTTACAAACGTGCTTGCCTGGCGAACTTCCGGCGAAAAAAGCGATTGATTCATTTTTCAAATTGTCTCAAGGAGTCTGACCCGAATTTCTTAGTAAGTTTAAGTTTAATTCACTAAAACTCAAAAGGATAGGAGTCGTAACTACCTATTATTAATCTTACATAAGCGTAAGATTATCATCAAACAAAAAAATACTAAGACAAGCCTGTATGTTCTATATCCCTTAGCTTAGCTTATCGAATTTGATGAGCGATTTTGACGCTGTCACCGGTCGAGCGTTTGCCAGTTGACTAGGCCCTCTGGAGCGCGCGTGTAGCAGGTAGCGGGGGAAGCGGGCGTGGCTACGCAGGGGATGCGCGCGCGCTGGCTAATTGCAATAGACTAAGCTTGAGGTGCACTCACGGATTGAGATCGTCTTTTTCTAGCGGCCGTCTTCGGTCGCACTCGCGCACTGCAATAACTCCTTGGTGTTTATAAACTCCTAGTACTTTCTGTTAATTATTTTGTATGAATTTAATGAATATTTTTTTAAGTAATTAATTAATACGGAGCACTTAAAACACGTCTACACTGGGTAGAATCCGAGAGGGGAGGGGAAAAAAACATACAACCGAATTGAGAACCTCCTCCTTTTTTGAAGTCTGTTAAAAATCACAGAAATGATCGTTCGTTTTACGCGCGACGAGGCGACACGTTGCGACGGGCGACGACGACGTGGAGCGTGGGAGCCGAGCGGCAACCTACTACATACGCGCGCCTGCCCGGGAGGCGTGCCGGCCAAACGTCTAAACTGCGGAGTTACAACCCCCTGGTATTACTTAGCCTTTGTTACTTTGTAAATTCTGGCCCCTGTCTGCCTTTGCTTACCTACAGATGGATTCTCAATAATTAAAAATATCAATTACCTGAAGACATTGTAATAAATGATCTCTTGTAGTTTGTTGAATTGAATCCATTATTTCTTCATAATATATACTTATATATATATATATATATATATATATATATATATATATATATATTACATAATATATAGCTTGGGCTGACATTACCAGACACACTTTTCTGGCGTTTTCAATTAATACACCTTTTGAAATACGTTTTGGCAAGACTTCTCATTAGATTTGGAGAAATTAAGATCATATCTGTGTTTAATGTTAATTTTTAAATATTTTAGCGTTTTTATTAACGCTTAAATATTGATTCAGGCAAACCATGGACCACCAGGTCACCGATCATGGGTTGCCTGAAGTTAGCTGCGCTTCGCAGCGTTTAAGCCTTATGACTAAAATTTTACCTACGCTATATACTCACCGAATGATGCGATGGTTGACCCGCCTTGCAACCTTAGGAGAGGACAGGGGTGGGGGAGGAAACGAGATGGTTGCAGCCCAGCTGCTGTGATGCGATGTGACGCCTGCCTAGTGGTAGCGTGCCTCGCCTGCCGACTCCTCGAAGGCTCGTCCAAATCGCCTCCGTACACACGTCCGTTCCACCGACCCGAACACACCCAGTCCTCAGGCCTCCGATGGCCAGGTAGTACCACGACCAGGCCCAATAACGCGTGCTAATCCGCCGTCGATTTACGACATATACGCTGCCGTATGCGTTCGTCCGTTCGATTAATTAACAACAGCATAGCCTCCGATGGCTGTCTACATTAAGATCGACAAGATATTATCCGATTTCTTGTTCGCACAACTCACGCGCCGATGCGTGTGGTGAGTTTTCCCAACTGAACACATCGACTTCTCAATAAACGCGAGCGCGGGTCCTGCCGTCAGGACTAACTACGCAAACAATTCTCGCGGGGTTTTCTAACCGATTTTCGAAAATGTGATGCTGTTCCACCGATGGAATTTCAACTCAGCAAACCGTAAGCAGACCGTCGCCGTCGTCCGCCATTACCGAAAACGAACGATTATTGAACTGAATGACATACGAATGTCAAAGTCAACTGACAGTTTTTTTTCTATATATTTTCTCTATCTTTGTGGCAGGCAAAGTACCACATCCGTGCTGCCTTTGGTTTAGAACAAATATACTTAACGGATAAAATGTTTTCTAGAAAAATTCGAGTGGGATTCGAACCCACGACCTTTGGATCCAAAGGTCGTGGGTTCGAATCCCACTCGAGCTTCCTGAGACTTGTTTGTTTTTTTTTCTAGTAAACATTTTATCAGTTATCTATATAGCATTGTGAATGCAAAATTTCAATAATAAAGATAAATATACTTAAGCAAAATTTTTAGCTACCGAGGTCTGACCTCGGTATCCATGTGGTTAAGGCTGCCGTCCGTAATGCGGAAGGTGCGTCGTTCGATTCCCGCCTAAAGTTGTCGTCTTTTTTCAGTGTTTAAACATTATATATCTGTGTTTGTTTACATTTTGATTTTGACATAATGCCAAAGACGATATGACAGCCACAGTAGCGACAACTAGCGGTAGCGTGGCGAAGTTACGGTCAGTTTTTCAATTCAGATAATAACGTAAGAGGGTGCCGCGCGATCGCAAAACCTGACATAAGTCTCCTAATAAACTTCAAAGCAAAATCAATCATATTGATATTTAAAATTAGAACTATTCTGCTTTGAAGTTTCAGACCTAGTAATTTGATTAGAGCGATGTTTTTATTCTGCGAAATGTACAAAACCATCTTGCGCGTGTGTTAGAAATTAAAATTTACTTTTTTAAGATGGGGGCGACCTGCGAAATATCAATACAAATATTGTCATGTAAGAATTATTATTTCATGCGTACAATTAAGAAAGTTGTCGAAAAAAAATTTTTTTTGTAGTCATTACATTTATGTATTGTTTGTCATTGTTTAAAGAATTTGTTTCATTTTCAACAAGGCCACGACCTTGTGCAATGATCAGGCTAACTTACGTAAGTTCTTTATGTATTTAACTAATTCAGCGCATAGTACAAGTAACTTAAAAATACGTAAGTTTTCACAATTTCGGATTATAAACTACTTAATAAATTAATATTTATCATATTTACTTTCGATAATTAAATCAAATTTAAACATGACAGGAAATAAAACATTTTTATAATAGATAGAATACGAGAGGATTGCGTAAAATGGAATTCAGGAGTTGCCAGAAAGAATACTGAAAATTGTATGTAAACATCATAAAGAACGGATTTCACCTAGGTAAACATTATTTTTTTTGTTAGAATTCATGTAGTTTGATTAGTGACAGATTCTTTCAGTTTCAGGACAAGTTAGGAAAACTTCATACGTTTTGGTTGTTTTTCTTAACTTTATTTTTATCACTTAAGGCTCATCATTTTATTACTTTAATGCCCGCCTTCCACTAAGAGCGGAGCGGGCTCCGTACGGACTCCGTTTAACTCGCAACGGCAATCTTCATAGAAGTGAGTTCACAGAGTTTGATAATATTATTATTTATTATCAAAATGTCCGAGGCTTGAGGACAAAGACTAATGACCTTTATGCAAATATTTTGTTATCCAACTATAAACTGAAACGTGGCTGAATTCTAGCATAGGTGATAGAGAAATAATCGATTCAAGATATAATGTGTATCGCAGGGATCGTTTGTGTGGCGAAAACTCAAAGAGGAATGGAGGAGGGGTTCTTATAGCTGTCTCACGCGACATCGAGTCAAACAGGATAGACGATTGGGAGAGTGATTGTGAAGACCTATGGGTCACTATCAACATTAATACAAATACGGGTAAAAGAAAAATTGTTATTTGTGCTGTATACCTTCCTCCACCTCTACGTTTGGATACACTTAATAAATTTTTAAATAGTGTTAGTACTGTAACAGATCTTGTTGACGATGTTGTAATACTGGGTGATTTTAACATCCCTTCTATAAAATGGTCTTCCAGTGAGGACTCTGTTGGCTTGAGCCCTAGTGACTAAAACAACCAACTAGGCTACGGGTTAGTCGATTTTATGTCTGTTAGTAGCTTATATCAGTTTAATGGGTTTCACAATGCAAACAACAGAATCCTCGACTTGGTACTTAGTAATTATCTAATTTAACGATAGGGCCACCCTTCGACACCTTAAGTACTTTAGATGTCAACCATTCTTGTTTGTTGCTTCATATACCTTCTGCTACTTCCCGTAAATTTCTTAAGGCTAAAGCCTGTGATACTTTAAATTTTTACAAGGCCAACTATGAAAACGTTATATCTGTTCTAATGGGTGTTGATTGGTTGGCTAAGTTTTCTGAATGTCCCAATGTAAATGCAATGGTCTCAGCACTTTATAATATTATTAGACATGCTATTAGTAATAACGTACCTAAGCGCGGCACCGCCAAGTCAAAATTTCCTCCTTGGTTTAGTTATGCATTAATACAAAGATTGTCGGAGAAAGACAGGCTAAGGCGTAGATACCAGAAGTACAAGAATCCAATGGACGCAATTTCATACAGCGTACTTCGTGGTCATTGTCATAAGTTATATCACCAATGTTACTCTCGCTACATGCAGGTGGTCGAGGCCGATATTGTAAAAACCCTAAGTCATTTTGGCGTTTCATTAAGGCAAAAAGAAAAAAATCTACATCTGTTCCCTCTACGATGTATAGATTAAATGGTACTGCTAGCACAGGCACTGATATAGCTAATATTTTTGCCTCCCAATTCAGGACCCATAGCGGTGGAGACCGCAACGAGTCCGGCGGTTCTTGTCCTGCTTCTCTAAACTCTTTGAGTCATTGGTTTACCCTATCTTGACTATGCATACGGATCCTATCTTGTCTCCTAGTCAACACGGCTTTAGGTCCGGTCGCTCGACCGTAACTAATCTGAGTGTCTTTATATCAGGCATATCAGGGGCCCTCGACCATGGTGCGGAGGTTGACGCTATTTATACAGACTTTGCTAGCGCTTTTGACAGGGTCTGCCATACCACACTACTTAAAAAATTAGAGCACATTGGCGTACAGGGATCCCTTCTTCATTGGTTCCAGTCGTATTTGGCAAAAAGACTTCAGGTAGTGTCTGTTAACGGATATGAGTCATTGCCTTATCACGCTGTAACGGGAGTGCCGCAGGGGTCTCACCTTGGACCTGTTCTCTTTTTAATATTTGTGAACGATATAACCTCAGTTATTAAAAATTGTAATTGTCTAATATTCGCAGATGATATGAAAATTTATAAAATCATTTTTTCACTCCGTGATTCCCAACTTCTTCAGGACGACTTATCTGGAGTTGCCAATTGGTGTGAAGTAAATAAGATGGAGTTAAATGTTAGCAAATGTAAGCATATTAAGTTCACTAAAAAGAAAGCGCCAATTGAGTAAACATACATGGTGGAAGGTATAACACTGGCCCAAATAAATAAAATCACAAACCTTGGCGTTATTATGGACAGTAGACTGCGGTTCGTGTCGCACATTGATGCGATTGCCAATAAAGCCGTTCGAATGCTTGGATTCTTAAAGCGTAACACCAGACATTTCCTTAATGCAAATACCAGAATCATGCTATTTAATTCTCTGGTGAGAAGTCACCTGGAATATTGTTGTATTGTCTGGAGCCCTGTATATAGTGTTCATTCGCAGCGGGTTGAAAGCATTGAACGCGCATTCACAAGGTACTTGGCCTATGTCTCGAGCGGTATCTCTCATCGATGCACTTACGACCAACGTCTCGACTTTTTTAATATGCAGTCATTGCGTACTCGCCGAATGATGTACGATTTGGTTTTTTTGCACAAGGTAGTAAACTACAAAATTAAATGCCCCAATATTCTTGAGCGCATTAGTTTAAACATACGCTATAAGTTATCACGACATGCTATAGTCAGGTTATTCTCAACGCCATTGGTGAAAACTAATGTTGGAAGTAATTCTCCACTAAGAAGAATTTGCACTGAATATAACACGATTAACGGTAGGGTGGACGATCTGGATATATTCCATGATTCTCAGCCCACCTTTAAGAAAAAGGTGCTGGAACTACTTGCATAGGGGCCCCCCACGGTCCAAAATGTTTTATCTTGGTTATTTGGTTTTGTTGTTATTGCTACTGTTTATTTTTTTTAATTTTAAATTTTGTTTATTTTAATCTCGCTTTATATTTATATTTAATTTCTTATTTCAACATAAATTTACATTTGCTTTATATACCTATAATAGGTGTGCATATCAGACCATGGCCTTATATTATTTTTACGCTGTATGTATTAAGTACACTGTTGGTATGTCTAATAAATAAATAAATAAATAAATAAATAAAAGTGCTTCCACTGTGAATGAGCGGACGGAGCGGATCAAAAGAGTACAAAGAGTTACAAAAGTGGTCACAGAGTTCAGCGGATTTCTAACGGACTCCGTAATGACTCAGCTCAACTCGCGATGCATGATTTCATAAATATGCTTCCACCGCGAGTGAGTAAGTGAAGCGGATTGAACGAGTTAAAATGGGTCCGCTACGTCATGGCGTCGCACGCTAGTTTTGAACGGATCCTGCGTACACCCCCGCCCCCTTCGCCGTCCCTGCCCCTTTCCTCGCCCGCTCTGGTCTGTTTTTGTGCGCTACCTCGCTCATGGCCGCTGACAATGGAAGGCAAACAACTCGCTCGTCTGATCCCTCTCATTTCCAACCTCACTCGCTCCGCGAAGCCCGCTGGCAGTGGAAGGAAAATTCTGAAACTCTTTCTTAGTGGAAGTGCACAACTATTTTTACTCCGGCCCGCTCAGATCATTAGCTTAGTTTCCTCTCATTACCCTTTTTTAGTGGAAGGCGGGCATTAGGGTAAAGTTTTAGGATGGCATTCCATTTTTGAGACTTCCGGAGGAGCGACGCCGCCGAAATGGTAGCATTCTGTTGAGGTAGTTGACGCGGAGAGATTCATTTTACGGAGGATTTCCGTGCTGAAATTACAAGTTTATGTCGCTGCCTCGCCACGCCGCGCGACTTAACCTTAACACCGCGCGTGCTTCGAGAGACCTCGCCGCCAGAAATTGGAACGTAACAGTGCCTGACGTCTGGGCGCGAGACCCGTTTCCTCGTCGGTCCCAGCCGCAACCTCCTGCGTCGGCTGTAAGGCGAGCTGACACCGCCTAGCGGACTGGCAGGAGTGGACGGTTTTTTTTTACCTGAACTTTTTTTTAAATTCCCCATTTTTTTTATTTATTAGGGTATTCATAACTTACTATTACCTATATCCTTTTTTTTCAATCCAACTACAGAAGCGTTGGTAAACTTATAAAACTTTGAGAATCTGCGAGATCGACCAGTGTTGTGAAGTTGTCGGTTAACGTCGTCTCCAGGTCCGGATCGAATGTACGGTCCTGGCGCCCATTATTCTTAATTTTATTTCGATTTAACCCCACGGTTTTAGGTTTTTATACGGTTATCTGGTTAAACGCTTACTTAATTATTATTTTTAATAGACCGTGTATTTTAATTTTCTTTTCTACATAATACTCCGGACGGTACTGGTTTTATCCCAACCACCCACGACCATAGCTCTAACCGCCGAAACATTAGCTGGCTGGTTAGGTAGTAGAAGGAACACTATAACCCAATGTACTCGCCATGGGCGCGACGTTTCATTATAGGCGTATTAAGATACGCCTAGCGTCACCTAGCGTTATATCGTGAAGTTAACGTGCCATGAACCCCTGTGAACGAACAACGCGCGCCCGCACATCTCTCTCTGCCAGCGGCTTCTAGACGTACGCACGCATACGCGCCCTGGTGTCTCCTTGGACTTAATGATATTGCCTGTGTTATCCTTAAGAGAAATAAGTGAAGTGACTGTGCGTCAGGAATCGACCACATCGCTGCCCCGTCTCCTGCCTTGCCCCACCACTCATCTACCAAGTAAGTCGCATGCCCTCATTTCCGCAACCTAACCAAACCTTTTGTTCTGGGTCCACAACCTGCTGTTACTACGAACGCCTTTCGTCGTAACACCCAATTTATTTAAAATTAAAATTGTCATAGTCATAGCTGGGTCACTTTTGACCCATAGGATTTTCTTGGGTTTTAGGGTGTGTAATAGCTTTGTAATAAGGTTTAGATTGATTTAGACAGTAAATTAAAGGTGACAAAATTATAAGAAAATTTATTTGTAATTAAATTGAAATTGACCCGTCGGGGCAATTTCGACCGATAGTTTTTTTTTTGTATTTTCGGCCTAATAAAATAGAATGAGGAATGTAAATGCTAACCACCTAACTTAATATTTAAGAAAAATTGTTACTAACCCCGTAACTAGATAGTAGTAGTAAATTAAAATTAATATTTTTATTTTATTGTTATTGAATGGAATTTAGGGTGTCTTAGTTGTATTCTTTTACAATATACTAACCGTACCTAGCCGTTGAATATTTTATGGTTTTATTTTACAAACAACCCACCGAAGCTTGCGTTTGGGATTTTCTTCCTTTTCCCCAAGAGGGACAAAATCTCGAATGTAACACCTTGTCGGCATGGAAGGGGGACGGAGAGAGCCCCACTTGACCACGCTCCCCTTAGGGGGTGGGGCATGCTTGAGGTTGCATTCACTCAGTTCAACAATAGGCGATAGGTCTCACGTGCACGGGGTTGTCGAGGTCGAAGCTGCCGTGTGGGTCGGTGCCGCCGTGTGGGTTGCAGCCGCTCGAGCTGCTGGCGGCGCTCGAGTCGCACTTCACCACGCTAAGGGAAAGCACTTCGTTATCAACTTACAAACGTCCCACTGAGCACATGAAGAGATAGCATGTGTAGAGCCTAAAATGATGACGACATAATAATATCTTAATCGCGCTATCACAGTTTTTGATCTTTTTTGTTGTAAATAGCAATTAAGGTGATTATTTAATAGTTTCTGGGAGTTATTGTGTTTTATTAATATACTTGACCAGGCATTGGTCCTTCGAGCCGGATAGCTGTGAACATGTGAGATAATGAAAAAGTGATGAAATATTGAAGTTATAATAACAGTGTCGGGTTGGATTTCAGTCGTTATCATCTAATCAGCCGAAAGACCAGACCACTGTTAGACAAAGGCCCAACGATCTCTACCACGACCAGTCATATGCTGCTTGCATCTAACAGCTTCCCACGACCTTCGTTAAATCGTCAGTCCACCTTGGTGATTTCAGTGTATGTATTGTATGTGCCGTCAGGCAAGAGCCGTGTCGCATAGCGGCTCATTAAAAGAATACTACGACCTTCCCTGGGGATAATACTCTTCCCTTGGGTGACGTAAAATGCGACTAACGGACTAAAGACTGCACATCGGCGTAAGCTCACCTCCTATCACGCTGAGCACATGTGCAGTTGTAACTTGGTGTGCTGTGGACTGTGGCATTGGACTGCTTCTGAGGTCCCCATTGCCTAGTCTTTAACTAAACCATCGGGGATAATAGTTGTGGATCTATGTATGTACATATTTTATGTATACCTCTCCGTAAGCACGTTGGGCTGTTGGGGCCGGCGCGACTGCGGTGCGATGTCCAGCGCGGGGCCGGCCGCCACCGCGCGCAGCACCGTCAACCGCCGCGAGCGGTCCCCCGCCTGAAGGCGATGCTACTGTTACCGACTGCCACTCGCCAATCCAATTGATAGCCCTCTTTATACGAGGTTGGTTATGTGCGAATCTACTTCAAAGCCAGGTTCGAAGGCCTCGATAAAGACCCGGGAGATAGAGGTCCTAATCTACTAAAACGCCTTGTACCATTCCATCACTTGTTGTCAGAGTACTTCGGGATCGTGGATAGCCGACTCCAAATTCTACCCTACAAGACGGCCTGCCGATGGTCAGGAAGCCTGGGATGGTTTAGGCATCCTCGAGACTCCCGTGAGACTCGTGCAATGCGGCTATTAGGGCTCGCATCCCATAGTCACGCAAGCCTTATTACAGTAGATGGAGACGGGCAAACTTTAACCTTGTTTGAGTGTTTAGCCTCAACCACACGTCGCAGTACGTCGACAGCGACCCAACAACCCTTGCAGTGCAGGGTTCTTGTTCGTTTCATAATTTTATCAAGAACTTTGTATAGACACAAGAAAAGCAATGAATATTTTAATTTGATTTGATTTGAATGCGAGTTTACGTTACTATTTGATCAAGGCGATGGTAACTACAGTGTGTATGAGTACAAACTTCTCGGTGACCGAGTGGCCCGATAACCGGACCGACTACGGCGATGACGACGACACGCTATATTATTATTGAAGGGAATCCAGCATTTTATCGCAATTTCTTTCAACGATTTTCATTACCCATAAAACGATTCGCAGAACTTTTTGTACAATATTTAACAAATTCTAGAATTAGGTTACATCGCAATTTCATTTCCGCAAATATTAATTATCTACAAACACAGTTCATCGTTATTTTTTTTTCATGTTTTATACATTTTCTCGAAATAATGTTACATCGAAGTTTTGTTACCCATATTTTTGTTTCATCGTAAGTTCAGTTTGCAAAATAATTGAAACATCAATTTTTACTTCAATAAATCAATGTACATCAAAAATACGATTTCATGCAATTAATTGTTTCTGTGCGTAATGTCTTTTTATTTCATAAAAGTCATAGTTTTAAAAAGTATTATTGTAAATGTCCATAAATTTATTTTCTATTACTACTATGATGTATACTTACCTACGTTAAGCAGTAAGTTTGTGCTTAAAAAGTCAGTGACAGAAACGAATCGCGGCAAAACCGACTCCACGTAGTCTTGTCTGCCCTACGCTAGAGTCTAATTCAATCCCGCGTAGGCGCGGAGGGGCGAGGTGGCCCGCGAGCTGAGGAGCAGGTGGGTTTAACGCTTGCCGACGTGGCTGAGGCTGGCCGGCGAAGCCGGCCAGCAAGCCGAAGCCGCGGTGGTGAGCGAAATCCATCTGCGACGATAAGCTCGCGTGGGACCGCCGGAGCCTCGCAGCGCCGGAGCCGTGACAGAAAACATGCCTGCTGCAAGCTTGCCTGCATGCTGCATGCTTGCCTGCATGCTGCATGCTTGCTTGCATGTTGCATGTTTGCCTACACGCTGCACGCTGGTTTGATCATATTATCAATAAGTTTTATCTTATTGCATGTATGCTTTTGGAATATTATGTCTTCTGAACATTATGGCAAATAAAAAATATGCCTTTTGTTACTTACGCTTATCAAAATTATGCCTTTCTTTGGTTATGCCTTTTCAATTTTGGCCATTCACGTTATGCGTTATGAAATATTAATATAGAACTGACTGCAACACAATTTATCGTCAACAGGCGAATGCATCGTTCGATGAAACGTTACTGCGATAAAAAGTGAAAAAGTATTATGGGTTCCAATATATATTTTAATATGTTTTTACGAATAGTTTCATCGATAACTTAATACTTTTATGAAATGTAAGTTCGATATACCGTTTTTCTGGTAATGAAAACAACATTAAAAGATTTTTTAAAAGAAACGTTTTTCGATGATATAAAGCAGCGATGATTAACTATTTGATGAGTTGAAAAAAAAATGTATAAAAAATCGTGGAATAGTTTTCGGTAAAATGAAATTCGATATCAAAAAAATCTGTATTCTAATAGACACCCATTATTGAGTCCTGCCACTAATAAAATCAGGTAATTAGTGGTAGGTTATGTTTAAAGTCTGCCTGGCTAGTTCCAACAGAGAAAAGATAGCCAATTCCTCAATAGTTGAGAATTCCTGGTGACATACGGTTCCATCATCAGCTTTATCGTCACTGGCTCGATGCACTTCCTTGTGGTTCGTGAGTCGGTAGTGGTCATTCTTACTGGGTCGCAAAGGTGAAAGCAGATAAATATCGAACCAATAATATAACATACCACGGTGGGAGAGACACTGTTGGGCTTGGGGCTAGCAGTTTCGGTGGCGACGACCTTGTCCGACACGGACACTGACGTGGTGGAGTCGGCTTTGCGCGTGCGCGCGGGCGGGCGCGCGGGCGGGCTGCGGGTGCGCGCCGCGAACAGGCGGTTCAGCTCATCCAACTTGTTCATTATTATCTTATATGTCTTGCATTCCTCTGTCTGAAACAACTGATTGATTTAAATCTACTCTTTAATACACGTACGCTGATGTTAAATAACCGCCCTACTGCATCAAAGTCGCAGTTTAGGCAGGCCTCTAACACGGTGGATCGACGATCTGCAGGCCTATTCTCTAAATCGAATAATGATTAACACCAAAGAAAATTCGTCGTACATTGCGCGCGCGCTCTATTTTTCGCGTATTTTTCACTAGCAATAGGCACAGTACACAGCAGCAAAACAATGCTGCCGGTGCAGTTTATTGCAGTTCCGATTTAAAGAGTACTATTGCTACCATAGAAATAGTTGTACGACTACTCCGGACGGTATTTTCACGGGTTCGGATCGGATTCGGATCGGATGTAATGCGAAACCGCTCTGACTCTCAAAGTGCCTAAACACATGTGTGTACCGTATGCGCTCTAGTAAAGATAGTGACATTGATGTGATCAACAAAACTAATATTTTTTTATTACTGTAACGGTGAATGACCGCACATTCCGTCATATCAGCATTTCACATTAATAGCATTTATTTTATAATTATTAAATTTTCTTTGTAAACAATATTTTTAGTTACCGACTAGCACTCGTCGCATGTACTCATTATAGTAATTTATCATTTAACTTTAGTATTAATAAACTGTTATCAATCAAATCTACTATCATTTCAAGTTTGTACGGAACACCGTACATCTTTATGGTCCTTCGAGCTACGGACCCCGCGAGTGTGTTTTGATTACGGGTCGTTAAAATCAAATTAAGGCCGTACGGGTGTGGTACTTTGCCTACCAACATTGACGGACATAGAAAAAAACAGGTCGGTAAATTTGACATTCGTCGTATGTCTTTCACTTAACCTTTTTTTGTTCGGAACACGGAATGGCGGATCGGTCCGCTTACGGTTTGCTGTATTGATTCCCATGGCTGGGACAGCCCAGACTTTATTATATGGTGTAAGACCAACCGCGGATTGTACGCGCTTATACGGCAGGATACGCGTCGCGTTGGTAGTGATTTCGGTCGGTTCGGGTCGGCACATGCCCACGTGCATTGATTGTGAATTATCAGTTAATCGGCTTAAATCGTAATAATCTAGTGCAAGCCGCTTCGGAAGCGACGAGTGATATATTTTATCGGAACAAACGCAACGGCTTCTTTGTAACGACGGTGGCTTATCGGTAAGCCAAGGACTAAGTGCTCACTGATCGGGAACGGACGTGTGTGTGGAGGTGATCTGGGGAGCCTCTTGGAGTCGGCAGGCGAGGCAACGCTGCGAGAGGCCAGTAGCCACACCACGGCAGCTGGGCTGCGACCATCTCTGTTCTCCCTACCCCTGTCCTATCCTCAGGTTGCAAGGCGGGTCAACCAACGCATCATTCGGTGAGTACATAGTATTTCAGTTTAGTCACATTTTAGTTAGTAAGTTAACCGCTGCGAAGCGCAACTAGTTTCAAGCAAGCCATGATCGGTGACCTGGTGGTCCATGGTCTGTTTGAACTAACGAGTGATCGTGTTAAATCGCAGTGGAGGTGTAGAAACAATAAGTGACACGTGGAACTTACAGTGACGTTCACATCATCAGCATTACTAGCAGCAATTAGTGTTTAGCAGTGAATATCATAGCTACAAAACTTCTATCATTCTTTTATTCTTGTTCTATCAATCAACATTTTAAGAATGGAAGACATCGTTGCTACGCAATATCAGCATATGCAAAGCATTGAAGGCGTTTATACCAACTTCAAGAAAGATAGACCGGAACGCCACACCTACTCTAACATCCGTAGGCGGATATCAACATTAAAGCAAATTTTAAGGAGTTCAACAGCAATCATATGCAGCTTATTGACTATCAAAGCGAACATGATTATTTCAAGCTCAATCATTATCAGAAAACTAAAGATTACTATCAAGAGCTTGTTGAATATATACAGCTCTACTCTTCGTATACTGAGGATTCTTCCGGACATAAAAAGCCTGAAAGGCTGCAGCTTGGCATGTCGCTGGTGCTTGAAACATCCAAGTTAAGACCATCGCCAGCGTCAAGCGGCCGAGGTGCAATCTCGCCGCCGCCGCCACTCGCAGCCATCGCCACTTCAGCCGTTGCCGATGTATATGTTGATGCCCCTTCGATGCCAGTGCCTCAACTAAGAACACCGCAGGGTTCTCATCCAAAGGAAACAAAGAGTAGCAGCACTAGTAGCAACTTAGATGAAATGCTTCGGAAGCAAAAGAGTAATTTTAAAACGTTTTCTCGCACTATCACCAACATTGACTTCAATAATATCTCCGAGAAATGGGAGTTCGAGGACGTTTTAAAACACATTGAAACGCGTCGGGCTGCTATCGATAGTTTACACTGGGAGATTGATAGAGATTTGAGATTTTATTAGCAACAGCTTTAGCTAAGGTGTTTGCTGCAGATGGTACCTATCACACCATGCGAGCACTCATCGATCAGGCTCGCAGATATCACCGAGAATGCAGCACAGAGGCTTCGATCACCTCGCCGTCGTTGCAAAGGAGTGGTGTTTGGCCTTGGAGCTCAAGAAAACAACAGCAAGGGTTCTATTCATCTAACAGCATCAGCGATACATAGCAACTTCACATTCAGTACCGATGTCATAATAAGGAGCAATCTCATAAACAATCTTCCAAATCAATCATTCTACTAAACCATCGTGGCCGCATATTGAAAATATTAAATTAGCAGATCCCGAATTTTACATCAGTAGACCTGTAGACCTGTTGCTAGGCGCAGATATCTATTCCCTTATCATGTCGGGAGGGATCATCAAAGGAGATAACGAATTACATCCCATTGCGCAACAGACCTAGCTTGGATAGATACTGTGCGGCAATGTCAAAACTTATCAATGTAACGTGATCTTAAGCAATACTGACGACATCCAAAGGTTTTGGTCAATTGAAGACAATGCTGATAGCACAGAAGGAATGTCATTAGAAGATCATCATTGTATTCAATAATATGCCGACCAAACGACTCGCCTCGCGAAAAATATCACGTTACCACGGCTCGAGTTAATGTCTTGTCTATTACTATCAAAATTAATAGACTTAGTAGCTAAAACTCTTCCCAATCACAGCATCAAAATGTTTGGATGGACAGATTCCAACGCAGCACTAGGGTAGATTTAGGGCGACTCCAACCGATGGAAAGCATTCATCGCAAATAGGGATGAACAAATCAAAGCAGTTATGCCTCCAGATTGTTGGCGACATGTAAGATCCCAAGATAATCCAGCTGACTGCGCCAGCAGATAAATGACTTTTAAGCAACTGCAGCACGCCGATCAGTACAAGAAAGACATCGACTTACGGCGGCGATTGAACCAAAAGCACTTGGCCGTACTTTTGAAGAATCAGACTTCCAAAGTAGAAGCCGAATATAATTTACTACAATGATTTGAAACCACTATTAACAAGCAGCACAAAATCATTAACCAACACATAAACCTTAATTTACCTGTTACACGCCTTGGCGTTGCTGTAAGTGCAACAGGTATTTGTTTAAAATAAATAAATAAATAAATAAACAAGTTAGAAAGATATACTTTAGTACAATGAAAGAAAAAATTCAAGATATCATACATAACAATGAATTCGCACTATAATCTATAATTGTAAACAATGTTTTGCTGAATCTTAGAAACATTCAAGAATATTTACTCGACACAATTACAGACCTTCATCATGGAACATTTAATAACATCTGATCACCCCCGAGCAACTAAAGAATGAACTAAATATAATTTTAGGGCAGCTATCGAAAGATTTATCTTTGCCAATAAACAACATGATGGGAGGACTGCCTAAATTATATCATTTATTAAAGGTCAAAGCAAAAATGACAAAAGATTTTTTTATATTTGAAATTAGACTACCGCTAGTAGCCAGAGATTACTATGAGATTTATCAACTCATACCTATTCAACTCAGAAATCAAAGCAACATGATCAGCATTGAACCTGTAGCAGAGTACATGGCCTTGAATATTCAAAAAGACTCTTACTTACCTATGACTCAATTAGATAATCAAAAATGCAGTCAATACGATTAAATTACCTACCTGTACTTACTACAAAAACCAATTTTTCAAATGACGTCAGACAACAGTCTATGCTTAAAGAATGACGTATTAACACAATGCGTTACTAATTCTGAGACATGTGAATCAAAGTGGCAGGAATTACATAAAATAAATAGCTATTTGTTTTCATGTTGCGGACCGTGCACTGTCCGTGTGATATGTGAGAATCAATTTTCATCTGAACAATTGAATGGCAGCGGAATTATTAGTCTCGGAGGTAACTGTATGATCAAAAGCGAGCAATTTACAATATACTCACATCATCAGAGAGAAAACAGTCTCCATACAGAAGCAGATATACCAAAAATCCCGAAACCCACCCAGCCATCATCGTGAGCCTTTTTGATTGCACCCTGAAGCCTCCGGAAGTGATGTCCCTTTGGAAAAAGGAGATATCCTTCCGGAAGCACAAATATGCGCCAATAAAAATTCTGTCGATCCCGAACGCAAAACTGAGGGTTGAGTTCGAGCGCAGAGAGCAGTGCGAGGACCACCTCTAATGATCCTGAAGGGTGTATCTAAGGATGTTGCCCGCGAGGAGTTAGTGGAGGTCCTTGTGACCCAAAATGACGTTGGCGTCTCCCGGCTCTGCTTTCTGACCTCAAACAAAAACCCGGCATTGTACAACGCGGTAATAGAGGTAACCCCCGAGATGCGTAAAACCACCCTCGCTCTCGGGAAGCTAAACGTGGACAACAGTAGAGTCCACGTCGAGGACTTTAGCCGCTTTGTGCAGTGTCACCAGAGCTTACAATACGGGCACACGAACGCCAAGTGCAAGGCCGAAAGAAAGCCCTGTGCCCATTGCGCCAGCCCCGGACACCAGATTACCGAGTGCCCAAACAAAGCAGATAGGGCTAAGTGCTATAACTGCTCAGCACACAATCTGCGCATGGGCACGAAGGTGGACACCGGTCATAACGCCACAAATGGTCGCGAGTGCCCCCGAATCAAATCTATGGTTTTGCGTCTGCAAAACCAAACCGATTACGTGAACTAGATTTAAAAAAAATTAAATTATTGTATCTTATCTTAAATTGGACCTTTTTTAAATATAAAACAACTGTATCGACCTATAATTTACTGAATTAAACTAAAACTCACATAAATATAACAAAAATTATCAAAAATGTTAACTAAACTCAACTTTAATCATATTAATAAATACAAAATTTAAACTATATATCCGTGCGGTGACGGAGAAAGAATACCAATCGCCGCCCCTCTCTCCGTCCGGTGGGTGTCGTAAGAAGCGACTAACGGACTCTTTCGAGCGATGATCTGCTCCACTGGTGGTAGGGCTTGACCCGTCTGGTTGGTGACCACCGTACGCATGGTGTAAAACCCGTCAACTGACTGCTTGTCGGTCGCGTTTCGGGATCAGCCAGCTTATAACCAGAGCTCGAGAGGATGATGCTGCGATGTATTTGGTCTAAGGAGGCTTCCGTCAAACCAGTGCCAGGAGGACTTCGTTAACCTGCCGACCAGGGAGACCCGTAGAAACGGTTGTCCCGCTGGCCGCCCGTGGCACAGTACAGGGGCCCAAGCGAGCCTAACCAGCTCGTGAGGCTGCCTCACCATGTCACGCATAATCTCGGGGTGATCCGTCGTGCCGGTTGGTGACCGGAAGGTGGGGTCCTGGCGGCCATTCCCGGGGGGGTTCGGGGGCCCTTCCGTTCGGCAGGTTAATAATACTCGTATGTGGGCAAATTCCTGGGGAAACAGGCCACCACACTTTGACCATTCGCATCGCGGCATCATTTTCTCGATTCACGCCTCTCTCTTTCCACTACTAAAATGACAGCGCCTAACAACAAAACTGGTACTACAGCGGTGCACACCCCCACCAAAACCTTACCGTTTGAGGTGGAGTTCGCTAACATCCGCGGACTCCATGCAAACCTCAATGCCGTGCACCACCATCTTGAGACGGCACGGCCAGCAATGTTGTTCCTGACGGAGACGCAAATAATCCGCCCAGCTGACACCACCTACCTGAACTATCCCGGCTTTGTGCTTGAAGAATCCTTCAAAGCCAAAGCCGGAGTTTGCTTATTCGTTCGGGCGGATGTTTGCTGTCGCCGTCTGCGCTGTCTGGAGGACCCTTCCTTCTCCCTCCTAGTGGTACACGTCGACTTAGGCTCTCATTGCCGTGTCTACGTCTGCGTCTACCGATCCCATAACGGCGGCATGGAGACAACTCGACTAATTGAACATCTTAGTCGGGTAGCAGATGATGCGCAGGAGCGGTTTCCATCGGCGGAACTGGTGTTTTTGGAGGACTTCAACGCCCACCATGAGTTGTGGTTAGGTTCCTCCAAAACAGACCATGCTGGTAGAACTGCCCACGCATTCGCTCTCACGCATGACCTGACGCAACTGCTGAACCAGCCCACCAGGATCCCAGACATAGTTGGCCATGCACCCTCCTTACTCGACCTTCTGCTGACGAGTCGCCCAGCTGGATACCGGGTGGAGATTCGAGCTTCTTTAGGTTCCTCGGATCACTGCTTGATATCCAGCACAGTGCCCTTGGCATCGCGCCCGCCAACAGCGGTTTCGAAACGCCAGATTTGGCACTACGCGTCGGCAGACTGGGACGGGATGCGGGAGTATTTTGCATCCGTCCCTTGGAGGCAGCGCTGCTTTAGTGGGAAGGACCCGACCGCTAGCGCCACTGCCGTTGCTGATGAGATAGTATTAGGAATGGAATACTATATTCCACACTCCTATGTCATCAGCAAAGGCAGACGCAACCGCTGGTTCAATCGCGAGTGTGCCAGCGCTGTTGAGAGCAAACAGACGGCATA
The DNA here is from genome assembly GCA_963921215.1 of Scoparia ambigualis. NCBI lineage: Eukaryota > Metazoa > Arthropoda > Insecta > Lepidoptera > Crambidae > Scoparia > Scoparia ambigualis. The sequence continues at coordinate 1,026,667 of OY992515.1, forward strand.
CCGCGCTTGGATCAGAGGTAAAGCTCATGGGGCTCCCGAAACTCGCTCGCTAAAAGCAGCCTATAATAATGCCACCAAGTCATGTAAGAGGGCCTACATTAGAGCGGATGCCCAGCGCGTTGCACGAGTAGGCCAAGAACTCCTGACGCATCCTACGGGCAGCCGTAGCTACTGGCGTCTGGCCAAAGCCGTGCAATCCAACTTCTGCCAACCCTCGCTGCCACCACTGAGATGTCTTGACGGAACTTTAGCTCACAAGCCGCAGGAAAAGGTCGATCTCCTGGCCAAACTCTTTGCGGCTAACTCCCGGATCGATGACTGTGATGCACAGCCACCCTCAATTCCTCACTGTGGCCACACAATGTCTGATATTAAAATCAGGCAGTGTGATGTCCGTGCGGAAATGCAGTCAATCGATGTCCGGAAAGCTAACGGTCCAGGGCCCTGATTCTGTATCGTAAGAAATAGATTCCACACCTAAACCTTACCGCGCACAAACGTCAAACGCATACGTTTTTGGGAAGATATCGTAACTTTTTAAGAAATTGACGTGGTTTCGAAACAAGGAATCGTTACAGAATAAGGGCCCTGATGGCATCCCAGCAATAGTTCTGAAAATGTGTGCAGCGGAGTTGTCCCCTGTGTTAACGCGTCTGTACCGTCTCTCGCTCTCTTCGGGTTGTGTGCCGGAATCTTGGAGAGAGGCTAATGTGCCACCGATCCCTAAAAAAGGAGATCGGTCAGATCCGACTAATTACCGCCCTATAGCCGTAACTTCAGTGATGTGTAAGATCCTAGAACGAATATTGAACAAACAGCTTATTCGATACCTAGAAGATCACTCCCTAATTCACGATCGTCAATATGGGTTTCGGCCAAAACGGTCAACGGGTGATCATCTAGCGTACGTCACACATCTCTGGGGTGAGGCTATTGACAAGCGTGGCGAGTCACTGGCAGTTAGCCTTGACATAGCCAAGGCTTTTGATCGGGTCTGGCACAAAGCTCTTCTCTCCAAGTTCCCGGCATACGGTTTGCCCGCTCAGTTCTGTACCTGCATTGCCAGCTTCCTGCATGAGCGTAGAATCCGTGTCCTTTCGGATGGATGCGCTTCGCGGTTCATGTCAGTGAACGCTGGTGTTCCTCAAGGCTCCGTTCTATCCCCCACGCTGTTCCTTCTGCATATCAATGACATGCTTCCTCTTGGAAACATTAATTGCTATGCAGATGATAGCACAGTGCATGGGGGATATAACGGGCACCCAACGGCTGGGCGGGTAGACACCGAAATGAAGCGAGCAAATCTTGTCATTGAGCTCGATCGGGTGTTGGACCTCATTTCTAAATGGGGCTCCGATAATCTGGTGGAGTTCAAGGCACGCGGCCATGTCCCGAAACGAACAACTCACTCAACGCGAACGCGGGTCCAGCCGACAGGACTACAATAGTGCGTGTAGAAACCGCGGTTGTTTTTACACCGTATAATAAGTTTAGCGCTGTGCCCCGACCGGTGGGGCTTAAAAATCAGCAAACCGTAAACAGACCAACCGCCATAACGTTTCGAAAAATCGAACCATAATGAACTGAACAGACAACGAATGTCAATGTCACCCGACAGTTTTTTTTTCTATATTTTCTCCACAATAAAATACTTTTCCCAAGCTCATTACGTTCCCATTTTCTTCTGGTATCTGGTGCTGCAGGCGGTAGCGGCTGGACGAGATGTCACTGGTGTCTCCTTGTTGGGCACATATAGCCTTTAAAGCTTAGGCGGTTCTTTAGAGGGGGTTGGCATTGTAATACAGAACTAGCTCCTTACCCGATGTTTGTCCTTCCGCCTCTGGTAGCGCGTGCTCCGGTTGCTGCTGGTAATGTCCCTGGTGTCGCTGGAGGGCGCAGGCTGGGGCGCTCCGTGAGCCGCTTGCACAGCTGCGCCACGCGATCCGCTGCTGCTGGCGAGATGTCGCTGGTGTCTCCTTCTTGGCTGCCGATAGGAGTAGCTAGACAGGAGACAGAAGTCGGAGACAAGACTTACACAGTTTTTGTTCTTCCTCCTCTCTGATGCTGCGGCTGCTGGTGGTGTCTCTGGTATATTCATTCTTGTTGGGCGCCAATAGCCTTTAAAGCTTAACGGAACAATCCTCGGAGTTCTATAGGCAGTATAGCAGGCTCCTTACACGATGTTTGTCCTTCCGCCTTTGGTCGCGCGTGCTGCGGCTGCTGCTGGTTATGTCACTGGTGTCGCTGGGAGGCGAAGGCCGGCGCTCCGTGAGCCGCTCGCACAGCTGCGCCACGCGCGCGATCTGCTGCTGCTGGTCGCGCAGCGCTCGCTCACAGACGGTGCGGAAGGCGCGCAGGGAAGTGGCGGACGTCACGGGCTCCTTGGGCTTGGCGGGGGACTCGCAGCTCACGCGTCTGTTCAGAAATAACAAGTCAAAGGGAAAGTCAAAATATTTTTATTCAGGAAAACTAAACTTAAACTTAATAATAACTTAACTTTTGAATAGCCAAAAAATATTTTTACCTACCTGCTATTTGGGACGTTTTTAGCTGATTTCATAGAATGGGAGCAGAAAGCTTTATCAAAAAGTAAAGTTATTACAAGAATACTTAAATAAAGTAGTAGGAATGGGACAAACTGCGAACGCGGGACGAAGTGCGCATAACCCTCCAGCATTAGGTAGTAAGCTGGACGGCCTGCTGTGTTGCTCGGCAGTGGGACGTTAGATTAATAATGACGATCATAGGCCTACGTTCATGTTCACTAAAGTTCGTCACGGCCCTAAGGCCCGTATCCCACTTTCTATGCTGAGATTGAAAGTAGACAAGATAGATTCCCTGAAGGAAACCGAAGACCTTCGGTTCCTGGCCTTGACGGGCCCACAACAGCGTCGTGCTCAAGCCTTGGCAGTCTTGCGCGTGTCTTTCGACTGGGCGGTTGTCTTGTTTGTAAATGCTTAGCACTCCCGTTTATTCCCAGTTAGTCGCGCTCGAGCCTTTGGACGCCGCGGTAGTTTGTAGTGTCGTGACTCACTCCCGCTTCTAGGAGAGTTGCGCCTGAGTTGTACGGGCGATGGCAGCGTAGTGAAACGCTCCGTTTTGATATACTTAAATAGTCGTTTAAGACGTAAACCAGGTAGGTGGTCTTGGTAGCCTAAAAGGTAGACCCCCTTGTAGTGCTGTGTGTCCAAATGTTTCCCTTCGTGAACAGTGAAGACTAAAAGCCCTTGGACAGGCCATCAGCGGCGCAGCGTGTCTTCGTAAAGAGAGAACGTTCTTTTTTCTCCGCTTCTGGGTAACTTCTGATGGGTCACTTGCAGTAAGTGCTAAATTTAAGATAGGCACCTATGAAGTGCCATCCTAGACGCCGTGTTTTGCGGTTATCAGCACCACTCCGGCCTGGTGAGTTTGGATTAAGGCAAGGTATTTGCTGCCTTACCCACGGCCGGCTGTGGAAGCTAACACTCCCCGTGGTCATAAACTTGGCGGTCATAACCTTTAAGCGGTAGACTGTCTACCAGATACAATAGAAATTTAATTGTTAGCAACATCATCCCATAAACATTCTACTGCTGGGCAGTCCTGTATAAATATAAAATAGAATGTAGGGACACAATGTAACGAAATGCAACGGCGACGGAGTTCTTATTGCAGTTTCGAATAAAATCACCTCTTATAGACTTTTGAACTATGAGAGTAATTGTGAAAATATTTGGGTGGCTAAAGGATTGGTCCAGAATTGTTTCACATTTGCTCAGTTTATTTACTCATCCTGTTCATAAAAACATATTTGCTGAATTTGTTGACAATGCAAATCGGAATTTAGAGTCACACGCGAAAACAATATTTTAACTTGGGCAAAATAGTTTGGGATAATAATCAACTTAGCCACTACTCACTTAACTGCACTCTCCATAGTATGTTGAATAATTTTCTTTATGTTAACGAGTTAAAATAGTACAACGATATCTCTAACGCTAACGACAGAATTTTAGATTAAATTTTATCTAATACTAATAACGTTATAAAACCCACAGTAAGCTCCATTAACCTTAGCGTTATTGATTTCCATCATCCTTGCTTAAAATTCTCATTCAAATTGTCTTCGGATTGCAGACTTATTACAAACAAGGTACCTAGGCCAAACTTCCATAAAGCAGACTATGACAAAATAGTGTTATATCTCAATTCTATCTCACGGGACCAAGAATTTCAGATCTGCCCGTCAGTGGATGGAATGATCAGCAAATTTAATGCTATACTGAAGCAAGTTATATCCGATTTAGTCCCTATGCGTAAGCCTAAGAACAAAAAGTACCCTATTTGGTTTTCACCAGGTTTAATACAGCTTCTACGCGATAAGTTTAAATATCGTACTAAATATAGGAAGTTAGATAATCCTCTCGATCGTTTATACCTTCAATCTCTGAAGAGGAGATGTGAGACTCTGCAATTTGTCATACAAAAAATATTTATGCGCCCTCGAGAAGTCACTTTCCGATAATTGTAAACTTTTCTGGACCTTTATTAAGCAGAAAAAGATAATCAGCAGTAATTACCCTTCAATAATGCATTATGCGGGCATGGCGGCGAATACTGGTAAAGATATTACTAACCTTTTTGCTAGCTGCTTCAAATCAGCATATGGTTCACCAACTACCAACACGGTTCTACCGGACATACCATCACGGGTTGCGAATAACAGAAGTATTGGAACATTTGTATTTTCGCCGCAACAAGTCCAACATGTATTTAAAAAACTTGATCCGGCAAAGGGGGCCGGTGCTGATGGCAAACCTCTAATATTCCATTTCCATTCCATTAACCAGGTGTGCAAAAAGTCTGTTCCATCCGCTATCCTTGTTATTTAATAGGTCCTTGGAATCGGGCGTGTTTCCAGGTGCATGGAAGGATACACTCATAGTCCCTATTTTTAAGTCGGGTGACCTAGATCTGGTAAAAAATTACAGACCAATCTCAATTCTACCCGTAATTGGCAAAGTGTTTGAATCTCTCATCTGCCCAATATAAACATCACATGTTAAGCATGTCATCTCAGATCGCCAATTTGGCTTTATGCGAGGGCGGTCTACTGCTGCTAACCTCGCCGAGTTTCTTTCAGACGTTAGTGACTCTGTCGACAGTCGCTTTGATGTCGATGTAGTTTATACAGATTTCTGTAGGGCATTTGAGCGGGTTGACCACCAGATATTACTCTACAAACTATCACATTATGGCATCACTGATGGGTTGCTAAAATGGTTCTACTCGTATCTATTTGATCGGATATCAAGTATCGTGGTTGAGGGTTACACGTCTGACCCGTTTCTGGTACTCTCTGGCGTTCCGCAGGGTTATCATCTTGAACCGGTGCTATTTAAAATATTCATTAACGACATAGTATCTGTGTTAAAAAATTCTAAAGCGTACATGTTCGCCGACGACTTAAAAATATTTAGACAAATAGTTTCACCGAGTGACACACTTCTTCTTCAGACCGACTTGGATAGCATAGCGTTGTAGGTGGAAAAGAATAAAATGTCCTTCAATATTAGTAAATGCCATTTCATTAAATTTTCAATAATTAATAAAAACAGCCGAAAGAGAAAAGCAGAACCCGAAAAATGGAGTAGAAACATAGCTAAAAAGAGGCAGTAAGTTAGTGCAAATGACCAATTTTGATCCTGGAAATTATTATAACTGTGATTTTCTTTTTCGACTTCGTGCTCATGATAGAAAATGTTGTTTAAAAGTGTTCAGACGCCAAAAAACTTCTATCGACTTTTTTGTTCTATTATAATTTATTTATTATTATATTTTTAAATACTATTATTATGTAATTTATATCCTACTATAATTTTTTAAAGAGTTATTACAGGATAATGAATATCACCAAGTTGAGGAAAATAACCAAGACGAAGAGAATGAAGAATTTTGTGTGCCACAAGAAGAAGTAAATGATATGCATGTGTGATTGATACCTAGATAGAAACGAGTGATGTGATTGATACCTAAATACAAATTATACTTATAGACTAAGAAATAAAGTTGTTGATTACAGAAACTCCATTTACTTCGCTACACACAAGTTTTTCAGATTACTTTTATTTGTCAATGATTATAACACGCAATATTTCGAGTGAACAATAAATTGTCATTCAAAGTATCAAGAATATTTTCTCTGCTTAAACTCCAAAACCCTCCATTGCAAATGCAGCAATATCCAATAATAATTGATGCAGAAACAGCAACATCCACATATTCGATGCAAAAACCGCAACAAAACAGTTTGCTTATTAACTGAAAATCAAAGATCTATCTGAATATCTCTTATTACTAAGGTGATTGTTATTACATAGATTGTGCAACAATATAACTAATATTGAGTAAAAGCTAAAACATGACGCGTAAATCAAAAAAGTCTTCTGTATGGTTTTCTGTTGAAGTGGATGTTGCTGACTTTGCTTCTATAAGACTCAATTATTCTCCTTTTTATAATCTAGTATACACATAAAACTGCACGTTACCTTCATTTGATTCAAAACTATTGCGATGACTTAAACAAAAAAAAAACAAATGACAAAACTTAGATCAAACCAAAAATAATCTAAAAATTTTTTTCTTCGTATATCGTCACAAATATGGTTGACATAATTAATGGGCATGTTTCGGCCATATAAACCTTGGCAGACTAATTTATATTGTTTTCTGAGGTTTAAGCGAGCACTACACATTGAAATGAAACACTTTTTACGGATTAACTTTGCGTTTAATTTAGTATTTACATATTTTTATTTTTATTATTTTTTTTATTTTTATTTTAATAATATCATGACACGTACAACAACATATAACATTGTCCCACAAAACCATACTAGACGGTTTATCTGCGGGATCAGGAGTCTCAATTATGCTATATATAAGTATACGTAAGTACAAACTAGGTATTGTCAGTGTTGTAACAATCAAATTAATTCCTACACCTCGCAATTCAGCCCTGCTATCGCTAAGCTAGATTGCGGCATGCAAGAAGTCGCTCAACAATGCTTTAAACTTGTTTTTGGGTAATTCATTTCTTAAAACTGTAGGTAAGGAATTTAGAATATATGGAATACGTTTCTGTAAAGTTCTGTCACCATAGTAATTCTGTATTCTGGGAACGACAAATTTTCCCAGTGTAGTAGTTCTTGTCCTATGAATTCTCCTTCTATAAATCCTTTTATATTATCCTGACTGAACAGACTTCCTAATACTGTTTTCCTCTCTAATCCATCTCCTACCCCTACATTCAAACTTCCCGCGCATCCACCCTACGCCGCACCAAGCCGTTGTCAACAACGCGCGACGCTAGCGCTGCGCGCGGAAGAAAAAGGAGGATGAGAAAATAACGACGAAAGGAATTACGAAACTACTTTGAACAGTGTGTGCGCACAAAAATCTTTGTGTTGGTAATGGTAAATTAAACTAAAAAACGTTAAAAACAAAATGAAAATCAGTAACCCCGGGGTACCAAACCATCGCCGAATTCAATCCTGCTAAATTCCTGCGGGATTTTGGAGAACGAGCAGTTTTCTACGGTGCGGTAAGCTTCCATTCCTTCCTTTTACAGTCCGCTATATAATCTTTCCCAGGGGTCTGTTCCTACTACTTAAAGCTAAAACACTGACGTTTCGAACCCTTTACAGAGTTCGTGGTCACAGGGAGACTAATTTACACTTAAATTTCGAGTTGATATCTACCATCTGGCACTATGTTCATCTTTGTATCAGATGACGTAAAATAGGGGTCCGAATCGCTATCTTTGAGACCGTCTGCCAAGTACTTCCGGCAATACAGGAACTGGCAGACTGGATTCATCCGTCACTACCTATGAAGAAGTAACTGATGCTATAGATATTACACCGGTATCAAATGACGTAAAGGGACCCGCCTTCTTTTCACCGCAAATAGTAATTTTTTTGTATTTTCGGCCAAATCGGAGTTTATTAGTTAATTGTTCCAAGCTTACCACACTTTTCTGAACGTGTGCCATGGAGCTCCCTTAGAGTGCCAACCAACCCGCCACGGGTTCAAATTACAAGTACCAAGTGCCACGCGTCCGTGGCGGGTTCACGCAATTTTGGGTTCGGTTTTTATAATGTGATAAATACGATAGAGCATATATTACCGTGTGACCTGCACTAACGTCAGATAAAGAAATAAGCCAGCGATATATACCCTTTTCACTCAAGTACGCTTTCATTGAACTTTACAGCGGGAATTTCAAAATTAATGTTTTGTTTTTTTCGCGCGGTTTCTCTTGGCACGATGACTTTTTAGACAAATATTATAGTCTTTTTACAATTAAACTATCTTATTGTTATTGTTTTCTGTAAATATAGTAAATGCACTATCGAATGATAGTAAAATACTTTGTTCACGATGTATAAATATTTTTTATTTGAATATTTTGTGACAATTTTTTTTTTATAGATGTTGTGATTATCTCTCTTTAGTATTTATACGCATATGGTTTACGTACACCGTTAATTAGATATTTTAATAGATTATTTCATTAAAATACCATAAATATTCAGTTTTGTACATGTTTTTAAACAAGAAATAGCACAATCGTTGTTTTCAAGTCCCGGGTGTCAAATTTCGCGTCGCCATTTTTAATGGCTGGCAACCAACGGCATCGCGAAAAAAAGACTAGCAGCAGAAGCTTAGTATCAAATGACTTAGGGTATGTTACGGTCCCCTCTCGTACTAATAATATGACAACACAACACACTTGTCTAATGTGAGCGGTGGACACACGCTTATCTGATCTAACATACATACATATAATCACAACTATTATCCCCGAAGGGTTAGTCAGAGACTAGGCAACGAGGACAGCAAAAACAGTCCTCTACCATAGTTCACTTTTAACCAAATAGCGACTGCACATCTGCTCAGTTAGACATGTGGTAAGTCCATCGCCGCTTTATGCTGTTGGATTTATGTGCAGTCTTTAGTCTGTTAGTCGCCTTTTACGACACCCAAGGGAAGGGAGTGGGTGGTAGTATTGTTTCACCGCTACGCGACACCGTTAACATTTATGATGACCAAAATAGTTGATCTGCAAACAACAATCTGATGGCAGAAAAGTAAGGCATTTTTGAAGCCTATCTGACTAGTGGCTATAAACAACAAACGACAGCTATAATTACATATATCCAGTAGAATGGCGATTGAGGCTTAGTTTTTCTTTATTTCCTTTATTTCTACGAGAACTGTAAAAATATTATATATTTGTTAATTTATTAACCACGTAAGTAAGTAAATTATTTGATTAATTACGTAAAAGAGTTTAAATTCAAGGTTGTTTCGCGAAGAACTACACTTGAACAAATAGAGAATTTAAAATAATGTCGATAACAAACAGTATTTAAAATTACAATAGCACACATTGTTGTATTTTACAATAAGCACTTGTAGACTTTATCAGTCACCAATTCACCATGCAGGATTGCGTGTACCTATCTATGTTGCCTTGCCAGCACCTAATGATAGATAATTTCATTTAGGTATTAACAGAAAAAAATGCAGACGAGACGGACCCAATACAAAACCTAGTAAATATTGTGTGATTTTTCACACATTACATCCATAAATATTTTATTTTTATTTTATTCTTGGGTATGTATTTGAGCGCGATCTCACCTGATGGTAAGTGACGACGCGGCCTAGGATGTAGCATACATGCCTAGATAATGCCTGTTCTAAGCTGTTCACCCTTGCCTTGAAAATGTCCAGCGGGCCAATTCTGTTAATTATTTTCCTTAACAGATCGGCATCATTTCGGTTTGGTTCCGTTTGCGGTCCTAATACAAGACGGTATTCTACTAACATAGCTTATGAAACGGAGACGCAAACGAAACGCAACCGAAACGCAACCAGTTGGCTAACTATCGGCTATAAAGTGTTACAAGAAAAGAAAAAAATATGATTAGCTAGTAGCCCATCCATTGCTTCTTTTTCTATAGTTAATGGCTGTATCGCGTTAGACCTTTGCTTTTAAAAAAAAACTGATAACTTTTGTTGTGACAGTAACTACAGTAAGTTTTAAAAAGTTTTCAAAAGTTAAAAGGGCTTTTTGAAGTGAAATGTGATAATCATTGAGCATCTATTCCCAATTAACATTACTTATTTCACATTTAGCGTAGGGATTCGTTTCTGCAAATTCGCCGGGTTAACTTAAAAATTTTAAAGGTAAGTTTCTTTGAAATTAAACCTAAGTAATAATAATTACTTACGTCATTACGTCACCAGAAAATAATATCAGTCGCGGGTTCACAAATATTTGTGTGCATGGAATATGGAAAGTAACGAATGAATTCTATCATGTAGAGGATCATGGAAAATTACTAATAGATGTATGGGTCTACCTATCTTATCTTCTACGCTTATGGCATCACTGCGAAAGGACGGAGGGAAATATGTGATGTCCTTTGAGAGCCTATACGTTTTTATAAACTACCTATTAGTCATATTAAATGCTTGCCCTCTCAATCGTAAATTACGATGACTCCTGTGTCTTCTAGCTCGTGCAAGATCCACAATATGCCCTCTTAAGGCCCTAAGAAGGGTGAAATGCCTAAATATTTGCATGTTTGAAACAAAATATCCAAATAACTGTCTATTTAATTCGTATAGAAAAATTGTCAAAGACGAACGAATATCTAATAAACATTTTTAATTGGATGAAATTGTATTTTCATACACCACTTTTTAGAAAAAAAATCCCCAACGAATCCCTATTTCAGTCATAAATTGCAAACTTTCTCTATATCGGCTCAAGCTTTTTATTTAGTTTTTACACTAAACAAAAGGTCTTAAGAGGCCTATTACATTTCGAATGTGATTTTTGCGTAAAATGCCCATTTTCGCATTTTGTAGTAAGTAATTTTACAGTTGTATTTATCCTTTTTATCGAAATAGGATAATAAATTTGTGCATACTTAATATTACAAATCTCCATTCTGTGAGCATAAGTTGAATTTAAACGGCCGGCGCATCGCATTTTGTAGTAATTTTGCAGTTGTATTTATCGTTTTTGTCGAAATAGGATAATAAATTCAATAAAAAATCTTAATTCCTCATGAAGAAGCACCATCGGCGAAAGAATATGCGAGCTTCGAATCGTCAAGGTCACCCAGGCCTCTGAAGGCCTTATCATCATATCCCAAGCTAGATAGGAAGACATCCCTTATTTCTACAAAAATCAAAGAAAGGTTATGTAGGAGGGCAAATAATATTGAATTAAGTAGAAAACAAGTTTTTCACAGTAGGTAACTTCTAACGTTTGAATACCCAAACCTTATTAAGTATATTTAAGCACTTCAATTGAGATAAAATAGCACTTTTCTATTCAATTTTTAACGCTTAAGTTAATAAATCGCTGCTGTTGTAAAACCGCTACATTTGACAGGTGAACCAAAGCGTTATCGTAAAGTTTCGGCCGCCACGACCATGAAATGGTTAGAAGAATACCGAACATTAGTTGAACCAAATGATTCGCGTAGCGTTTTTGTTAGTGGAATACTAAACGTTGCGGTTCGGTTGCGTTGTGGTTGCGTTTCTGTACCGTTTAGCTAGCAGAATACGAAAATAGTGTAACTAAAGCGTTTCAGATTCGTTTCACCCAAAAATGAAATAACAGAATTGGCCCGCAGGTTGTACGTGACAGGAAACAGATCCGCAGGAAGGGAATTCCACTCCTTAGCTGTCCGCATTAAAAATGATGAGGCGATACGCTTTGTGCGTATAGGTGGTGTGTTGACAGTGTAAGTATGAGATCTCTGTCCGCGTCTCGTTCCCCGGAGATAGAAAGAAGAAGGTAGAATCAAATATACAATTTCCACACAACTTTAAAACGATTTTGTACACGCACCTGCTGATCAACCTGTAGGGACACATTATGTATGGTCTGCGGTATGACAATCAATATTGATGCTTATACGTGCTTATACCATACGCGAGGGACAAATTCAAAACGTGTTGAAGAGAGCGACGATAGGCTCACCACCTATCACGCTGAGCACATGTGCAGTGCAGTCGCTATTAGGTGAAAAGTGGGCTATGGCGGAGAACTGCTTTTGCAGTTCTCCGCCACAATCCATAGTCCTCGCATAGTGCCTGACTAATCCTTCGGAAATAATAGTCGTGATTATATGCATGCATGCATGCAAATTTAGGTTGAAGGGCTGGCGTTTGCGCAAAGTGGCCTGACTCATCAGCCGCTGCGGATACAACATAATTATGTATGTCGGAGAATCATCGTTGCGCCGTCTATAATCATGAAGCGGCAACACTGATACGCGCCCCACTATTACTGAACGCAAGCGTGACGTTACTACTAAAGAAGAACGAAGACCAGGAACAAAAAAAAGAACGTTCAGCGCCCTCTAGGAAATTTCCCATGCCAACTCACAAAGGCGGGAACTTTTGAATATTGGGTCACGTGGGGTTGTTTGGGTACTTTAAAAAAAATATTATTTTTGCCGGTTTCAGAATTGAAAGCATAATCTCACGCAATAAATCCAAAATTGTGCGTGAATATTATGCTTTCAATTCTGAAACCAGCAAGTTATGTGGCACGATGTGGTTAAATAAATGAAACCGTTGTATAAATATACATACTCATATTTATTCACAAAACATTCCTAAAATCCATTCACAAAATACAAAGTAACACGTGATCTAAACAGTCTTGTACTCGTACGTAGGTATTTGGTGGGTATTCACATTGTCTTCGTACAAACATTTACAAAAGTTTTCACTAAAAACACTTGTGAAAGTTCTCGCTCATTTTCACAACACAACTAAAAAGAGTTTTTATCTTGACATTCACTTGAACAGTAGGTAGATGGACGAGCACGAAACTCAACTCAACCTCGGAAACTTGCACAAGGAGAATAGTTAACATTCTTTCAATTATTTATCCGAATTTCAAATTAGTTTAGGTTATACGCCATTTTTATTTACAATAAAAACTATTGATCTAGATCAACCCTAGGGTTGGCCTGCTCGATACGATACGATACATTGGAATATCGATTCAACACTTAGACGACATTTCGATGTACTTATCCATATGATATCAATACGCTTCCCTCTATCTATGGGCTCACCCATCTGAGCTGAGCAGAGCACATGTGCAGTTGATTGGTGAAGCGTGGAATATGGCAGAGGAATGATCTTGGGATCCTCATTGCCTAGTCTCTGGCTGGCCCTTATTTAAGAACTAGAACTAGAACGTTTATCAAAATTATAACTTAGACATAGTAATAATATAAAATAAAATACTTTGTAACGCATTGGTAGTCAAGTAAAACAAAAAGTGTTGTTAGACATTTTTCTAATTGTATGGAGTAGGAAATCTGACAAATTTTTAAGTTAAACTTTTTTACGCGTCCAAATTACGTGTGGATTTATCAAATGACTTCATGTGAAAAATATCGGAAGTCTCAACAAAAATATGAAGTCAAAGTCAAATGATTTATTCAACATAAACCTTTACAGGCACTTATTGGCGTCAAAACTAATAAAAAAACATTTATCTAACATGTAGTTAATCTTGACAACTATTCTACCTACCTAACTAATCTGCCACCAGTTCTGATTTTGGAATTGGAAAAAACTCAGGAGGCCTTTCTTTTTTCCTTTAGGTAACAAAAGTTACATTAAATTAATTGTAATAAAAAACAAATTTTGTTTTGCTGAACCTCTAGATACCTTTTAGTTATTTTACAGGACCACGCATAACTTAAAAACGTTCCAAAATTTACGTATATAGCTGTCAGATTACTTGAATTGAATTAAAATCCGGCAGTAGGGGTTATTGTATATTTTAATAATATCGTGAATCGACACAAGTCGTTTTCTATCCGCTTTGTCGATTAAAAATACTTTTGGGGACATACCTATCATTGATATTAGAGGTGGGCGTTAAAAGAAAAAGCACTTAAAAAAGTATACTTTTAGACAAAAGTAATAAGCATGCTTTTAGGTTTACACTAAGTATGCTTTTCACTTATGAGTGCATGTCCCGCCATCAATGAGGTCTCTATAAAACTACATCAATACTTCCAGTATTTCAGTCTTTCGCTACAAGAGGCAGCACCGTGTATGCTTATGCGTCAAAATGCATTGCATAGAATTGCACTACATTTGGTCGGTTAATGTTAACGATTTTGTTTTGCTTTTGTAAGTAAAAAGTAGTAGTTTTTCAGTGTGAAGCGGTATTGTGCATTTCTTGAGCGGGGTGCTAGCTTATTTACGTTACGTGCTAAGGCACGAGGATGTGTACCGCTTCCCAGAGAGGTCGGCAGAGATAATTGTACATAATGTATTGTCTATTATACAACATTTTAGTGTAATTAGGAACGAATAAATTTTTAGAAAATAACATTTGGCAATCGTGCGTGATTTTTTTAGCAAATCCATGATGATAAACTGCCGAATGTAATAATGAAAGAAAAATATAAAATAGTCCTAAACTTAAATGCTGTTTTCTTTTTAGCTTTTTACTTACAAAAAGCTGGCTACGTTGTGTTTAAACGAATAACGTAAAGCAGACAGACAACTATACGTTTTTCGTTTAAACACAACGTAGCCAGCTTTTTGTAAGTAAAAAACAAAAAAGCAAAAAGAAAGCATGCTTTTTGAAAATCGTACAATGCTTAAACGTTAAAATAAAATAAGCACTTTTTCCCACCTCTGATTGATATTCACTCACTGTGTTACCGCAGTAAAATAATACGCCGTACACCATTAACTAAAATACGAGCGCCTGTGATTGGTACATTTTTTCCCTTATAGGTAAATTCCAATCGCCCATACGAAGTCGACCCCCCTGGACGTCACGCCTAGTCGTGCTTGGAAGCGGCCGTCGTCGGAGCGGACAGGCAGTCTATCACGAGTGCTCGAGCAGAGCGGACGTATCCGTTTTGATTAATTTAATTGTAAAGTTACTATGTTAAAATAAATCAAATTAGCGCCACTGTTGTGTTATGATTCTTGCTCGGGGCTACCCATCACGTCGAACCCTGGCGAAGACAGAGAACCAGCGAGCCCGATAATTCCACCCGCGCATAACGCGTTAATACCGGAAAGTATGTTGTATACCCCAATCATACGGTACAATACAAAGAGTCCTTACTAGTTATGTTCTAACGAAGGTCAGGTTATGCGATAAGTAATGGGTTTATGAATAGTTGCGAGCAAAAATAATAAGACCTGGTGATTCTTCTTTCGCTAGCCTTGCTCTGGTAATAAAAAATACAAAGGACCGTTTAAGATCATTGAATTGTTAGAAGGCGATCTTTACTTGTTAAAGGCTATGTATGAAGCAACCGAAGGACTGGTTAGCTTTGTAGTTTTGAGTGTGTAGGTTAATTGTTAAAGAGTCATGGTCATGTATTAGGTAACAGAAACCGAAGGACTGTGAGTTTCTGTTGCAGCCGAAGGACTGTGCTGCATGTGTAGGTCAGTTAGAAACCGAAGGGATGAGTTTCTGTTGCTGCCGAAGGATATTGCTGCATGTGTAAGTCAGTTAGAAACCGAAGGGCTAAGTTACTGTTGCAACCGAAGGACATTGCTGCATGTGTAGGTCAGTTAGAAACCGAAGGGCTGAGTTTCTGCTGCAGCCGAAGGACTGTGCTGCATATGTAGTTTATGAGTTGAGCGGATAATTAACTCCCAGCTCATTCACTACCTAGAGGATCACTCGCTGCTCCATGATCGCCAGAATGGGTTCAGACCCAAGCGATCAACGGGTCATCTTCTAGCGTACGTTACTCACGCATGGGTGAAGCGATGGATAAGCATGGCGAATCTCTGGCAGTTAGCCTTGATGTCACCAAAGCTTTCGATAGAGTATGGCATCGCTCCCTTCTTTCCAAGTTGCCGGTCTTCGGTGTGCCGCCCCGTTTGTGCGCCTGGGTTGCAGACTTTTTAGAAGAACGGAGGATTCGTGTGCTTTGTGAGGGTAGTTCCTCCGAGTTCTGTAAAATCAAAGCCGTTAAAATAAGTAAAGTCAATGCCGGAGTGCCGCAGGGTTCTGTGCTCTCACCTACTCTATTTCTTCTGCATATCAATGACATGTTGTCCTTGAGAAATATTCATTGTTATGCGGATGACAGTACGGCGCATGAGCGGTACATAGGACATCCTTGCAAAGCAAGCTGATATCATGGTGAAAAGGCAAGAACTGGTTGCCAAACTGAACCTGACTCTCGATCGTGTCTCCAAGTGGGTATAGCTACCTACACAGCTGCAAGACATAAATACGACGCGCGCTCCCGCGCTTCGATATTACATATATCTCGTCCGATGGCCGCCGCGCAATGGCGAGCTTACAGAGCCGCCGCGAATATTTATATGCGGCGCGCATCGATAGCCACGCGACTGCCGCGAGCCGCTTCAGCCGCTACGTCATGCCAAACGCAGCGCACCCTAGCGTTCATTTATGAACACTTAATAAACTGCTTTGTATATACGCCTCTAGTTGTATCATGTAAAATTTGTATATATTAGGCTAAGTTTTTTAATAAATTCATTCCAATCTTAAGAATAGATGGTGTTATTACTCTCTAAACCTCCTTCGGCTAAAGTGGTGACCCCGAACAAGAAGAACATTAAAAAGCAACCTACCAATAATTAAGATAGTCACTATGGCCGAAAAATCCGAGGAATCAAGCAGCTCAAGCTCCAAACCAACTACGGAAGTCTCAAGCATTGCCTTATCTATGCGTGTACCACCATTCTGGCGTGACCGACCTAGACTATGGTTCATCACGTTCGAAGCCGCAACTCACGATCTGAAGAAAGGCCAAACACAACTAGCCCAACTGGTGATAGTGCAGCTCGAGAAACAATACATCGAGCAGATCAGCGACCTACTGTACAACCTGTCAGCTGAACAATACTACACAGCGCTTAAGTCAAGACTGATATCCGTTTATGAAGAGTCAGAAGGACGCCATTTCCAAAAGTTGCTATCCGAAATGGAACTAGGAGAGCAATGACCATCTCAGCTCCTAAGCCGCATGCGTGACCTTGCTCGTGACAAAGTCCCCGAGTCAACACTACGACTACTGTGGATGAACCACCATCCCGCCCATGTGAGATCCGTACTCGTCGTGAGCGACACCATCAGCAAGACCGCCGCACTCGACGAACTACCCTACTCGCCGACAAAATGATGGAGCAGACACAAGAAGTCAGCGTCGTGTCGTCATCGTCAGCAAACCACAATACTTAATTGAAGAAATACGAAGATTGTCACTCGAAGTCGCATCGCTTCGCACCCACCCGTCGCATTATCAAAATAACTACCTACGAAGCCGTTCGCCGTACCAATCGACAACAACGCACTCATCGCAACCGATCTACAACACGTTCGCCGTCTCACGCAACGCACAGACCATATACCTACACCTGATAGCAATTATTGCTACTACCACCAACGTTTTGGAAGAAAAGCAAGAAGATGCCAATCGCCATGCTCTTTCAACAAGTCGCAACAACAACCACAGCAACATACTAACGTCGACGAAGCCTCGTTAAACTATAAAGAACGTTAGACGAGGCGGGGTCAGACGTTCTAGGTAAATCTTACCGTCTCTTCGTTACCGACAAGAAATCAAAACTGAAGTTTCTCATCGACACTGGAGCAAACGTATCAGTTATTCCAAGGAAGAAAGGGACAATTATGAAAGGTTTACCATTCAATCTGTATGCTGCGAACAACACCACGATAAATACCTACGGCGAATTATCACTCGAACTCAACTTCAACTTACGAAGACCGTACAAATGGAAGTTCATCATCGCCGACGTCAGCAAGCCTATTATTGGAGCCGATTTCTTATGTTACCACGATCTGCTGGTAGACCTGAAGAACAGAAGACTAGTAGATAACGTCACTAAGTTATCAATCGTCACTCCAGGCTGCTACACCGATGTACCTACAGTTCGCAGTATCGACTTAGAACAACCATACCACGACATCCTCAACGAGTTTCCCGGTATCACAACACTAACTGCAATGAAACTTACTCCGAAGCACTACGTGGAACATTATATCGAGACCACTAGCCCACCACTACACAGCCGAGCACGTCCGTTACCACCACACCACTACGAGAAAGTGAAGAAAGAATTTGAGTCTATGATCGAACAAGGCCTATGCAAACCAAGCAAGAGTCCATGGTCAAGCCCACTACACGTTGTACCTAAAAAGAATGGCGATCTTAGAATGTGTGGAGACTACCGCCGACTCAACGCAATAACGAAACCAGACCGTTATCCGATTCCACGCATCAAAGACTTTACCTTCCAACTCGCCGGAAAGAAGATATTCTCAACAATTGACCTCATACGAGCGTATCAACAGCTACCTAACAAAGAAACTGACAGAGAGAAGACAGCCATCATCACACCATTCGAGTTATTCGAATTTCCACGAATGTGCCCAGGTTTAAAGAACGCTGGACAGACTTTCCAACGTTTCATCCATGATGTGCTACGAGGCCTAGATTTCGTCTTCCCGTTCCTCGACGACGTACTCCTGGCTTCAGAGTCTGAACAGCAAGACCGCGATAACCTACGTATCGTATTACAACGCCTAGAAGACGCCGGTACCACTATCAACCCGTCAAAATGCAAATTCGGCAAGAAGAAAGTCAAGTTTCTTGGTTACGAAGTATCCGCTAACGGTATCATACCATCTCAAGAAAAAGTCCAAGCAATCTCTGAATATCCAAGACCGAAGACAATACAACAACTCAGAACATTTCTTGGCATGATTAACTACTACCGCGAACATATACCTAACGCCGCATCAGTACAAGCTCCGCTCAACCAATACCTACACAACTCGAAAAAACGCGACAAGACCGAAATTCAATGGACAGACGAAGCAATCGCATCATTTGAAAACAGCAAGAAATGCCTACAAGACGCCGCGCTATTTGCACACCCGATTAACTCCGTCCCGCTCGCACTAATGTGCGACGCCTCTAATACTTGTGCAGGCGCCGTACTACAACATAAATTAACAAAACATGGCAACCACTTCATTCACCGCCACGCAACAAAAGAACAGTACCTACGACAGGGAATTACTTTCAATCTACATGGCAATGAAGCACTTTAGAAAAATGTTCGAAGGAAGAGAACTAATTGTCTTTACCGACCACAAGCCAATTACCTACGCACTACATAAACAGTCATCCGATAGCGAAACACCACGCCGCTCAAGACAACTACTATTCATCAGCGAGTTTACAACCGACATTCGTCAATCAGTGGAAAAGACAACACAGTCGCCGATGCACTATTCCGCATCGAAACAATCACATGTCCATCAACAATAGACTACGAACAACTAGCAAGACAACAACAAAATGATCCCGAGTTACCTGCGCTACTACAACAAACCAACCTACAAGTAAAGAAAATCAAGATACCTAACACCGATTACGACATCTACTGCGAAATATCAACATCCAACATTCTACCACATGACTTTCGACGCACCGCATTCGACGCAGTACACAGTCAGTCACCCCGGTACGCGAACAACAAGAAAGCTTCTACAACAATGCTACTTCTGGCCCACGATGAACTCCGACATTGGAACATGGACAAAGACGTGTGTATCCTGTCAACGAGCGAAAGTACAACGACACACGCACAGCAACATATCATCATTTCCCGTGTGCGAAAGATTTCAACACCTACATATCGATATTGTTGGAGCGCTATCAACAAGCGAACACGGACATCGATACCTACTCACAATGATAGATCGCACTACGCGATGGCCCGAAGCTATACCTATTCAAGAAATAACCAGGGAAAACGTCGCAAAATATGTTTACGAAGCGTGGATAACAAGATTCGGATGTCCCCAGACAATAACTACAGATCAAGGACGTCAGTTCGAGAGTCAGCTGTTTCACGCGGTAACCCATCTACTTGGCGCCGAAAAGACAAGAACAACCGCTTACGATCCACAAAGCAACGGAATCGTCGAACGCTGGCACCGATCACTGAAAGCCGCGTTATTGTCTAGACTACACTGCAACTCTAAATGGATGGACGAAATACCTACAGTGTTAATGGGACTCCGAGCAGAAATACGAACCGACACCAACACCAGCGCAGCGCAACTAACATATGGTCAAGCAATACGTCTACCTGGTGATTTCATCACACTATCTTCATCACCATCACCTGCCGCTGTCAACCAAGAGTTCGTGCAGAAGCTTCACAAATCAATCACCGCGTGCACACCAACATACCTACCGCATAGCAACAAGCGTAGTATGTTCGTGCATAACGACCTATCGACGCGTTGTATTTCTACGTATCGACGCAGTACGTAAACCACTGCAACCACCATACGAAGGCCCGTATCAAGTACTGAAACGAAGCACCAAGTTCTTTGAAATACAACTTCCTGGAAGAATCGCCACCGTGTCGATAGACAGATTGAAGCCTGCCTACACTTTGAACACCGAAGAAACAACTACGCCGCCGGCGCCGTTACAAGACACACAAGCCGTCCAGCCACGAGTAACATCTGATCCAGCAGCAGCAGTAGAACCAACGCTCAGAAGAACCCGTTCGGGCAGAAGTGTCAACACTCCCGTACGCTTCGCTTGAGGGGGAGTCCTGTAGCTACCTACACAGCTGCAAGACATAAATACGACGCGCGCTCCCGCGCTTCAATGTTATATGTATCTCGTCTGATGGCCGCCGCGCAATGGCGAGCTTACAGAGCCACCGCGAATATTTATATGCGGCGCGCATCGACAGCCACGCGACTGCCGCGAGCCGCTTCAGCCGCTGCGGCATGCCAAACGCAGCGCACCCTAGCGTTCATTTATGAACACTTAATAAACTGCTTCGTATATACGCCTCTAGTTGAACTGAATCCAAAATGCTACATCGAGAGTGTTATTTTAACTGCCTCCCGTAAGTTGGGTATTCTCAATAAGGTGAGGCGGTTTTTCACTTCCGAACAGCGCTGTTTGCTGTACAAGACTCAGGTGCGATCGATTATGGAGTATTGTTCCCATTTATGGGACGGCTCCGCTAAATACCTCCTCGATGCACTTGATAGACTGCAAAGGCGAGCGGTACCTACGCATTATTGGAGATGCTGAGGTTACAGCCTCTCTTGAGGACCTCCAGCTGCGTAGAGACATTGCTTCTCTCAGTGTCTTATACCGAAATTACTACGGAGAGTGTTCTGAAAAACTTTTTGATCTAATCCCGCCCTCTCTTTTCCTGTCCCGGACTACACGTGCTGGTCTTAGGAACCACCATCATACTGTGCAGAATATCAGCACTCGTACCAAAAAAATTGGCAAGTCGTTTCTCTGTAAGACCATTCGGCTTTGGAATTTTCTGCCGGCGCATGTGTTTCCTAGTTCCTATAATCCCGGGTCTTTTAAACGGGGCGTGAAACGGCATTTATACAGGCCGTCATGAATGGGTGCGCTTGTTACCGTGCTTGTTCCACGGTGGGAAGCGCTCTCATTATTTTGGACTACATTGGCTGCTTACCATCAGGCAGGATGTAGTCACTATGACGTATCACATTAAAAAACAAACACAGTTACAAACCGAAGGGCTGAGTTTCTGCTGCAGCCGAAGGACTGTGCTGCATGTGTAGGTCAGTTAGAAACCAAAGGATTGTGTCTCCATAGGAGCCGATGGACTGCGATGGAGGCATTGTTTGCTTGTGTGCTCGATGGACAGTGTGCGTAGTGGCGCCAACTTTTACGTAAAGTTACCCTTGTCAGAGCTGGGCAAGATGAGCCGTAGGTGCGGCGGCATGTGTTAATAGTTACCCTCGTTTACGTAGAGGCGTAAACGGGATGAGTCATTGGTGAGATGGCATGCCTAATGAGAGTTACCCTTTCTTTCGTTGTGGCGAAAGCGAGATGAGCCGTTGATACGGTGCGGTTTAGTAGGTGATTTCGTTTAAATGTGTGCTATTACCTTTTTCTATAATTCCCTGTTGAATGAATAAGGTTGAGTAGTGTGTAAACATTGTTACTCATATTTGTCGATCTGAATAAAGCATGTAGAGTCATTAGTTTAATTGAGTTATCAGAATGGCCGAACGGAATAGCTGTGTCCATGTTTTCTCTTGCAGATGATACACACGAGGACGTATGAGACATCAGAGATGGCCGTGTCGGAGAATTATCGTTGCGCCGGTGCCGTCTATAATCAAGAAGCGGCAACACTGATACGCGCCCCACCATTACTGAACGCAAGCATGACGTCACGCCTAGTCATGCTTAGATGCGGCCGTCGGAGGACGGGCAGTCTCGAGCGGACGTATCTGTTCTGATTAATTTAATTTTAAAGTTACTATGTCGAAATAAATTAAATTAGCGTCACTGTTGTGTTGTGATTCTTGCTCGGGGCTATATACCCACCATGTCGAACCCTGGCGAAGACACAGAACCAGCGAGCCCGATAATTCCACCTTTTCCGACATGTATATTTTAAAGCTGATACTTATTTTATAGCTGGAAGGCCGGGTGGTCGAGTGGTCAGCGACCCTGACTACGCAAAAAAATATTAATAATAAATAGTTATTTATGTTATCACTTCCGTCCACCCCAGAATCAGCCATCACGACCATGAAGGCAAGTTTATGATTAATGCATTGTTTCGTGGTGCCGTCTTTCAAGCAGCAATCGTGTATCTATAGTTTATATTATGATCGAAGGTGCTGGTAGACTATTCCATCTTTTGAGGTGCCTACCTGTGCGGCCGCTGCCTCCGCCGCCCGTAGCTGCCGTCCGACAGGCCCGAGTCGTGCGATTGCCGCTTGTGGCGGGGCGCGGCGCGGGCGGTGCGGGCGGCGGCGCGGGGCGCGTGGCGGCCGGCGCTGCTGCTGCTGCTGCTGGCGGCGGCCGGCGCGCGCGGCCCGCCCGCGTCCACCACCAGCTGACTCCTGGATACAAACACAAACTGTGGTCAGAAAGCGGTTCTGGTTATACATACATACGTACACTTTGTGTTCGGCGAAAAAACTTATGGATCGCGGCGCGCACGAGTTGAAATGCTCTGTACGTGCGTGTAGTGTGCGCCGTTCGTGCAAGCAAGGCGTCCACACTATGAGAATTCCGTTAAATTGCATGATACATTGCAACAACGTGGACGGCAAATTCTTTCATTCCGTGTTACATTGCATGTTACATTTCGTAAGTCTGTCTCTGTACCCGCCTAAACAGATGCGAGTAGGTACATGCTCGGTTCGTGCGCGCGCTGCGTCCACACTTATGAAATGCTCATTCATGTTACGTTAAAGCAGCCTGTACCCGCCTTTAGCTATCCTTTTCCCTCACGCTGTTGGTGCACGACTAGCGAAGAACCCACCACTATCCAAATATAAAAAAACATAGGTACAGCACGTGTCCTAGCTGTCTGTGTTTGGTAGTATAGTAAGTACCTGTTTATGCAAGCAGATGTTCTCCGTTATGAAAATAAATAATGAACAAATTTCGCTCAAAGCTTATTGAAGATCTATTCTGAAAATAACTACCTCAAATTACACCAAACATCAACGAGCTTATCAAAAAACGACGTCACTTGGTTAGATCCTCAAGCTCAACCTTTGTTTGAAAATTTATTTATTTATTTATTTATTTATTGAACACCAACATAATACACATTACATCGTTACAGATAGGACTACATAATGGAGTTGTGAAGCTTAATGCTATTATACTTATAGGTGTAGACTACATGCAAAAAATATATATATTTGAGAGCAACAAGCAATAAAAATGTCTAAACTTTACATTAAAAAACTAAATATAATAAAATTATTAAAATATTGAGTAAATTAAAAAAAATTGAATTAAATTGAATTAAATTACAAATAAATCGATACAATTAAATTGTGTAAAATAAAGAGAAGCGCTTTATAACATACCGTTTCATATCAGTAATGATTTTTTAAAGCTGCGAATGCCACCCGCGAACAAATCCAAATCTTTTGTTGTGGCCAAGTTTCTGTACTCTCTAACAAACTGGTTTAAAGGAGCATTTAGACCAAGATTAGATTTACTCATTTGATTCGCAAGTATATTAAATCTCGAAGGCCGAGGTAGTTTGAGTGGCGCTGAGAAAGTAAGTAAGTGTAAAAGTTCAGGAACATCGAGAATGCCATTCGCTAGCTTGTACAAGAATATCAAGTGGTGCAAGCGTCTTCGATCTGAAAGAGAGCAAATTTTAAATTTATCTAACCTCGCTTCATAGTCTAAAAATACCTTTCCTAGGTTACAACCAAATGTCAGATGCCACAGAAATCTTTTCTGAATGCTTTCTAATCTTTTTTTATAAACGTCATAAAACGGATTCCAAACCACGCTACAATATTCCAGGCCGCTGCGTACAAATGAATTGTATAGTAAAATCTTAGTTCTGGGAGACTTAAAATCCCTACAATTCCTCAAAACAAATCCCAAATTCTTGAAACCTCTAGAACAGATCGCATCAACGTGTACGTTGAATCTCAGTTTGCTATCCAGCCACACTCCTAGATCCTTCACTGTGTCAATGTCCTTTAAAATGTCATTGTTAATTTTATATTGATACTTAAAACCAGTTCTTTTTCTAGAGAATTGCATACTAAAGCATTTGGAAGAATTAAGGTTCATTTTATTAGTCTCGCACCATTTGATAAGGTTGCAGAGATCATTTTGCAATATAGCAACATCAGAAGGAGAGTCTATAATTCTAAATATTTTCAAGTCGTCAGCAAATAAATAATAATCAGTGGACTGAAAGCAATTGCCAATATCATTGATAAAGACGTTAAACAGCAAGGGTGCCAAATGCGACCCTTGAGGCACACCAGAAGCAACTGAAAAAGGATTAGAAGAATAACCGTTGACTACAACTTTTGAAGTTCTATCCTTTAAATACGACCGACACCAACTCAGCATTGGCTCGCCGATTCCAAGTGAGTAGAGCTTGTGGAGAAGTAAATTATGATTGACGCGATCGAAGGCCTTGCTGAAGTCGGTATAGATTGCGTGAACTGATGAGTGACTATCTTTTTTGTGGGAAATATTATTAATGAAAGAAGTAAGGTTGGTAGCAGTGGATCTGTTTCTCATGAAGCCGTGCTGGTTTGGGTCGATTAGATGTTTAAAATGCCAAGAGAAAATCGGATTAAGTAATTGCTCGAATACCTTCGCAAATACAGGCAGAATTGAAATAGGTCTGTAATTTTGGATAACATCTTTATTGCCGTTTTTGAATAATGGAACAATAAGTGCTACTTTCCATTCAGATGGAAATGAGCCGGTAGCTAAAGAATTTTATAAATAAGAGTCAAAGGTTTCGCCAAAGCAGCAGCACATCTTGTAACAAATAATGATGGTAAATCATCAGACCCAGCACTCTTATGAGCATCAAGTCTTTTTAAAACTTTTAACACCTGATCATCTTTGAATTTTATAGCAGTGAGATAGTTGTTCGTTGGAAAGGCGGATAATACATCATAAATAGTGGATGTGGTGCATTTACTGTGACTATAAACGGAAGAAAAGTTTTTAGCGAATAAA
The DNA here is from genome assembly GCA_963921215.1 of Scoparia ambigualis. Taxonomy (NCBI): domain Eukaryota; kingdom Metazoa; phylum Arthropoda; class Insecta; order Lepidoptera; family Crambidae; genus Scoparia; species Scoparia ambigualis. Next base: position 1,052,304 of record OY992515.1, read on the forward strand.
TTACATATATCATGGCCATTAGCAGCGGTTTCATTGTCAAGAGACATCTGGGCAGGATAAAACTTATCATAACATTTCTTGTTTTTGATATAGGACCAAAAAAGTTTGGGATTTGTGCGCAAGCTCTGCTCAAGGCCGGAAATATATTTATTATAACACGACAGCATTAAATGTTCGGAACGTTTTTTTATTAATTCAAACGAGAGTCTGTCCAGAGGATTATTATTGAATTTGCGCATCTTGTTACGGTATTTAAGTTTTTCTCTAAGAAGACGAATTAAATCACGCGAAAACCAAGTTGGATATTTTTTTGATTTTTTATTTGACTTAGGCACATGTTTTTGAATAGCCATGCGAATGTAGCTGTAAAATACAGAGACCATGTCATCGACCACGGAACAGTTTTTAAACTCTTTCTCCCAGTTCACTGCGTTGAGATCCGTAACAATATTTTCGTAGTCTGCTTTGTTGAAACAAAATTGAATATTATTGTTTTGAGGTAGTGGATTTACAATATTAGATTTTAGAGTAAATTCTAGCGGAGGATGTAACGGATCGATTGGTATTAAGGGGTCACTACTGATGTCTAGATCAGAGATATCTGTATTGCTAAGAATCAAATCCAAAACTTTTCCCTTACTATTCAGAGAATCATTGTACTGTTTCAAATCATGAAGTGTAGCAAAATCAATAAGCATGGTTGACAATGCACTACTACTTGAATCGGCCAATGACTTTGATTGTTTGGAACAGTTCCATTTAATACTGCTTAAGTTAAAGTCTCCCACAAACATAACCCTACCAGGGCAACCACGCTCCATGACAAGGTCCGAATTATCGATGAACTCGTCAAGAATATGTTTCTGAATAGGTGGTGGTAAGTAAACTGCACACAAATACAAATGCTCCGTTTTATTAGAATCATTGAGGCAATCGAGTCTGACCCATAAGTCTTCACATTTAGATTCGAAGCTCTGCAAGCGCACGGAAGGAATCCACTTTGAGACAGCGATAAGTACCCCCCCGCCATTCTTTTTGGGATGAAAGCCACTAGTCTCTCTGTCCCGTCTATAAACGACATAACGGTCATCGAAAAGCTCAGAAACGAAAACGCTGCAATTTAACCAAGTCTCGCTTAAAATAATTACATCATAGGAATTACAAACAATGTTATTAAAAAAATCTGTAGTTTTTGTTCTTAGACCTCTAACATTCTGATAGTAAAATTCTAACATGAAATATACTAATAATACCCACAATCAACAAGAACGTACGAAGAAAGTGGAAATAACGGAAATATACTATATCTAAAAACTACAATAAGATGGCTAATACTCGATTAAGTTAAGTTAAGTTAGTTTGTCCAATAAGTCAACGTCTTTGATTAAAATGTAACTGGAGCTATCAGTTTTACGCACGAACACTTTGCCGTCTCTCACCCAAACAAATTTGAAGTTGAGTTCCTATGCCTTCAGACGAGCTGCAGCGTGTAAGGACTTAGTTTCAGGAGTGAGATGCTCAGAGACGTAGACAGCACTCTTCTTACTTGCACCGTAACCTAGGTGTGTTGTGTTTAGTTTATCGGTGGGATTATTGCGGTTGAATTTTATGGCGGCGGCCAAAAAAGTATCTCTTAGACGTCGGCTGCTAAACTTCACCAATATTGAACGCGGGCGTGGACTGTTCGTGTTGAATTTAGCAATACGGCTACAATACTGGATGTCAGTGTCGGTTATTGGGCACTTGATGGTGTTGCTAAGTTGTTGTACAGTATTATAAAGATTCTCTCTTTTATGTTCCGGAACGCACTGGATTTCTAAATTGCTAGCACGGGAAAGTTGTTCTAGATTAAGCAATCGGGTGGATAGATCACGTGTAGTTTTGCGCAGTGTCTCGTTTTCAGCCTCCAAGCTCTGTATTTGAGCCTTATGTGTTTGGAAATCGAGTTTAAATTTATCTTGTTCAGCATTAAAGAAGCTAATGGAGTCCTCGATCGTATCAAGTTTAAGTTGGATGTCAGAAATAGCAGCTTTCAATTTTCTGTCCAGCTCCTCCCTTATGATATCTCGAATGACGTCCGGGGTAAGACAGCCACAGCTGCTGTTTTTGGACGTGGCGCCTACAGCTTTACGAAGCGTAACGTTATCGTAATCGAAGTGAGGCACACACGTGTCGGGATTTTTGGAAGAGAGTGCAGGTGAGCTTACCGGCCTGCTGGTATTATCTCCTCGTTTAGGCTCTTTACAACGACAGGATGGACAGATCCAAACTTCCTTAAATTCCTTCGTAAAAGAAGAAAAGTCCTGCTTACTGAAGTTCAGGCAACTGTAATGGTATTTACCCGGACAACGACAGCAGTTCAGAAAATTAACGCCTTTCAAGACATTGGGGCAGCCAGCACATTTATTCATTGCGCAGTATGTAATTTAATAAATAAAAATTCAAACAGTACAGCGACGGACTTGCAACGGTTAGCGCTGCAAGCGCTGAGTTATAGATTACTTGCGCAGAGCGGTGTCGTCACATCCGGCGAACTGCGGGTTGTCGTAGGTCAGGGACACCAACCGTTAATGTTAGTTATTAAAATGGTTTTCTTAATTACTCACAAACCAAAATGAGTCCAGACTCGGTATAAACACTTTTAGAAAGGTCTTTTCAAGACCTTTAAAACTATGTATAGCACTATACTAGATTATCACTTTTACTAGGGATTTTGATTAAAATGTACGGAGCACTTAAAAAACAGTGTTGCTTCAAAAATTTACGGACGACTACTATCTTTATTTACTTAGACTAAATAAATAAAGTTTCAAATTTAGTACGTATTTGAATTTTTTATTTTGAGTCTGGCCCGCTAGCACATCCTAAATCTTGGAAATGACCATTTATAAAAATCAGTCTGACACCCCTGGTCTAAGGTATTATGTTGATAAGAGCCTTGTTGCCTAAAAGAAATAAATAGAAATAAAAAAAATAATGAGGGGTGAGGTGAGTCACACACTACAATGGCGAAAAGCTAAACTCCTCAATGGGCTGCAGCCTATACGAAAAGCTTGACCCAAAACACTTTTCACGATGGGCGACCGTGCATCAGAAGACGTAGAGTAGGCAGGCTGGTTACGGGTGGTCACGGGTGACCGCTGGATGCGAGCAGCTCATGACCGGTCGCGGTACAACTCTTTAGGGATGCCTTTGTTCTGCAGTGGACGTTGTTCGGTTGATGATGATGACGGGCTGGTGCCGTGGCCTGACCTGAGGCGCGGGTGCGAGGGGCGCGCGGCGCGCATGAACCGGTCCAGGTCGATGATGTCCGCCGGGGGCGCCGCGCCGCCGCCGGACCACGAGCCGGACGACGAGCGGGACATGCCGCGCCTGGACAATACATACAGACGGATTACATCAATATAGATTCACGAGTGTGAGCACCAAAGGCTTAGTCAGACCGGTCAATGAGGACCGTAGAAGCATTCCACTGCCATAAGTCGCGGCACAATTACAACTCCAACCACCACCAATGCACATGTGCAGCGTGATACGTGGTGAGCCCACCGCCGCTCTATGCTATTTGGATTTATGGATGTTTTATCCCGTTAGTCGCTTTTTTTACCACACCCAAGGGAAGAGAGAGGGTGGTAGTATTCTTTCACCGCTACACGACACGGTTATCAAATAGCGACTGCACATAAACCCCGTAGTCTACCTACATGGCAAGCTCGCCCCATCGTCGGGCTACGGATAAGAATGTGGCCAAGAGCAAGCCCATTTATTATTTATTTAAAAAAACATTGTACACTGTTTTACAGGCTGTTTTACTCATCAGTATGTTAATGTTTGACTATGGTGAGAATAAACGTTATATATTATTACATGTGCTCAGCGTGACAGGTGGTAAGTCCATCGCCGCTCTATGCTGTTGGATGTATGTGCAGTCTTTAGTCCATTAGTCGCCTATTACGACACCCAAGGGAAGAGATGGGGTGGTAGTAATCTTTTACCGCTACGCGACACGGTTATTTATGAGCTTAACATGATGACATTTATCATATTTATTTATTTATAAAATCTTTGTCTTTGTCGTTGAGCTCAACTGGTGAAATACCAGACCCAATAGAAATTCAATAGTTAGCAACCTCTAGGAGTGTTCGTGGCAGACAAGGGGTCTGTGATGAGTGGTATGCTGCTCCGGTGCAGTGACGGTACTCACTCAGTAAGTGTGGTGGGGTCTTGGGCGAGGCTGGCCCCGCCGAGTGCTCTGTCTCCGCATCGCGTGCTCCAGCGGTCCTGTTGCGTCGCTGTCAAAGGTCACAGTTGACATAACAGTCACGTTGCAAGCTGACAGGCGGAATTCTTCTTTGGATAGGTGCCTACTTTGTGCTTGGGACTCTTTGCTTTGATAATATATAAAACCTTATCAAGGAACGGCAAAGCAAAACCAAGACAAAAGAGGTAAAGAGCGCGCACAAGCGAGTGGGAACCGTAGGCACGGGTGAGAACATGACAGCGCTCCCACGAACACGCCAGAATATGGTCAAGTGGGTCAAGTGCGCAATGGTACATTGTAAAAAAGTTTCATCATCATCATCAGCCTGAAAAGTCCACTGCTGGACAAAGGCCTCTCCCAAGGATCTCCACCATGACCGGTCCTGTGCTGCTTGCATCCAGCGGCCACCCGCGACCTTCACCAGATCGTCGGACCACCTTGTTGGAGGCCTGCCCACACTGCGTCTTCCGGTGCGTGGTCGCCACTCGAGAACCGTTCTGCCCCAACGGCCATCGGTTCCTAGGGCGATGTGCCCTGCCCATTGCCACTTGAGCTTGGCGACTCTTTAGACTATGTCGGTTACTTTAGTTCTTCTACGAATCTCCTCATTTCTGATTAGATTACGTAGAGAAACCCCGAGCATAGCCCTCTCCATTGCTGTTTGCGTGACTTTGAGCCTGCCTACTAGGCCCATAGTGAGCGACCACGTTTCGGTACCGTATGTCATCACTGGCAACACACACTGGTCGAAGACTTTCGCCTTGAGACACTGCGGTATTTTGGACGAGAAGATATTTCGTAGCTTACCGAACGCTGCCCAGCCGAGTTGGATCCGACGATTGACCTTTTTCTTAAAGTTGGACCTACCTAACCGTTTGTCCTAGGTATACATTTTCGTCAACAACTTCAAGAGCAGTCTCCAACCTTCAGAGTGGTGGGTACGACACATGAGTTAAACATGATTTTCGTCTTCTCCGTGTTTATTTTAAGGCCCACTTGTTGAGAGACTCTGTTGAGATCACCGAGCATTGTACCGAGGACCTCCAGGGTCTCAGCCACTACCACTACTATATCGTCGGCAAATCGAAGGTGACTGATGTACACGCCGTTAATATTGATGCCGATTCCTCTCCAGTCCAGAAGCTTAAACACGTCCTCCAGTGCAACAGTGAAGAGCTTCGGAGATAAGACGTCCTCCTTCTCGCACTCCACGCTGCAGCCGGACCGGCCTCGAGCTCTGGTGCTGAAGGCGAATTGTCATAGTGGCATTTTTGTACAAACACTTCAACACTTCGATGTCCGGTATACCGGTAGATACCGGTAGTCAATTTGGCACCGCTGGAGAGACTGTAGCACGGCCTATGTTTCGATCGAATCAAAGGCTTTCTCATAGTCCACAAACGCTAAGCAAAGTGGCCGGTTATACTCTTCGGTCTTCTGTATAACCTGCCGCAGCGTATGTATGTGGTCTATGGTGCTAAAACCTTTTAGGAATCCGGCTTGTTCGATTGACTGGAAGTCATCAAACCTGCGTGCGAGACGATTAGTTATAACTCTCGAGAACAGCTTATATACGTGACTTAGAAGTGATATGGGTCTGTAGTTCCTCAATAGGGCCTTGTTGCCCTTCTTAAAAAACAACACAACCACACCTTCATGCCACGCTTCTGGCGTTCTACCTCCGAGTACGACGGAATTAAATAGTCTCTGAAGAGCTGCGAGTACCGGTCTTCCGCCTGCTTTCAGAAGCTCAGCCGTAATTCCGTCAGCACCCGATGCCTTGCTGTTCTTAAGCTGCTTGAGAGCCATACCAATCTCGTACAGGCTGATGTCTGGGATATCTTCCGTGTAGTTTCGGGTTAGCTTAGCTCTAGGGTCTGTAGCTAAGCTTTGTACAGGTGACCGCGTGGATGTGTATAGCTGTCCATAGAACTTCTCGACCTCTCCCATAACTTCGGACATGGACGTGACAGTTCTGCCGTCATCGGTTTTCAGCGTCGTCAGTTGGCTCTGCCCAATATTCAAATCTCTTGCGAACACTTTTGAACCTTTGTTTCGCTCGAAAGCCTCTTTAATACGGTCGGTATTAAATCGGCGAGTGTCGCGAGTCAATGACTTCGAGATCTGCCTATTGAGCCGCCGAAGCTGAGACGAATCGTCCGAAGAACGCAGAACCATCACGCGCCGCTCTTCCATCAGTTTGAGAGTATGGTCCGAGAGCTTTTTAGGTCCTCTTGTACGGTGGGTTTTAAAGAACTTAGACCCAACCGCATGGACAGTTTTTAAAAACCTGTTGTTGTAATCGTCCACGTCTACGCAATCCTTCAGGCATTCGAAGCGATTTTCCAGTTCGACCTGGAAGCTTTCGGGGTTTTGGATTTGGATGGGTGCAAGGCAGAGCATAGACTTCATCAATCGACGTCTTTCCAGCTTGATATTAATGTTCAATGTGCCTCTTACCAACCGGTGATTACTGCCAGTTTTGTACGCGTTGATCACAGAGACATCATTGAATATTTGCTTTCTCGTCGACATGATAAAGTCAATCTCATTTTTTGTTGCACCATCGGGACTTAGCCAGGTCCACTTGCGGTGTTCAGATTTCCTAAAAAAGGAGTTCATCATGAAGAGTCCCTCCTTTTCCAGAAACTCCGCCAGCAGTTGGCCCCGGTGGTTCCGAATTCCAACTCCAAATCGTCCCACTTTCAGCTCATCGCCGCATCGTTTGCCCAGTGAAGGGAGACAGATTATGAAGAAAACATTATTTATTCATTTATTTAATCAGGAACAGCAAAAAGTTATTAATATAATAAATAATAATAATAATAAATAAATAAATCTTTCCTACAATCACACCAATTATCTAGCCCAAGAGAAGCTTCGAAGAAACTCGTTAAATGGTTACTAGACAACGGATAAACATACTTAAAATACTTAAATACATACTTATTATACATAGAAAACACCCAGACCCGAGACAATTTACAAAAACAATAATTTCTAAATTGACCGGACCGGGGATCGAACCCGGGACCTCAGAGATGGCGGCACCATGAAAACCGGTGCACAAACCACTCGACCAAGGAGGTCGTATTTGCAACTTATAATAAAGATAACATAAAAATAAAGTTAAATACATATTAACAGTAATGCAACCCACAACGCTATTCTCAGAGTACTTAATACAAATTGCTAGAGGGTGCTGAAGCACATGAGTAACTTCCCTACAGAGTCCAAGCTCTATAACAACGCGTAAAATTTATACCTATTCTGATAGGGCTGACACCCGTTGCACGTTTAAAAAATTAGGGAGGAAAATAAAATAAGGTAAGTAGGTAGAGGTAAGTGGGCGATTCTTTGAAAATGCGCATATTGCCTCATGTTAGGAGATTGCATAAAAGTTGTGACAGAACGCATTCTTTGAGTGAATTTTACATTGCTGCAAACATACCCTTACAGAAACTGTACAAGGGAATTATGTAAGTGTTTTACTTTTTAACTGACAAGCGTTTAAATTTTTTTGTGAATTATAGCAAGAAGACAAAAGTGTAAACTGTTATTTCAAAATATAGCAAACCATTTTTTTAACAAACTAAATGTACTTACTTATCAACAGTCGTAAAAAAATTAGAATTTTTTAATTTTTTTTAAGTGAATTATCCGAAATAACAAAATTATCATTTAAGACACGGTTTTAATAAACACATTTTTTTCTATATATTTTAATCAGTCTTAAACATAATTTCTTACTTGGTAGGTATTAAACAAAGTAATAAAGTTTTAAAAAACAAAATTCAATGAACTTCTTGGTAAGTAAGCGGTAAAATAGCTAAAAATATACACTTCAATATTAATCTGAAGGTTTTGTTTTATACGAATGGTTAATTCTGCAAAAAAATCTTATCTATTATCTATCAATGAAATGAACAAAAATCAATATAAAAGAAACAAAAAACCAAAACGTCTTGGGTAGCAATTGGAAATAAGCATCCAATCAAAACAAAAATAATGACTTATTAAAAAAACTAATTAAAAAATGGACTTACAGGATTAGATGAGACCTTGAGACAGACATGATTGAGACCTTTAAATAAAAAACTTACAAAAACATTGCAAAACTAGTTTTAATGATTATTATTGATAAAATGTTTATAATTTACTTGAAAATCCGTTTTTAAGTCAGAAAAATATCAAAATCATTATCAGAATCATTATTTTTGTAAACAGGAGGCTTTTTGCTATATTAATTCAAGAAGTCGAGGGAGTCTGCGGGTCTAAGTAATAAATTATGATCATGTCAATTTAGCGCAGCTTTGATCGTAGCTTCAAATTAATACTAGTTGTCTTTAAGGTTAGTTTAGATTTCAATGATGGGATTCTCTAGTATCTCTTGTTTTGTTTGCATTGTGAAATTTTATGTCAAAAATACTTAGTTATAGTGTAATAGTAGTGTAGTTTATAATTTTCGCGACTACAACACATCGAAATAAAAAATTCATACGGATTTAAATCGCGAATTTTACTATCTGTGATTTCCGTATATTTTTTTACGGAACTTTCCAGATAGCTTCCTAATTAGTATTTGTTTTTGTTAGTGCACAGCACAAGAATTACAATAAAAAAAATATTAAAATTACCATTTCTAAAATTTACTCATTACCATTTACTTTAGAGTAACGGAAAATACGGTAATTATGCAAGTGGTAATTAGGATTTCAAACATTTTGTTGATTAAACAGTTCTTTACAAGAATTATAAAATTTTTACCTACGTTACTAAAAAATGGAAATTATAACAACTTAAACGTATCAGTTAAAAAAAACAATCGTCTATTTACCATAAAAACGGAAAATGGTGATTAGACGATATTTCGACAAAAGCACTACGACGACGAGAGATTTGAATATGGTGCCAAAAATTCCGGTCTTTGATAGATGTATTATACTTGGGCACCGAGCGCAGACAGGTGCAAACTTGTTAAGACAGTAAAAGGTACGAATTTTCTAATTTGAAGGTAGTAAATTGTGGCGAATATTTTTTAAACGGTAATTATAAAGTTATCCGAGGACATATTTTAAGAGCATTCATTCTTAATAATTTATGTTATTTATGTTAAACAACTTGTGTATAGGGCTAAGGAAACTATTCCTATCTAAGAATATTGAACTATTATTACATTCTTCGATAGGGATTTAGCTATATTGAATAAAAACTCAATGAAAATGTAAAATGGGACATGAATGGTAATTAGAATTTGGCTGCTTGAAAACAATTTTCTCTTAATTCAATAAACAAATATAGTTTCTAATAGACTACTTTAGATCTGTAATACTTATATGCATAAGGTAGTATTATCAAAAGAAAAATATTTGCACTGTAGAAGATTCTTTATCATCCGCCGCGTAATATGCACATTCTTAAAGAATTGCCCAAGTACATAATAAAACGTGTATTTCAAAAGGTATAAAATAAGGTTTAGTGTAATTTGACACATACTTAATTTAAATTATTTCAAAGATAACGAAACGTTGAAAAAATTGTCTTGTGTTGAATCGAACCCGCGTCCTCCGCAAATAATCAAATATTACGAATCTTTAGAGCAGTCTTATTGTACCTGATTGTTGAAAATATTTAAAAAAAAGAAATATCCTTATTTTTTCCGGAATTATTTATACACACGGTGCGAGAGTTGTGAATTGTGTAACTAACCCGACTTTGTTTTATATGTATATATATTATATATTTAGATTAAACACTAATATAAATAATTAACCGTGTCGCGTAGCCGTGCAAGAATATACTACCACCCCCTCTCTTCCCTTGGGTGTCGTTAAAGGCGACTAACGGACTAAACACTGCACATACATCCAACAGGTTAGAGCGGCGATGGGCTCACCACCTGTCACGCTGAGCACATGTGCAGTCGCAATCTGGTGAAAAGGTATTATGGTAGAGGACTGCTTTTGCTGTCCTGATTGCGTAGTCTCTATTATGTTTCTTAATTTTATGTTTGTTTTATTAATGTGATATCTTTTTGTAGTTCTTTGTAGTACTGATTCAATTAACTAATGTTCATAAAAATTTCGCGAAATTACTTCCGATTATTTTTTATTATTGTCATGTTGTGTTTGCCTATAATGTTGTTGCATTGTAACTATTAATATTCACATTACCATTTTAGATATAAGCTGTAATGTAACAATGTTGGCAGACTTAATAAAATAAAAAATGAAAAAAAATAAAAGTAAAAACCTTTTTAAAAAAGGAGCTTTTATTTCAATGCGCTAAAAAGAAAAAAATAAACTTCCTTTAAAACTTTTACTAACACCTTATAACGTCATTACACAATTTATATGATATAAAAGGTTGTCGCAAGATTTATGTACCTACTCTTATTTTCTTAGATTGAAAATCTTTATAGGTAAAAACAATCGCATCAAGTTATTTAATTTACTTGTTTATTTACACATTATAGTACTTATATAGTAAATGTTGGAACAACCTTTAATGTCATATAAATTGTGTAATGACGTTATAAGTTGTTAGCTTAGATTAAAACACCTTTTTGTTTTTGTTGCAAAGAATGATATCAAAATACAAACATACAGAGACATCTGTTAATGACTGTGTAAACTAAACAGTATTAATATTTATTCTGTGACTAAACTGTCAATGTCAAGTGTCCTCCATATTTTTTTGAATAAAATACAGTCAGTCGTTACCCTGCAACAACGTGTTTCACTTATAGGTTATGAGCCCAGCAGACCCATTTAAGTTGTAAAAACAGTTTAATTGTAGTAGTTTTCGTGTTGAGCAAGTTAAAAATGAGTTCTAGTTATCTCGCTAACGTGCCAAAGTTGAAAGGTCGCGAGAATTCGACGATTGGGCGTTTGCAGTTGAGAACTTGCTAATTTTGGAGGGCGCCGCACAGTACCTAAAGCAAGAAGGAACGGATGAAAATGCAGCAGCGGCAGATGCAAAGGCACGCTTAAATGATTTTGACGATAGATCCATCGCTTTTTGTGCACATAAGAGACACAACCACCGCGAAGGAATTGTGGACAAAACTACGTTCGTTGTTTGATGATTCAGGATTTTCTCGGAAGATTACGTTGCTTCGTCATCTAATTTTCTATAAGGTTAGAAAACTGTGAACATATGACGAACTATGTTACACAAATTGTTGAAACGTCTCAACGTTTAAGCGGAACAGGCTTCGCTATAAATGATGAATCGATTGGTTCATTGTTACTAGCCGGATTACCAAAACGATTTATGCCAATGATAATGGCTATAGAGCATTCCGGAATTCAAATAACCGCAGATTCGATCAAGTCGAAATTACTTGATATGGATGTGGCAGATACAATAATTGTATCTGCCAATTATTGAATTGGAACGTAACTCGGCACTAGCAGCAAAATGGCATAGAAAATCGACTAAAGGGGGCAGCACTAGTAAACATGGCAGACAGACATCGAATACGTCAACATCAACATCATCAAATGTCAACAACACAAAAACAATTACTTGCTATCGTTGTAAGGAAATTGGACACTACCGCAACCAGTGCCCACTTTTGAAGGAGAAAATAGAAAATAAAAAACAAAGTAACGCTTTCAGCGTTGTTTTTCTCAGTGGCGGATTCAGTAAAAGTGACTTTTACATCGACTCGGGTGCAAGCATGCACATGATGCCGAACAAATGTTGGTTGAAAAATCCTAAATACTCATCAAGTTTACCAGAAATCATTGTCGCCAATAGTACGAAAGTTCCCGTTTTGTGCTCAGGAGACATAGAAATAACGACGAGCTATAATTTCGACATCACTGTGCAGAATGTGTTGTGTGTACCAAGTCTCACGACTAACCTCTTGCCGGAGAGCGAATTAATTAAAAATGGGAACAGCGTCGTATTTGAGCACAATAAGTGTCTCATAAGAAACAAATTGGATGAGTTAGTTGCAATAGCTGACCTGGTTGATGGAGTATATAAGTTAAGAGTACAAACATAGAATTGTTTGTTGACAGTCAGTGGCGATACATGGCACAGACGGCTTGGTCACATTAATAGCACGGATATGAACAAAATGAAGGAGTGTGGATTGGTAGAAGGACTTGATTATGCTGATGGGTTCATAACAAGCAAATCCAGATGTCAAATATGCTGCGAAGGAAAGCAATCAAGATTTCCATTCAGCAATCAGGGTTCACGTGCCACAGAGACTCTTCAGGTAATTCATTCAGATGTCTGCGGACCCATGGAGACTGTGTCAATAGGCGGTGCACGATATTTCTTAACATTCATTGATGACTACACCATGATGACCTTTATTTACTTCCTGAAGACTAAAAGTGAAATATTAAATCATTTTAAAGAATTCAAATCTATGGCATAGAATTTTCAGAATAAGAAAATAAAAATCTTGCGTACAGATAATAGCTGTGAGTACTGTAGTAATGATTTTGAAGATTTCTTAAAAAAGGAGGGAATCATACATCAAAAAACAAACCCTTACACACCTGAACAGAACGGACTGAGTGAAAGGTCAAACCGAACCATAGTGGAGAAAGCGAGATGCTTACTTTTTGAAGCAGGTCTTACAAAAAAATTTTGGGCAGAAGCTGCTAACACAGCTGTCTATTTAAAAAATAGATCAGTAGCTTCAGGTATTGAAAAGACTCCATGTGAGACCTGGACCAAGAAGAAACCAGATTTAAAGTATATACGTATATTTGGAAGTCCTGTAATGGTGCACATACCTAAAGAAAAAAGAACCAAGTGGGATAAAAAATCAAAGATGCATATACTGGTTGGTTTCAGTGAAAATGTCAAAGGTTACAGAGTTTATGATCCAGTTAAAAGGAATGTAACTACGAGTAGAGATGTTGTGATTATGGAAAAGCCAAGAAGTATAGAAACTGTAACTGTCCCAGTAGAGACCACAGATTCAGTGAGGGAATCGATGCAGGAATCTGCGGTGAAGACAGAACCTTCTCATGATCAGTCGAATTCCAGTGAGTGTAAGCACAATGATTTTTTAAATAAAAAGGAAGTACCTAATCTAGAAAAAGATAGTGACAGGAAAGAGCAAGAAGATGAAACAAATAATGTTCCTCAGATAAACTATGAAGAACCAACGAAAAGGCAAAGAAAAAAACCAGAAAGATATGGATTTGCAAATTTGAGTACCACACCTAAAGGAGAAGATGAACTGACTTATGCAGAAGCTATCAGCGGTCCTGAGAAACAACAGTGGTTGCAGGCGATTGCAGAAGAGCTACAGTCATTCAACGACAACCAAGCATGGGAAATTGTCAATGCTCCAAATAGTGCTAGTGTAGTGCAGTGCAAGTGGGTCTTAAAAAGGAAAATTGATTGTGATAATAAAGTGAGACATCGTGCTAGACTGGTTGCAAAAGGCTTCACGCAGAAGGCTGGTGTGGACTATCAGGAAACTTTTTCACCTGTGATTAGGCACTCAACCTTGCGGTTACTGTTTGCTTTGAGCGTGCAATTAGATATGGATATTACTCACCTAAACGTTACAACAGCCTTTCTTAATGGTTATTTAAAGGAAAGCATCCTTATGCATTTGCCAGAAGGATTTCCTGTTAAAGATTCTAATAAAATACTAAAATTAAAAAAGGCTGTTTACGGTCTCAAACAATCATCCTTAGCTTGGTACCAAAGAGTAGATGAGACATTGTGTAATTTAGGGTACAGTAGATGTAAACTTGAACCTTGTGTTTTTATAAAAGATCATAATAACAATAAGAAAACTATTGTTGGTGTTTCCGTCGATGATTTTATTATTTTTTCGAATAAAGAAACAGAAACCAAATCTCTAATAGAAGCGTTGAGCCAAAAATTTAAGATCAAAAATTTAGGTCAAGTTAAACAGTATTTGGGCATGAAAATTAATATAAATGAAAATGTTATTATAATAGATTAGGAGAAATATATTGAACAGTTGGCAAATAAGTTTAATATGACTGATTGTAATTTAGCAAACACACCCATAGAAAGTAAATTGAACATAGAGAAATCTAATATGTGTGATAATAACTTACCTTTTCAGAGACTAATAGGTAGCTTGATGTATTTAGCGGTCTTGACACGACCAGATATTGCATACGCAGTTAGTTACCTTAGTCAATTTAATAATTTTTATTCATAATTGCATTGGAATTATGCCAAGAGAATTTTAAAGTATTTGTTGAAAACAAAAAATTATTGCTTAAGATATTCCAAAGAAGGAGCAGAACTGGTTGGTTTTGTGGACGCAGATTGGGCCAGTGATGCCATTGATAGACGTTCATATACAGGATTTTGTTTCATGAAATCTGGATCTGCTATTTCTTGGAAAAGTAAAAAGCAAAAAACTGTAGCTCTCAGTAGTTGTGAGGCAGAGTACATGGCTTTGTCAGAAGCATGCAGAGAAGGTTTATATTTACAGAATTTAGAATGTGAATTGATAGGTTGTTGCAATAAAATTGTTTTGTATAATGATAATCAGAGTGCATTGAAGATGGCAGGCAACAATTATTCTCATAAGCGTTTCAAACATATTGATGTTAGATATAATTTCATCAGAGATGTAATAAACAATAATAAAATTGAGACGAAGTACCTGCCAACCTCTAGTATGCCTGCGGATCTGTTAACTAAAGGATTGTCGGGAATAAAGCATTATGAGTTCATGCAAACACTTGGTATTGTTCAAAAGTAAATTGATTATTTAAATGTATAAGCTTGTTTGTTATTTTGATATAGTGGGGGTGTTGCAAAGAATCATATCAAAATACAAACATACAGAGACATCTGTTAATGACTGTGTAAACTAAACAGTATTATTATTTATTCTGTGACTAAACTGTCAATGTCAAGTGTCCTCCATATTTTTTTGAATAAAATACAGTCAGTCGTTACCCTGCAACAACGTGTTTCACTTATAGTTTTAATCTAAGGTTAAAGTTTTAAAGTAAAAGTTTATTTTTTCTTTTTAGCGCATTTAAATAAAAGCTTGTTTTTTAAAAAGGTGTTTACTTTAAATTTATTTTTAACTTTTTAGTTATCTCTGGACAGGTTTTTCATCTATTCATCTCACTAATCGTGTAGGTATACAGAATTTATTCACACATCAAAAACGGTCTATCCATTAAGACGAATCAAAATCGACGCGGTTGTGTGCTTAATTACTGACTTCCTATGGCCACCTTCCAGCTCCATCATCAAACCCTGGTTACCATCTAGCACCAAAGAACTCGTCAAGACGAATCAAACGAGCCCATACTCGATGGGGTTATGTCGTTTAATTACTGAGTTCCTATGGCCACCTTCCAGCTCCATCATCAGACCCTGGTTACCATCTAGTACCAAAGTACTCGTCAAGACGAATCAAACGAGCCTATATTCGATGGGGTTATGTCGTTTAATTACTGAGTTTCTATGGCCATCTTCCAGCTCCATCATCAGACCCTGGTTACCATCTAGCACCAAAGTACTCGTCAAGACGAATCAAACGAGAGGAGACTCGATGGGGTTGCGTCGTTTCTTTACTGAGTTCCTATGACCATCTTCCAGCCTTATCATCAGTTCAAACCCTGGTAACCATTTAAAAACAAAGTACTCGTCAAGACGAATAAAACGAGCCGAAACTCGATGGGGTTGCGTCGTTTCATTACAGAGTTCCTATGACCACCTTCCAGCTCCATCATCAGACCCTAGTTACTATTCAAAGACCAAGTACTTGTCAAGACGATTCAATCGAGCCCAAGCTCGATGAGGTTGTGTCGTTTCATTGCAAAGTTCCTATAGCCACCTTTCAGCTCTATCATCAGATCAGCACCATGTCATCATAATATTGCATTGTCACGCGATTTACACATGTATGCAAAATTTCAGCTCAATTCATTGAAGATATCTGCTTCAAAATTGAGTTGCAAAATTCCACCCGAATAAAAGATAAGTTACATTACATCTTAGAATAATAACGCTACAGAAAGATAGTCTTCATACAAGCGCTCTGTCAAAAATGAAGCACTAAACCGATTCACACACGCGTGACGTGCGCGCATGGCCGTGATCTGCTGTCTCTTTCCAATTCTATGAATATGAAAGAGACAGCACTGCGCAGGCCGCTGCTACCGAGGCTTTAACTTAGAGAATCACACTGCAGTACGTTTATATTTTGACCTAATTAACTACAAGATACTATGAAATACTGAAAGCTTACCTGTGAAAAGTGATGTTATTACACTTCTTTTGTTTTTCAGATGTGTTGTGACACAATTTAACTGCACAAACCGTCAGTTTTTTTTTGTTTTCGCGAGACACGTTCGGCGCGCTGTGACATTGAACACTACAGAGCGGTCCGGCGTTTGGTGCCATTTCTGACTCCAATTAATGTGCTTCAAAATAGGCGCGCGAACTTGGTTTCTATAGCGTTATTATTCTAAGCATTACATACATTGCAAGTTAAATAAAAGCTTGTAATAAATAACCCTTCGGGGATAAAAGTCGTGATTATGTGTATGTTTGTATATAAATATTTAAAACACTGAAATGGTAAAATCCCAAATTCGTCATCAAAATCACACGAATAACTGAATCCGCGCGGACGTGCGGCTCTGTCAGTCATACCACAACTGAACTGGCGCAAACCAGTTATTACCACGGCCGGCGGCGCGTCGGTGAACCTGTCAGTGAGAGGCACGCACATTCGCCGCGCTTAGTATAAGTACACCTACTGCGGGCCGCTTATAGGCAGCTTAGACTCTGTAGGGTATTTACTCACGTGGCTGAAGTACAAAATAATACAAGTTATAAGTAAGTACCTACATATATATTAAAAATAATCTAACATTTACACATAACATAGTAGTTATAACAAAAGTATAAAATAGAATATTAAAAAAATGCTTATCAATTTACATTTTAAAAGTTTCAAAGATATTATGAGATTAGAATTTATCTTTGTCTTGTAAAAATATATCGATTGATTGCATAATTATGTCTACCATACGTAAGGTCACTACGAAAGTTTTGAGATACTCAAAATTTATAAAAAGAACGCAACTAGATTGAACCTTTTTTAAAGCTAAATTATTTGTAATTCGAACATAGAAAACCATTAATTTTTAACCAATTAATTTCCTGTGTGTGTCGGCGGCGTAAGTGGTGCCAAAAATATTGCTGATATGTTTCGAGAACAGTTTATTGTTAAATCACTGCTAGGGCCGTCGCAGTCGGTGCTCAATGTTGAGACTGGTAAGGAGCTGGGCTTTAGATTTACTGCCAAGGAACTGAGTTTGGTAATAAGATCAATGACAAGAGGTAAGTCTCCGGGCCATGATAGTCTTAGCATTGAGCATCTACGTCATGCGGGGCCACACTTGCCGAGACTGTTGGCTATGCTCTTTAACTTTTGCTTGAGCCACTCATACATGCCCGATGAGATGATTGAAACGGTGGTAATACCTATAGTCAAAAATAGGACCGCCGATCAGTCGGACAAAAACAACTATAGACCCATTTCTCTGGCTACAGTTATCTCAAAGGTGTTTGACAGCGTGCTTGACACACAGCTGAAGCAATACACTCAACCTCATGATAATCAATTTGGCTTTAGAGCAGGTTTATCGACGGAGAGTGCGGTGCTGGCTGTTAAGCATGTGGTCAATTATTATACTGAACGTGACACGTCTGTTCACGCATGCTTCCTTGACCTGTCGAGAGCTTTTGATTTGGTCTCCTATGACGTTATGTGGAAAAAGCTCGAAAATACTAACTTACCTCCAGAACTCATTGACATCTGCAAGTACTGGTACGGGAATCAGAGGAATAGCGTTCGATGGGCAGGTGTCATGTCTCAATCATACGGGTTGGAGTGTGGAGTGAGGCAGGGGGGATTGTCCTCGCCCGCTTTATTTAACCTGTATGTAAACGAACTAATTGTCGCGCTCAGCAGCACTCGTGTCGGTTGTCACATAGATGGAATTAATGTCAACAATATAAGCTACGCGGATGATAAACAATAAGAAAACACAAATTTGAATTGGAAATCAGTACTGATGCCTCGCTTTCAGGCTGGGGTGCGGCTTGTGGCACACTGACAGCAAACGGTCCATGGACAGAAGAAGAATCCAAATTGCATATTAACATTTGGGAACTAAAAGCTGCATTGTTTGGACTTCAAAGTTTTGCAAAACATCTCTCACATTGTGAAATTTCATGAGAATTGACAATACTACTGCTATTGCCTACATTAACAGATATGGTGGAGTACAATACCCCCACTTACATGAGTTAGCAAAAACTATTTGGCAATGGTGTGAAAAAAGACATATATTTATACATGCATCTTACGTTAATACAAAAGATAATATAATTGCAGACTCAGAATCAAGGAAAGGTCAAACAGAATGGGAATTAAATGATATATGTTACAAAAAAATAGTAAAAACATTTGGTTGCCCAGATATTGATTTATTTGCAACAATAACAAACTCAAAATGTACTAAATATGTTTCATGGCACCCAGATCCCTTTGCCTATAGAATAGATGCTTTTACCATGTCTTGGCAGAATATTTTTTTTTATGCATTTCCACCCTTTGCAATGGTGTTAAGATGTATAAAAAAAATATAACTGATGAGGCTACTGGGATACTTGTTGTGCCTTACTGGGAAACACAACCATGGTTTCCTTCATACAAAAAACCAATGGTGTCAGAACCAATTATATTTAATCCAAACAATAATTTACTCATTTTATGTAATTCCAGCTCACTGCATTCGCTTCACCACAGCTTATCACTGATGGCAGGGACATTATCCGGCAGGCGTTCGTAGACGCTGGTGTCGACGGACGCGCGGCAGATATCATGCTCTCATCTGTATCAAGTAACACATTAAGACAGTATATACCTAATATTACTGCCTGGTTTTCATACTGCAAAACCAAACAATTAAATTGTACTAAAGCACCCATTACTGAAATAATTACCTACTTAACACTCAAGTTTGATGAAGGTGTATCATACAGTACTCTTAATTGCATTAGATCTTCCCTCTCACTGGCGATAGGCCCACATGTAGGAACTGATGTAAAAGTCAAAAGATTATTTGAAGGTTTTTTTAGATTGCGTCCATGTAAACCAAAATATAATTTTACATGGGACGTTTCTATTATTCTTAACTTCCTAGAATCCAATTACTTAGATTTAAACAATCTGGAGACATGTTCTTTAAAGACAGCAACATTATTAGCATTAGCTACAGGCCAAAGAATTCAAACATTAGCATCTATTAGTACCGAACAAATAATTGTGCTAGATAGCAAAATAATTATTAAAATAAATAAACTCATTAAAACATCAGCACATAATAAGGACCAACCTGTGTTAACGCTACCATTCTTTCCTGATAGACCAAACATCTGTCCAGCTAAGTGTCTTACTAATTATCTTAAGCTAACATCAAATATTGGAAAATGTCCTAGCTTATTTGTATCTTTTAAAAAACCGCATAAAGCTGTAGGTATTAGTACAATTAGTCGATGGATAAAAACTGTACTGGCTGCGAGTGGTATAGATATATCCATTTTTTCAACTCACAGCACTAGACATGCTTCAACTTCTGCAGCGTTTTTGAAAGGCGTAAATATTGATGAAATACGCAGGACGGCTGGTTGGTCTAATACTTCCTCAACTTTTGCAAAATTTTATAATCGTCCAGTCATTAGTATTGAAAATACATTCGCTGAAACGATTACATCGGGCTGATACCTAAATTATTTAATACTTAAATAATTAATTACGCTATTTATAATGAAGACTGATTAAGAATAATTATTATGTTAATTAATAGACTTGATAAGAAAAGTTGGTTGTGTTTTTTGAGTTTGACTTATTGTAATTATAAGTTCCTGTATTATCTGTCTGTTGATTGAAAGACTAATTTTTAATGATTAATTAAAATTACTATGTTAAAATTTTACTACATAAGATTGTAATTTTTAGAAAATTAATAAAAGGTCTGTTTCTACAACTGGACTTTAAACATCTAACAAGTAGTAATTTTCATCATAGAGGACGAGACAACAAGGTGCATAATTGAACAATCAAACAAACTTACCAAGTGTAGTTCGATTGAAATTATGCACCTTGTTGTCTCGTCCGAAGATGATGAGTCCCTCCCACCCTTTCAGGTACTCTAAATTACCTACACCCTACAGATGCAGAACCAGCTGCACATCCTGACTTTAAACTTAATGACAGCAAGAAGCGCGGGACGGATGACGTTGGATTGACGCGTTCAGAATCGCAATTTTGAAGAGCAGCGATGCGTTTCGAACCCAAAAATTAATTAAACTTTTAACTATGTGGCGTCAGTGAGTACGATAAATCGATACTAACAAGTAGTAATTCTCATCATCTTCGGACGAGACAACAAGGTGCATAATTTCAATCGAAGTACACTTGGTAAGTTTGTTTGATTGTTCAAATATACTCGAGTGGGGTCTCAAATGAAAGCGCACTGAAAGAGAATATTGATGACTTATTTGAAAGTGTTCTTAGCTTCGTTTGATGAGAAAATTGATGGTGGGAAAATTGGGACATGGAAATCCGCTTGTCAAGTGAGAGTATCAATTACTACATCTCAGTCTTTGCAATTCTGCTAAAAATGATTTGTCATGTGGGTTATTAAATAGTTTTCTTTGGTCGAGCTCCAAATTGCTACACCATCCAAGGTTTTTACTCTACTTAAGGCTACATAGGCTTGGCCTTTTGCGAAAGTACTTTTGCCTAACTAAACCACAGCTTTTTCAACTGTCGTCCCTTGCAACTTATGTGCTGTAACCGCCCAAAATAAAATGATAGGAAACATTAAGTGTGTACTTATAAAAAGTATAAAATAAAAATTAAATTAAAAATATAAAAAACCCTTGATACAAAAACCTAAGTTCCCCTTAAAAGAAATAGGAAAAGTCAACCACATTAGCTATGTTTACTTTAATGAGTACCGTGTTGACAAATATAAATCTAAACTGTCTGACCACAGGTTTATTTCTGGACCTATCGAAAGCGTTCGACTTTGTCTCACATAGTCTTCTTTTGCAAAAACTGGAATTGCTCGGAATCAGAGGACCACCATTACAATGGCTTACGTCCTATCTAACTAACCGACGACAACGCGTTGTAGTAGATAAAATAGAACATAGTGAGAAGGTGTCCTGTTAATCGAAAATTAACATGTTTGTATATATTTCATTGTGTATCATCTTAGTGTTTAACGCTATTGCGTTATCGATCTTACGTTCAAAAAAAAAAATCACTTGTCACACAATCAAAAACCTGTCTAGTTTATAGTAGTAGATAGATGTGATTAAAGATGGCAGTCGGCCATGCATTGGTTTTCTCATAAAAGGCGTGTGTACGCCATGTAATATTAATTATATTAGTTAAATCAGTTGTTCATTGGTTTTGTCATCAAGGCGTGTGGATGCCAGTTCAATATTATTATAGTCCTTCATTGGTTTTCAAATTTTAAAGGCGCGTGGACGCCATTTCATGTAAATTATAGTAGTTAAATCGTGTTACCTATTAAAATCAGTGTGACAAAGTAAAGTGTTTATTTTTCATCATCTGAATCACCATCATCAACTATCAACGCCTCAAGGGTCTAAAGCGACGCTTCGAACCCGCCGTACGCCGGCCTTTGAGGAAGTCATCAACGTGTACGATCCTTGGCCGTCGCGATCACGGCTGGCCGAGAAAATCTACGCACAATATTTTGGTGGTCCCCACGAGGGGAACCGTTTAAAAACCCAGGACGGGAATCGTTTAAACCCAGGAAGGGATAAACAGCATTATAGGTACTGGACACGCGGTTGCCGTCCAAGGTTGCCGGATTGCCGGCAAACTCGCGTCTAAGCTGCCGTCAAGATTATAAGTTCAGTGTGAAATACCGAATATCAAGTGAATCTCGGAGTGTTTCAGAGTTTAAATTCAGTGGTCGTAATAATTCATCATAATTATCACCTTCATCAAAGGGTCGAGATTCGACGGGGCGTATTTTTTGAAGATAAAGATACGCCATTTTGTAATTGTGTATCGAATCGCTACGCTACGCAACGGGAACACAGACAGCCGACGCAAGAGGGCGCGCGCTGCGGTTCGTCATTCTTACGGACTCATAAGTTAGTGTTATTGTGTTGTGATTGGCCAATAATTCATGTAAGTACATTCATTCTCATCAAACCAATCTCAATCGGTCTAACTTCATTCAATCTTTACGAATATTTAATCACTCATTCAGTCAATGTCACTGTCATGTCAAGTGTCTGTCAATTAAGTAACTAGGTTATTATCTTGTTTGTATATTATATTCTAAATTTATGTTTCGTTAGTTTTAAATTTGTTACAAGTGTAACTGATCTCAAGTGTTACTGTTTATTACGTGCATTAGTCAGTAGATAGTCATCATGGCTTCGCGTAGGACAAGAAATCAGTTTAGAACTCATCATAGAATGTTGTTGGATTTTGCCGCGACGATCGACGAACAAACTGGGTCTGTCTCTGCTTCAGTGGCAAAACGGCATTTTAATACCTACCATAAAGATTTGGTTTTGGCCTACGAAACATTATTGGGTTTTTCTAGTGACGAAGTTTCTGAATCAGACATGTCGCTGTTCGAGGTGCAATTCACGGAGGTCAACAAACTATTGATAAAACTGGACCAGGCGTCGTCGGAGTCAACCGCTGGTACTTCAAAATCACACAAGTTCACATCAAACCAGGTAATAGCCAAATTACCACTTATAGAACTTCCCAAGTTTTCCGGTAACCTCATGGACTGGGTTCCATTCTATGACTTATTTCATTCATTGGTTCATGAGCGTGATTTGTCGGATGCTGAAAAGCATTATTATCTTAGATCATCATTGTCAAGTGAAGCCCTTCACATTGTCAGACAGCTGCCGGTAGATGACAAGAATTATTCAGTGGCGCTTAATTTACTTAAGTCTAGGTATCAGAATACTAGATTACTACTTGATGCTTATATCGGTAGGATAGTAAATTTACCTATCATCACATCATCAGTCACTCACCTGCGTTCACAATTTTATGATCCTCTTCAAGAAGCCCTTCAGGCGTTAGAAAAGCTAGATCAGCCTGTCAAAGAGTGGTCATATGTTATATTGTATTTAACATTACAGAAACTGCCTGTTAAGCTGCGGTCACTATTTGAGGAATGCTACGGCACGAATCCTGATGCTTTGCCTACCATTAGTCAACTAATGGAGTTGTTGGAGGAACAGTGCCGACTGCAGCTGACAGTGGCATCAGCACCCGAGCCTGTCAGGAGACCACCTCTGGCTTCACTACCAACGGTGCGTCCACCAGCTCCACGATCAAGTCAACATCGGATGACATCAGGCAAGGCATACCAGGCCAATCAGGTGATGTCATCATCAACAGATCAAGGATCATCAGCTCGTCAGGTGAGGCCTTCATGTTCATTTTGTAGTGCCCAGGGACACTCACTTTATAGATGCCCTGCCTTTCAACGGTTGTCACGATCTGGTCGTAAGTCGTGGGCGAGTAAGTCGGGACACTGCTATCGATGCTTGAGGAAGCACTATGCAAGTGACTGTACTCATAGGAACTGGTGTTCTCATTGTGGCTCCCA
Source organism: Scoparia ambigualis (assembly GCA_963921215.1). Classification (NCBI taxonomy): domain Eukaryota; kingdom Metazoa; phylum Arthropoda; class Insecta; order Lepidoptera; family Crambidae; genus Scoparia; species Scoparia ambigualis. Next base: position 1,076,262 of record OY992515.1, read on the forward strand.
GGATCATAACTCACTCATTTGCAACGCAGATGAGAACACCGGGGCTCCTCGGCAGCAAAATCAACCTGCTGCTCGGCTGGTCACCCAATGTGCAGGTGGTCGAGACACGCCAACTTCGTCAAAAGCGCGTCATGTCTCGCCGCCAGTGCATATCACTGGTGTGATATGCACGGGTGGTGAGTGTGAGCTGGCGTGTGTCCAGGAAGAAACGGACCCATCGTCAGCCCATCATCATCATGATCATCATGAGGCAATCAATGGCTCATTACCAGCCAAGGCCACGAGTCGGTGACAGAGCGCATCTTGCTCAGACCACCTTTCATTCACTCAGGTTTGGGTCACGGATGAGCCCTGATAGGGCATGAGATAAGGTAACTGTTGGTGCATCTATGGGACCATCACTCCCCATAACTATTTGTCCTACTGCAATAGTAATGGTCAGGTCAGGTGATGGTCAATTTGTCAAGGTTCGGGCCCTGTTAGATACAGGAGCCTGTTCAATCATCAAACAATCATTAGTTCATCATTTAAAATTGCACCAAAAGGGTAATAGTAATATTCTTTACGGAGTAGGTCATCAAGCAGTTACTACACCGGACACTGTTGTCAAATTAGTCATTAAACCCGTAGGAGCTCATTTACCAATAGTTGGTACCCGGGCAATGGTTATGTTCACATTATCAGGAAATATTCCACCATATGATATTAAATTAAAGAATCAGTTAAAGGCATCAAATATTATTCTTGCTGATAGCAACTTTGATAAAGCTCGAGATGTAGATATCATACTTGGTACAGATGTGCTCAATTATGTACTTGATGGTTCAAAGATTTCAACCAACATTCCAGGGATAGCGGCTTATGGATCATGTTTCGGTCACGTCATCATGGGAGCGATACACACTCAACAGTCACCATCGACGGTCACATCACCCGACCAGTCGGCAGGCACTTCAGTAGAAGACTATGGACTCCATGCAGTCAGACTGGAGGAAGTCTTAGAAAAGTTTTGGAAGGTGGAACAGCCCCCTTCGAAGCCAGCTGTTCATCCGGATTACTTGGAATGTGAAAGGTTGTATAATTCAAGTACTCAACGTATGCCAGATGGCAAATATTTGGTTAGGTTACCATTACTTTCGACAAGGCCACCATTGGGTGAATCAAAGGCTTTAGCCATTCAACGATTGCGATCTTTAGAAAGAAAGATGGCAAAAAATTCAGTATTCGCAAGTAAATACAAAGAATTCATGAAGGAATATGAAACTCTCGGTCATATGTCAAAATCGGACTTTCAGTTAGACTCCGAACATTTCATCATCCCTCATCATGGCATATTCAAAAAGAGAACGGATAAGATCCGTGTAGTATTCGACGGGAGTGCTCGTTCATCAACAGGAACATCACTAAACCAGTGTCTTCACACCGGTCCACCACTTCAAAATGATATTACCCAAATATTGTTAAATTTCAGACGGCATCAAATAGTCTTCACGACCGACATCAAGCAGATGTTTCGAATGACCTGGATACACCCTGAAGACAGGAAGTACCAGCTCATCTTGTGGAGAGAGGACCCGTCTGACCAAATTCAGGTATATGAGTTGAATACTAATACCTACGGCCTACGATCAAGTCCATTCATTGCAAATCGAACATTGTTACAACTCGCCGATGATTGGGAGGCTAGTCATCAGGAATCATCGGCTTCAACCGTCATCAGACGAGACACCTTCGTTGACGATATTCTCACGGGCGCAGACTCGTTATCAGAGGCTCAACACCTCAAATCAGAACTCATCGCACTAATGAAAAGCGCCAAATATGAGCTCAGGAAATGGTCATCAAATTGCAATGAATTACTGCAGGATTTGCCGCAGGAACACTGCGAGCTGCCCCATCAGTTTGATACTGACGATAAAAGCTTTATTAAAGTATTAGGTATTCAATGGGACCCAGTATCAGACTCAATGTCATGTCAGATCAATGTACCGCTAGGACAAGCAATTACTAAGCGTCATATCCTTAGTACAATAGCACGCCTGTATGACCCGTGTGGATATTGTGCGTCTATTGTGTTTCGATTCAAGGTGTTTCTTCAGACACTATTTTCAGATGGAGTCAAATGGGACGAACCTGTCCTACGAAGTAATAGTCAATGTCGTCAGTGGGACGAACTCATTCAAGACCTTAATTATTTGTCAAACTTGCAGATACCTAGATGTGTTGCACTGCCACAGACTGTCTCATATTCACTTCACGGATTCGCTGCAGAGACTGGTTTTGCCGCGAGCGTCTACCTCATCACCGTGGACGCGTCAGGAAATGTCATGGTACGTGTACTTATAGCTAAATCAAGAGTAGCTTCTCAGAGATCAAAGCAAACGATACCAAAACTGGAACTCAGTGCCGCTCATCTAGTGTTCAAATTATTGAATCATGTATCAGAGTCATGTGACAGTTCAATTCAATTTGACAGCATCAATGCTTGGTTAGATAGCACAATCGTTTTATCTTGGATAAACACAAAACCATACATGCTTCAAACATTCGAATGTAACAGAGTTCAAGACATTCAAAATTCAAAACGTTCTATGATATGGAGACATGTACGTTCCGAATTAAACCCTGCAGATGTCGCCTCACGAGGCATGGCGGCTGAAGATCTCATACATTTCAATTTATGGTGGTCCCCAGACTGGTTACTTAAGGAGGAGTCACAATGGCCTGCGTTACCAGTTACTATGCCTTACGATTTACCTGGATTCAAGAAATTGGTCAATCTTGTTACCCCTGTCGAACCATGGGAAGACGCGCTGTTATCACGTGTCAGCTCGTTCAGTAAGCTCATCAATATTACCTCATTGGTACTTAGATTTTGCCGAAATATTAGATTGCCTAAAGAAAGACGGAATCTTAACTCTACACTCTCGTTAGACGAGACTCGTGAAGCAACCAGACATTGGATTAAGAAAATTCAAATGAATTCATATAAAGATGAAATTATATTAATCAAGCAAGGAAAATTGGTCTGTAAATCGCTACAGAAATTAAGTGTCTTCGTGGATGAAGATCACTTCATCCGAGTCGGCGGCCGACTACGAAAATCAACATTGCCTTACGGAGCCAGGCATCCATATTTGATACCTAAGGATCATAGGTGGGGTCACTTACTCATAGAATATTATCACAAGTCATATTGTCATGCGGTGACAAACGCGATCATTGCTATACTGCGGCGAGAGTATTGGATTACGTCAGTCAGACGTCAAGTATCAAAGGTCATAAGAAATTGTTTAGTTTGTTTCAGGTTCAATGCTTCTTCTCAGCCACCATTTATGGCAGACCTACCAGCTGATAGAGTCACGGCCGCACGACCATTTTCAGGCGTAGCGACTGACTTTGCTGGACCTTTCTTAGTCAAAAGCAGTTTACTAAGAAATGCGAAATCACTCAAAGCTTACCTGTGTGTTTTTGTATGGTTAGGTACGAAAGCTGTTCATCTCGAAGTGGTCTCTGCATTGACCATTGAGGCCTTCATCGCGTCATTCACCAGGTTTGTCAGCCGATGAGGGCTGCCTTCACTAATCAGATCGGACCGAGGTACCAATTTTACTGGTTCTAATTCGTATCTAAAGGAGATCACTCAGTTCTTGTTGGACAACCAGATTATCCTCAAGGAGGAGTTCAGACAACAGAGCATTCGCTGGGAGTTCAATCCTCCTGCATCGCCCCATATGGGGGGACTATTTGAGGCTGCAGTCAAAAGCGCTAAAAACCTCCTCAAGAGAGAGGTGGGCGATACCATTTTAACATTCGAGGAACTGTCTACTCTATTTACTAAAATAGAGTCTATACTTAATTCACGGCCTCTTGTGCCTATGTCAGAGGACCCCAGTGATTTAGAGGTTCTCACGCCAGGTCATTTCATCATAGGTCAGCCGCTAGTTGCCTTGCCAGAAGCTCACTGGAAGGAGACTAAAATGTCGCGATTGTCCCGTTTTCAAGTTATTCAGAAATTGTACCAGACGATCTGGTCGCGCTGGCATGTTGAGTATCTCAGTACACTACAGTCACGTAATAAATGGTATAAGCATATTAACAATATAGAGCTCAACGTTTTGTTCTTATTATTGACGAGAACTCACCCCCTCTTCACTGGCGAAAGGGTAGAGTTATTGAATTGTTTAAGGGATCAGATCACATTGTTAGATCAGTTAAATTAAGGACTCAAAGCGGAGAGCTTGTAAGACCAGTGGTCAAATTGTGTAAATTACCGATACCAATAGAAAGTAATTTAAGTTAACCATTGCACTTCTGTGTATATATAGTGTTTTCATTCTTAAAGTTAAGTCATGTGTATGAGTCATATTATGTGTTATTGTTACTATAAATAGAGCGCATTAAGGACTTCAAGTATTCAGTTCATTTCCCCCTGGTGGCGGGAGGAATGTTAATCGAAAATTAACATGTTTGTATATATTTCATTGTGTATCATCTTAGTGTTTAACGCCTTTGCGTTATCGATCTTACGTTCTAAAAAAAAAGAATCACTTGTCATTCAATCAAAAACCTGTCTAGTTTATGGTAGTAGATAAATGTGATTAAAGATGGCAGTCGGCCATGCATTGGTTTTCTCATAAAAGGCGTGTGTACGCCATGTAATATTAATTATATTAGTTAAATCAGTTGTTCATTTGGTTTTGTCATCAAGGCGTGTGGATGCCAGTTCAATATTCATTATAGTCATTCATTGGTTTTCAAATTCAAAGGCGCGTGGACGCCATTTCATGTAAATTATAGTAGTTAAATCGTGTTACCTATTAAAATCAGTGTGACAAAGTAAAGTGTTTATTTTTCATCATCTGAATCACCATCATCAACTATCAACGCCTCAAGGGTCTAAAGCGACGCTTCGAACCCGCCGTACGCCGGCCTTTGAGGAAGTCATCAACGTGTACGATCCTTGGCCGTCGCGATCACGGCTGGCCGAGAAAATCTACGCATAGTGTCCTATTCATTTGATTTTAAGGAAAACAAAGTTGGAGTACCGCAAAGAAGCGTTTTAGGACCACTTTTATTTTTTAATAATATAAACCTTATCAACCTTAAATCAGCCTACCAAGCATTGGGATACTCTTCTAATTTTTATTATGGCTAAGAAATTAGACATAGTTACAAGTCGTCATTGGGAGGAGTATCGCAATAGTTTGACTGAAGATCCCACTTTGTCACAATTTTGCACTTTCAAAAGCAGGAAAGCTGACTTATTAGAATCAATGGAATCAAACTACAATAGTATGTCTAATAACTCAATAGTGGCCTTAAACAATAGTCATTATACATCAAATAATAATCTTTTAAATAACGAAAAATTAAATAATTTTAATAAATCTTTTAATCGTAATAAAATAAATTCAATAATTTGTCCGCTTTGCTCCCAATCTCATTCTTTATTTACATGTCAATCTTTTAGAAAATTATCAATTCATAATCGTATACAAAAGGCCAAGGATCTAAAAGTTTGCCTAAACTGCTTGCGCTTGGGTCATGGTGTCAAACAATGCAAGTTGACACATTGTAAATATTGCAAATAAAAACATAACACGCTTTTACACTTAGAATCAAATGACCCTAAGCCTCTTGTTAACCCCCTGCCTTCCACATCTGATACGATCGCTTTATCTACCAATGCCATGCAGCTCGCTACTTCTGCGAAAATTTTGCTGTCCACAGCACTGGTGAAAGTGGTGAGCGCTGCGGGTAAGAAGCATACGGCTCGGCTACTGCTGGACAACGGTAGTACGGCCAACTTCGTTACTTTGAGTTTGTGTGACAAACTGAGTTTGTCGCGACGCGGTGCGAGCACCAAGGTCACAGGTATCAATAATCACTCATCCACTAGTACACAGTCTTGCAATCTTACAATCGAGTCTTTGAGCTGTGCGTACGTAACGGACATCGAGTGTCATATCTTGCCTGAGATAACTAAGGTCTTGCCGTCTTCTTTCATAAATATAAACCACGTTCCTATCCCTTCAGGACTTAAGTTAGCTGACCCGTACTTTAATATTCCAACGGTCGTTGACATCCTGGTAGGGGCCGAAGTCTTTTGGAACGTCATAGGTACCAATTCTATAGACTTAGGTAAAAATCTACCCAAATTATGCGAAACCGAACTCGGCTGGTTAGTGTCGGGTTGTGTTCCTCGTCATACCGATTTTACCTCTTCTCAGTCATGCAATTTTACAAATTTGTTTCCCGTCCTTACTAAATTTTGGGAGCTAGACAATGTTTCAATACAACATTCTTTATCTTGTTACATTTGAGATTTTGTCCCTTTTGGGGAAAAGGAAGAAAATCCCAAATGCAAGCTTCAGTGGGTTGTTATCAAATAAAACCATAAAATGTTCAACAGCTAGGCAGTATATTGTAAAAGAACACACAAATATTTTGTCCAACAACAATAAAATAAAATTATAAATTTTATTTCATTCTTATTATTTAAAAGAGGGGGGTTAGTCACAATTTTATCTTATATTATGTTAGGTACAATTCATCTACGTTACTCCTTTTAATTTATTTAGCCGAAAATCACAAATAAAAACTATCAGTCGAAATTGACCCTAGGGTCAATCTCAAATGAAAGTTCAACAAACTTTCTATTAATTTTGCCAACTATAATTTACTGTTTAAAGTAATCTAAACCTTATTCCAAAGCTATATCACCCCCTAAAACACACTAAAATCCTAAGAGTCAAAAGTGACCAAGCGGGTCGGTGATAATTTTAATTTAAAATAAATTTTATAATACTGTTCCTACTACTGCCTAACCAGCCAGCTAATATCTCAGTCGTACGAGCTATGGTCGTGAGTGGGGGTCGGGATAAAGCCAATACCGTTCGGAGTATGAAGTTGAAATTAAAATTAAATTACTCCGTCTATAAAAATATTAAATTAAATGTTTTAAACCATTTAACCGTATCAAAACTCTCACACGTTTAAAGCCGATACTCTAGAGAACCGTGGGATTATACCGATATTAAATAAATATTTATGGACGCCAGGATCGTATAGTCGATCCGAATCTGGAGACGATGTCACCATACAACTTCACACAGGTCGAACTCGCAGATCCTCAAAGGTTTCACAACTTCACCAACGCTTGGTGTAGTTGGATATAAAAGAAAATACTATGTTAAGGTTTCGAAACCCTAATGTAAAAATATGTTCCTGAATAACGAACGATTAAACCCAGAGTGGGGGTACAAAAAACCGTCAACGCCTGTGCGGCGACAGCTTGCTGGCAGCAGGTGGCCGCTGGTGCCCCGAAGAGGCAGGTCTCGCGTCCAGGCTTTAGGGCCCAGCTCTAAATCCTGGCGGCGAGACGGGCCTCTCGAAGCATGCGTTGGGATATCCTAGATTTACGCGTGGCTGCCAGCGGCGTCACGACCGGTTGGTTGTGGTACGGATTCCTGAGTGCATTGATCTCAACTCCTCGCACCACGTCACACCAGAGATTGAACTCGTTTCGGCGTCGCAACTCGGCAGCTCTCCTTTCGCCGGAAACACTTATAAATCGAAGGCCAGCTTATAATTTATACTCCCATTGTCGGGTAATTCATAAGAAATTGTTCTTTTAAAATTTTCCTTCAAACTAACAAAACATCAAATATGACGTCTGTCACAACTCGCCCTCTGCTAACAGAACTTGCCAACAATAACAACACACGACCTAAAAAAAAATTAACGTTTAGCAATGGGAAATGCATTTTTCTTTAATTTAAAATTGTGTTTTGTGATATTTAACTCACTAATTACCCTGTCTTAATATTAAGGAGTATTAGTTTCCTCTCTGGTAACCCCTACGGGCAGAGACAATATCCATATAAAAAATATTACTCCCGTTCGAATGTTCTAGATAAAAGTCCTTATAGAAAAAATTAGTTCTATTTCCGGATTTGCTTGAATTAAATTTAATTACTTAAAGTAATTATTATACATATTAATTTATTATGTAATTTATTATTAGAACTGTTTCGACTATTTTTTAAAATTGAATCTTTTATGTGAAATTAAAAGCTGACAGCTACTTCGCCCCGCTACCGCTAGGCGTCGCTACGGTGGCTGTCATTTTGTCTATGGTGTTATGTCAATACAAAACGTAAACACGGAATAAAATCTCTTTAGATGTAAGTTTAAGTCTTACTAAAACTGATTTAGAAATATGTTTTAATTGAAAATGCAAGAAAAGTGTGTCTTGTAATGTGTCAGCCAAGGCTCCATGTCTTTAATGTGAAGAAAAATGGATTTAATTCAAACAAGCTACACGGACTAATGTTTTTGGACATTTGATCATTCTAAAGCAATTATTTCAGGTAAGTACTATTCAACCATTGCGAACTTCTTTTGTAGATAAGTAAAGGCAGACAGGGCCCTGAATTTACAACGTAACAGTACCTCCCCAACCACCAGAGATTTGACCGACCAGGGCAAATCTCGACGCTGGCCCTCCAGCGTCACACTACACTTCAAACAACCAAGCAAGCACAAACAACCAAAAGAAAACCTACCCGTGTAGCTGCACTACACAATAACTCAAAACTTTCCTGTAAATAGCTATACAATATGCTATGACAGTAAAAAAAAACAACAAAACGCAGACTTGTGTACGGCAATTCTTCATATATATATATATATATATATATATATATATATATATATATATATATATATATATATATATATATATATATATATATATATTTAAATATACAAATATCCCATATATATATAGTTTGTATATCCCAATAAATATACAAACTTCTATATGAATATAAACTAATGTACATAATAAATATAATAATATCAATTATAATATACTCTTACATAAATCTCAAAACTTGGTGGCTATGCAGTTAACATATTATCACAGTGTCACCAACCGCACTGTTGCCTCGCGTTAAGGCTTTTGGTACCAGTCACTGATCCGCTGGGGTGTATGGCTTACTTTTTTAACAATACTGGTTACTGAAAAGTCACCACAATAGACTCACAAAGTGAGTCTGATCCATTAAGCAATATGGAAAAGACAAACCTTTTGGAGTTCAATATGAATATTACCAAAATACTAGATTATAAATGATTGATTACTTTATATATATTAAATACACTAATTTTGGTTATAATGATATTATTACATAAACTTAAAAACTGGTGGCTATACAGTTAACCTATTATTACAGTGTCACCAGCCGCACTGACGCCTCGCGTTAAGGCTTTTGGTACCAGTCACTAATCCGCTGGGGTGAATGGCTTATTTAACTATACAGGTTACTGAAATAGACCTACAGTTATCCCACTGGGTAAGTCTGATCCATTAAGCAATATGGAAAAGACGAAGCCCAGAGAGGCACAAAATAATAAATATATACACCAAACGTCTATATATGTTCTACAGGTTAGGTCTGATCCATTTACAAACATGGAAAAGTCGAAACCCAAAGAGCTATACAATAATAAATATATGTTAGAATCGTCTACACGTCCAAGTCTACCCTTCCTAACAAACGATACCTCCTCAATACACAAACATCTAAATGCTCCTACCAACAAGCAAATATTTAAAGAAATGCCCAGTAAACCTCTTACACGGCTGGGCAGCCGTAAACCAAAAACAAAAAACCCACAACCCAAACCAACAAAAATTCACCACCACCTAAAAGTTTGGCTAACCGCCCCTAAATAAATCCTACAAAATAAAACCGAATTCCATCAAAGCAGCCTACACGCCCGCCAATAAATGGCCACCTTCCTCAGGACTATCACCCCGTTGCCTTACCAACGGTCCGGAGATTGAGGTTTGGCTAACCGCCCACAAAGAAAATCCAACATAAACTTATTCCGTCAAAGCAGCCTACACGCCCGCCAATAAATGGCCACCTTCCTCAGGACTATCACCACGTTGCCTTACCAACGGTCCGGAGATTAAACCCTTCCATTAAGGTATCTAACCTATAATATTAAAATATATAAAAAAAAAGGAATTAAAACATTCCAACTTAACAAATAGAATTTCATCACGCCAAAAGTCGAAACTTTCCAATGCGCAAAAACACAACCACAAACATCAAGCTCCTCTTAAAAGAGCTTCCAGCGCCGCGGCATATACAGCCACAAACGCCCAAAGTGCAGTGACTTAAAGGCATATACAGCCCTCCTTCGTCACTTTTAAACCATCTAGCAACCAAAATAAACCACATAACGAATTCCAGCACCGTGGCATATACAGCCACCAATGCCAACAACAGCAGCGACTACAGGGCATATACAGCCCTCCTTTGTCACTTTTCAACCGCTCACAACAAGCAAAACATTGTACCATGATACAATGATCGATAAATTACTAAAACTAATACATCTTAGTCTTCCCATGAAGACTTAAAGTCCAAGTCCTTGATGTGCCATTCACCAAGGTTTTTACCGGAACTACAGCCTTCTAATTCATACACTAGGGGGGAAAGTTTTTTCCTAACAAAACATTTTTCATATTTAGGAGCTAATTTAGCCATAAAAAATTTGGAGGCGTCACTCTGTGGATATGTCTTTTTCCACACAGTGTCACCCACCTCAAATTCTAAGGGCCTCCTCCCATTGTTATAATGACGCGCACTACGGTCATGTGATTTAATAAGCGCGCCTTTCACTTTATTAAAAATTTCCTCTAAGACGCCTAACTGGTCCGCATATACACCGCGAGAAGAGCACGCCAGAGTGAGCGGTCCATCGGTATTATTGCCGAAAACCTCTCCGCAACTAACTGCCTCCCTACCATGTACTAGGAAGAATGGGGTAAAACGTGTTACTTCATTAGTGGAAGTGTTTATTGCATACTGAATTTTCGAAATATTAACATCCCACGATCTATGGTCATCTTCCACAAGAATTGATACGGCGGTCATAATCGTACTTATAACGTTCAACTGTGTTCACGCTGGGGCAATAGCGAGGTGTAAAGTGAACCTGAGGTACCTTGTACCTCTCCAACAAAGATTTAATTTCATTGCCCGTGAACTGCGTTCCGTTGTCCGCTATCACCGTACGGGGTATGCCGTGAACCAAGAAAACGCCATCTTCAAGTTTCTGCGCTATAGCCTTACCCACAGCTCTTCGTAAAGGAAAGAGCAAACAATATTTCGTAAAACAGCATACGACCACAAAGAGATATGTGAAGCCCGCTCTAGACCGTGGCAAGGGACCAACGAGGTCAAAACTTATTGTTTCAAACGGTTTAGAGCAGTCTTTCGCGCTACCTAAGAGACCAGGGGTTGGCAATTGTGAGTGTTTATATGCGGCGCACGTATCACATTTCCCTACGTAGTTAGTTACATCCTTATACATGTTAGGCCAGTAGTAACGTAGTGCAAGTCGTTTATAAGTTTTAAATACTCCAAAATGTGGAGATAATTCACCACTATGGTGATTCTTTAAAAGTTCCAGACGATTTCCCTCCGGTACTACTTGTTTCCAATCATAATCACTCGCCACACCGAATTTATTTTTTGAAAAACGAAAAAGTTTATTGTCTCTAATAATAAAGTTAGGACACGACCTAGGAGTACTAACACACTTGTCCCACAACTTTTGGAACCAAGTGTCTGCGTCAGGCACCTTTATTTCGAGCACCGGAACGGCACGCGATAGTGCATCTGGAACTACGTTGTCCTTGCCCTTGCGGTGCTCAATAACAAAGTTGTAAGGCGATAACCGACAACCCCAACGAGCTAATCGACCCGTAGGATTGGTTAAATTAAAGAACCACTTCAGGCTCGAGTGGTCGGTTATCACCTTAAACGCAGGACCTCCCTCCACATAAGGACGAAAGTGTTCTACAGCAAAAACCACCGCTAGGGCCTCTCGCTCCGTCGCCGAATAATTGCGTTCTGCCGAATTCAGTGAACGACTACAATATGCTATTGGATGCTCCTCTCCCTTTATAAACTGAGTCAGAGTGCCCGCTATCCCAAAACTGGATGCGTCACAATGAATCTCAAATGGCTGGGAAAAATCGGGACAAGCCAATACTGGTGCAGAGACCAACGCTGTTTTTAAAGTAGTAAACGCGGTTTCTGCCTCAGCAGTCCACTTAAAAGGCGGGGCTTTTTTGCTAGTACTCGTAAGTGCATTTAAAGGTGCCGCTATAGAACTGAAATTTTTAATGAAACGTCTATAATACGAGGCTGTTCCAAGGAACATTTTCACCTCCTTCCGGGTGGTAGGTGTGGGAAAGTTGACTATTGACTGAACTTTCGACGGATCAGTGTGTAAACCATGTTCATCTACCCTGTAACCTAGATATTTTAACTCCCGACGAAAGAAACAGGATTTTTGTAAGTTAATCGTTAACTTAGCCTGTCGTAACTTTTCTAAAACCCGTTTAAGAAGCGAAATGTGTTCCTCGAATGTCGATGAGCATATTATAATGTCATCCAAGTAAACAAACACTTTATTATTAAACTCAGGACCAAACAGTATGTCCATTAACCGTTGCTGGGTGGCTGGTGCCCCCGTCAACCCAAAGCACATAACCTTAAAATGGAAAAGACCTCGTCCGGGAACCGTGAATGCGGTTTTTTCCTTAGATGAAGCGGAGTCAAGCTCAATTTGCCAAAATGCAGATTTTAAATCAATTGACGAAAGGTATCGAGCGTCACGTAACTGATCTAAGATGTGAGAGACGTAGGGAAGCGGATAAGCATCTTGTTTGCTGACTGCATTCAATTTTCGGCTGTCAAGGAAAAATCGCCATTCTCCGTTTGGTTTAGGAGCTAATAGGACTGGGTTGTTCCACGCGCTATTGCTAGGCTCTACTACTCCCATCTCTAACATCTCATCCAGCTGGCGGTTAAGTTCCTTAAGGCGTTCAGGTGATAGTGGATAATAACGCTGTTTGATAGGAGAAACATCACCCGTGTCTATCTTATGACGCAACAGTTGGGTACGACCTAACCCTTTAACCTCAAAAGACACCTTCTTAAATTCATTTATTAATGACTCCGCTTTCAACCTCTGAACGGGTGTTAATTCATCAAACGGCTGCAAATGCCTAACCTCCGATACGCAAGTACGGTGTTTAGAGTTTTGAAAATACTTAAAAGGCAATCTATTAAAAATTTCAGGAGCTAAATTAAAAGCCTTCCAAAAATCAACGCCAAAAATTAACGGTGTGGTGATATCAGGAATTATATAAAATTTAATAACTTGAGTCACTCCCATAAGAGTAACTGGTAAATATAAATAACCCTTTACGGTTGCACGCGAGTCATTGGCTGTTACGATGTTGCCCAAGCACCCATCATAGTGTAAGGTTGCACCAGCTTTTATGAACTGTTGGCCAACATCGGAACCCAATACTGAAATGCATGAACCCGAGTCAAGTAAACCGTAATAATCCGCATTATATATAGAAACGGTTAAATGCGGCCGACCATCCTCCCTAGTCTTATAACGTACTGAATCTACTCTTAAATGGTTTAAAAAAACTTGTAACCATTTTAAATAGTTGTCCCAATCGGACTTAATAAAATTATGGCTGTAGTTCCGGGAAATTAATTTTTTGAATTGCAGTTCTGACAGGATTGACCTTTAGTCCCGACTGCTCTTTTATTGCAGTTGGGGCACGAAGGTGTCCTCACACCCTTCTTACCGCAACGAAAACAAACTACTTCTGTGGATTTGCAAGTAGATAATGAGTGGCTCCTTACCCTACAACGAACACAATACATAGCAGGATCAGCTTGCACGGCCTCGATTCTCAAAGAACACCTCGGAGCTTGGTAAGCCAAGTCTGGTGCAACAAAAGAAGCGGTAGGTTTCGGCGGTTCGCGGAACTGTGCCTTGCTAACAAAACCTAGCTCGAGTTGCCTACACTTCTCCTTTAATTCCTCCAGGGTATTGACCGCCAACATTGACAACGCCGTCGCGTATTCCGGCCGCATGTTGAACTTAATCCGTGCCAAACGCTCAGGTTCCGCTACTCTATAAGAGAGCCTGTTGAAGAGGTTCTCCATGACCGCTATGTAAATACAGGACAATTCAGTTTGCCCCTGAGTCCTATTAGTAATTTCTGAAATGAGACGCATATCGTAGTCTGGCGGAGCGAACGCTGTGAGTAAATGTCTTTTAAGTTCCGACCAACTACCAACCGACGCTTTTATACCACGGTACCACAACAAAGCACCATCAGAAAACAAGTCCAGAGCTGATTTATGTAACGAAGTTTCGCTTATACCCCTAGCTTCGCAAAGTTCCTCGAGACGCTCTATGAAAGCTTTCACGCAACCGGTACCATTAAATTTACAGTCGAGAGATCTGACTGTTGCATCCTTCTTACCATAATATACGACTTCAGGAGTAGGTTCAACTTCAAGGACGTTCGGTGTCTCTGGTGCCGATGTAAACGACGCATGGAAACTCGCGTTAATATTATCAACTTTTGACAAATAACCGTTAAGCTCTTTGTCAATAGTCTGATATACGGAATCAAGTTCAGGAGGGGGAGTTACCCTGCCCAAGCGATGAAAAAGGTGGGAACTTAAAGCCTTTATACGGTTAAATTTTTTAAAATTTGAAGGATCTTTTCCTATTACTTCGGCGACCTCTGCCAATTTGGCTTTAATAATTTGTAATTCTACTTTAGGATCCCGAGTAGTCTCTACGATATCGTCTGAGCAAACTAGTTTACTAAGTTCCCTAATCTGAACTCGTAATCCCTCTACCGTTGTCGCCGGTGCTGCGTCTCGAATCTCCACCTCATACGTAAGCTCGTCTTTATGAAGCAAATTAAACGAAATTGGGCGTTCCATTTTGGATTTAAAAAAAAACTACTAAAATATAAGCTGGCTTCCTCAATAGGCAGTTTCAACCTAAGTATACAGTTACAATCCACAGAAAATAGTAGTAAACCACCACAAACACAGTATTATAATAATAATACTAAAAACACTTGCATTAAAAAAAACACTTATTTTCAAATAAAAATTGTGTCAACTATAACCTATTGTGTCATAAAATAATACTCTAGTTCAGCTGAGTACAATAATTAAATAATTAACACTTGTATACATATAAAAAAGTGTTATGAACGTTTAAAAAAAAATGCACTATTAATACATTATTTTAAAATAATAACGAATAAAAATTTGTTATTAAAATAAAATGGGAGGAATCCGTGCCAATGCACGCGTGACGGTTTTTCTTAAAATTAATAATCCCCACGGTTCTAGAACGCTATCGGTATTCTGGCTTTTTAGTTACAGCATAAGACATAACCACTATCCCTAACCAAAACACACGTTGAGTGCGCCACTGTTACATTTGAGATTTTGTCCCTTTTGGGGAAAAGGAAGAAAATCCCAAATGCAAGCTTCAGTGGGTTGTTATCAAATAAAACCATAAAATGTTCAACAGCTAGGCAGTATATTGTAAAAGAACACACAAATATTTTGTCCAACAACAATAAAATAAAATTATAAATTTTATTTCATTCTTATTATTTAAAAGAGGGGGGTTAGTCACAATTTTATCTTATATTATGTTAGGTACAATTCATCTACGTTACTCCTTTTAATTTATTTAGCCGAAAATCACAAATAAAAACTATCAGTCGAAATTGACCCTAGGGTCAATCTCAAATGAAAGTTCAACAAACTTTCTATTAATTTTGCCAACTATAATTTACTGTTTAAAGTAATCTAAACCTTATTCCAAAGCTATATCACCCCCTAAAACACACTAAAATCCTAAGAGTCAAAAGTGACCAAGCGGGTCGGTGATAATTTTAATTTAAAATAAATTTTATAATACTGTTCCTACTACTGCCTAACCAGCCAGCTAATATCTCAGTCGTACGAGCTATGGTCGTGAGTGGGGGTCGGGATAAAGCCAATACCGTTCGGAGTATGAAGTTGAAATTAAAATTAAATTACTCCGTCTATAAAAATATTAAATTAAATGTTTTAAACCATTTAACCGTATCAAAACTCTCACACGTTTAAAGCCGATACTCTAGAGAACCGTGGGGTTATACCGATATTAAATAAATATTTATGGACGCCAGGATCGTATAGTCGATCCGAATCTGGAGACGATGTCACCATACAACTTCACACAGGTCGAACTCGCAGATCCTCAAAGGTTTCACAACTTCACCAACGCTTGGTGTAGTTGGATATAAAAGAAAATACTATGTTAAGGTTTCGAAACCCTAATGTAAAAATATGTTCCTGAATAACGAACGATTAAACCCAGAGTGGGGGTACAAAAAACCGTCAACGCCTGTGCGGCGACAGCTTGCTGGCAGCAGGTGGCCGCTGGTGCCCCGAAGAGGCAGGTCTCGCGTCCAGGCTTTAGGGCCCAGCTCTAAATCCTGGCGGCGAGACGGGCCTCTCGAAGCATGGGATATCCTAGATTTACGCGTGGCTGCCAGCGGCGTCACGACCGGTTGGTTGTGGCACGGATTCCTGAGTGCATTGATCTCAACTCCTCGCACCACGTCACACCAGAGATTGAACTCGTTTCGGCGTCGCAACTCGGCAGCTCTCCTTTCGCCGGAAACACTTATAAATCGAAGGCCAGCTTATAATTTATACTCCCATTGTCGGGTAATTCATAAGAAATTGTTCTTTTAAAATTTTCCTTCAAACTAACAAAACATCAAATATGACGTCTGTCACAACTCGCCCTCTGCTAACAGAACTTGCCAACAATAACAACACACGACCTAAAAAAAAATTAACGTTTAGCAATGGGAAATGCATTTTTCTTTAATTTAAAATTGTGTTTTGTGATATTTAACTCACTAATTACCCTGTCTTAATATTAAGGAGTATTAGTTTCCTCTCTGGTAACCCCTACGGGCAGAGACAATATCCATATAAAAAATATTACTCCCGTTCGAATGTTCTAGATAAAAGTCCTTATAGAAAAAATTAGTTCTATTTCCGGATTTGCTTGAATTAAATTTAATTACTTAAAGTAATTATTATACATATTAATTTATTATGTAATTTATTATTAGAACTGTTTCGACTATTTTTTAAAATTGAATCTTTTATGTGAAATTAAAAGCTGACAGCTACTTCGCCCCGCTACCGCTAGGCGTCGCTACGGTGGCTGTCATTTTGTCTATGGTGTTATGTCAAATACAAAACGTAAACACGGAATAAAATCTCTTTAGATGTAAGTTTAAGTCTTACTAAAACTGATTTAGAAATATGTTTTAATTGAAAATGCAAGAAAAGTGTGTCTTGTAATGTGTCAGCCAAGGCTCCATGTCTTTAATGTGAAGAAAAATGGATTTAATTCAAACAAGCTACACGGACTAATGTTTTTGGACATTTGATCATTCTAAAGCAATTATTTCAGGTAAGTACTATTCAACCATTGCGAACTTCTTTTGTAGATAAGTAAAGGCAGACAGGGCCCTGAATTTACAACGTAACAATCTTTAAAGGAAAATACTTGCGAGCAACGCTTTGCTCAAAATACCATTCGTAAAGACGATGGTCGTTTTGTGGTCACTGTGCCTCTTAAAAAGGATCCTAGTATCCTAGGGCATTCTTATAGTGCCGCTAAAAATCGTTTTATATCCCTAGAACGTCGGTTCCAACGGGAACCTCTTTTTAAAAATAAATACCTAAAATTTATGCGCGAATATGGATCGAAACTATTTCGCTAGACATTATACATTTGAAAACACTTTAGTTAGTTTAAATTCTTTGTGAAACCGTGTGGCGCCGATTAAGCCAACAACAATTCCACGGCTCGAACTTTGCGGAGCCTTGTTAGGAGCAAGACTGTGTACTAAGGTTTTAGAATCCCTTAGTTTGCGTATCAACACATGTAGGTTCTGGTGTGACTCAACCATCGTCTTAGGATGGCTAGCTAATCCAACTACTCAATTAAAACCCTTTGTGCGCAATAGGATTCATGAAATTCAAGAGAGTACCTGTGGTCATACCTGGAGCTACGTACCGTCGAAAGACAGATCTCGTTTCACGTGGTCTTAGGGCCGACATTATTGGCCATACGCCATTATGGTGGTCTGGGCCTTCATTTTTATTATGCAACGAAATTGAATGGCCTAAAATGCCCAACGACGTGAAACGGGATCAATCTGAAGTAGTTACGCATTTGATTAGTAACGGTAGTGCTTGTAGCATTAGTAGTAGCTGCTTTCCGCTTGATAACCATTCCGTAGTGCAAAGTTTGATAGAAAAGTACTCTAGTTTTACAAAATAAAAATAGTAGTCGCTTACATAAAAAGATATTTATTTAACTTAAAAAATAAAAATAATAAATTGTGTGGCAATCTCTCAACAATGGAGTTGCAAAATTAATTTAATTACATTTTACATTGCGCTCAACTTGCCATGTTCCCACAGGAATATGAAATTCTTAAAAATAAAAAGACATTGCCGCGCAAAAATCGATTAATTTCTTTATCACCCTTTTTAGACGACAATGACCTCATTCGCGAGGGCGGGAGGCTTGATAATTCGCCATATGGTTTTAATATAAAACATCCGATTTTAATTTGTAGTAAACATGTCCTAACAAAACTTATATTTCAAATGCAACATAAAACCCTTTTACACGCCGGTCCCCAGCTTCTTTTGGCTAGCATACGCCAAACTTACTGGCCTCTTAAAGGCAGAAACCTATCCAAGGTCACCGTAAACAAATGTGTTACCTGTTTCAGGCACAGAGCTCAAAGCGTGCAGCCTATTATGGGACAGCTTCCTAGTTCAAGGACATATCTTGACTTTCCGTTTCAAAACTGTTATGTTGACTATGCAGGGCCAGTACTTATAGCTGATCGAAAGGGGCGCGGGTGTAAACTTATAAAATCTTACTTGTGCATCTTTGTTTGCTCCGCAGTGAAAGCTGTTCATTTGGAGCTCGTTACGGACCTTACGTGGCCGCACTCAATCGGTTCGTGGCGCGTCGGGGCAAGCCTCGAAGCATCACGTCCGATAATGGGACAAACTTTGTTGGCGCATCAAATGAAATGCGTAGGTTCTTACGTTCGTCAAACGTTGCAACTGCGATAGCGCAGGAGGGCATTGAATTTATTTTCACCCCTTCCTATTCTCCCCATTTTAACTCATTAGCAGAGGCAGCTGTAAAATCTTGTAAACATCATCTTAAAAGACTTCTTCATCTTACTCATTTTACCTACGAGGAAATGACAACTTGTCTTTCCCAAATAGAGGCAGTACTCAATTCTCGCCCACTCACTCCGCTCTCTTCAGATCCTCATGATTTTTCGGCTCTTACTCTCGCTCACTTCTTAATTGGACGACCGCTTTTAACTGTACCAAACCCACAGGTGACCAGCAACAATATCTCCCGCCTGGACAGATGGAGAAGAACGCAGTACATCGCGCAGCACTTCTGGAGGCGATTTACTAACGAGTATATTTCTCTGCTGCAGAACAAAACAAAATGGTACTCCTCCACAGGCGAGGTCAAAGAAGGGTCACTCGTCCTCGTCAAAGATCGGACCACGCCACCACTGATGTGGTGCTTGGGGCGAGTGACGAAGACGTATCCTGGTGTGGACGGCGTCACGCGGGTAGCCGAGGTCAAGACGAAGAAGGGCACAATGCGGCGAGCCTTCAACTGCATCTGCCCTCTACCATCTTCTTGAAGTCATCTCTTCGCTTCCCACTTCAACCCGGGGAGCATGTCGGCGCGCGAGCGGCGGCGCACGACAGCACACGGCGCGGCGCGCGAACGGCGCGGCGGCGGCGCGGCGGTGGGGGGACAAGCCCGCCGCGCAACACCACTTTGCTTCACGACCGCATAGGCACCGGGCGATCACATTTTGTACGGGCACACGAATTCATTGTAATCAAAATTAAACCTATAAAATACAGTCCACTCTTTAGTTGAGCTATCGACCCAACAAATGACATAACTTTA
This sequence comes from Scoparia ambigualis, assembly GCA_963921215.1. NCBI lineage: Eukaryota > Metazoa > Arthropoda > Insecta > Lepidoptera > Crambidae > Scoparia > Scoparia ambigualis. The sequence goes on from OY992515.1 coordinate 1,096,245, forward strand.
GTGACTAATCATAAATGTATATTATTCGCGGATGACATCTCAATAATTGTATAAATAATATATGAAATTGACATAAATAATACAATTGAAAAATTGTTAATTTTTAACAAAAAAAAACCGACTCCAAAAAATTTTGCTGAAATAAATGCACTAAAACGTCAATATGTAAGTATGTACTTTAATGTTAATGTATAATTTACTTTGGCTGGCACCGACTCCAAAAATATTTTTTAAGATTATAAGATTGAGTAGAATAAAGTTTAATATTGCAAGTAAATTGAACAAACTAAAGTACGTAATTATTTTTTACGTTTTAGTGCATTTATTTCAGTAAAATTTTATGGAGTCGGTTTTTTTTTTTGTTAAAAATTTTGTTTATTTCTCGCTTTTTAGTGAATCGTTCCGATCTATTTATCGAAAGCGAATATTGGTAAACCTCCGGAATTCTCACTGGCCGGACGAAACACAACAGCACCAAGTGCCATTATTTCACGCCGGATATTCGTGAGAGGGTGGTATTACCCCGGGCGAGCCGGCCCAATGCGTGCTGCAACGCAGCGTGGCTCTACCACTCAGTCAGTGTCACTCATTTAGCACCACGCAGGGGTCACGTGCAGGGTCTCAAGGGTAAACCTACGGATGCGAGTAACTTTAACCTCCAAGATTTTATAATATATAGAAAGTTGCCAGCTGTAAGTGGCCAGTTTGTTCCAAACATCCCCCCGCTTCGGTCTGGATGGCCAGCCCCAGACCGCTAGCTCAATCAATCGGGCAAGGGGAGACAGTTGCTGTGGCTCATCGCGGACTCGAACCGCAGTCCCATACTTGCCAACTAACAACTTTACAATGCTGTCCTAGCTACAAGCAGGAGGGTAAGTTATTCTCCTTCAACAACATACTAAATCTAATTAGCCAAATTAAAATAATGCTAAATTATCTTATTCACCAAAGCTTATTTTCTAAAAATTTACAAACATCATTTAGATACACCCGTGCCCTTGCCATTTTGTGTCATTGTCGGAGCGAATAAGTGAAGGTAGACCCTTACGCGACACGAAACGATCCAACGCGACGACGAAGGCCTCCGTGGACAACGAAGAAACTCCCGAGAGGACAGGAGAAAATATTTACCTACGAAGATTGATCGGTTTTACCGAGAAAGGTCCAGCAAAACCCGTTGCGTGCGACCCCCAAGAACGGACGAGACTGAGTGACTCGGTCCGAAGGCAGACCCCCCGTCTGCGGCTGCACGGGTGAAGACGTCCACTGTGACAAAATAAACACCGAAAGAGCACTACACAAATAAAGCTCTTCAAACAAACAATATTCAAAAGTACAAATTAGGTTACCTAGTAACACATCCAACAGACGTGAACCGTGACGTACGAGCCTAATGAAAGGCTTCCCACTCCTCATGAGTATGGGCTACCATGTAGACCATGGGAGATTCCTCAATTTCCCAAACTTGTGCATAGTTATGGAAAGAGACACAAACACAATGACTCTTGACTATGCGGAGTCGAGACATCAAACTGTGTACATAATAGAAACAAAAACAAAATAGTTGGCACTGCCAGCAGTGTAGAGCGACCCAGAGCTGTCTGGGTGCCTATTCGGATCCGTCCTAGTACACCCGAGCCCAAGAGTAGGTCAATTGGGCCAGGTGACAAAGTGTGGGTCTGCCCGATCTCGACCAATGTCGGTGCCGTTATCCCTGCGGGCGAATCGGTAAAAGGCTGTTAACCTACAATGGTAAATTCATTACCGTTACCGAAATTGACAATCTCAACATAGATACATACTATGTACCGAGGAGAGGGTTACTTGTGTTAGCCCCGTCAAACTCCCAGTAAGCATGCCACCAAACAATGTCGCACAAAATTAAAGTTTCAAATTTAAGATTTCTTTAAAATCTACCAACAAATTTCAAATTTAAGATTTCTTTAAAATCTACCAACAAATTTCAAATTTAAGATTTCTTTAAAATCTACCAACCGCGGCCGCCGTAGTAGAAAGCAAAACCGTCCGTGGTTTTGCTCTCGCAAAGGGGCAGGCTAGCTATGGCCTGCCCGGGTCCCCCATCTTCAAAGAAGGCCCCCGCCCGTGTAATACCGCGGGTGGCACTACAACCGCGAGTGCTCGTAGAGCGGCGGATAGAACCGCTGTGGCGCCGAGAACCGCTGTGGCTGCTCGATCGCGCTGCTTCATGCAAGCGTGCACAGAGCGCGGTGCAAAGAGTGCCCCTGCCCGTGTGATACCCAAATCGCACACGGGCCGGCGGCATGGTAAACTGCAGGCGCGGGTTTGCGCGCCTGTACATGGTTCATCTTCCGGTGTGGGGGCGCGCCTCGCGCATGACTGGGCCTCCAGTCCGCTGGTAGATGTGTGCTCTGCCCTGGAGCACCCCTGCCCGTGTAACGCTGCCACCGCTGTTGTGTGGTCGGTGAAGCCGCTCCCGACCTGTTAACACACAACAATAATAAATGGTGTGGTCCACCAAATGCAATGCGGCGTTGAAGCCTATAGCCAAAGCAAAGGCCGCTGCGCCTTGCCATATGCCGCCTCGTAATTACAGGCAGCCCTTGTCGGTCCTGGCACCGCGTCGTAGCATGACCCGTTTGGCCGCACTGTGTACAAGCCGGGTCCATGCCGGCTGCTGCAGGCAGCGCCGCCAGCCGCGCTGTAGTGTGTCCTGGCTGTGACTGTGCCGTGGGATTCGCCTGGCGTCCCGTTGAAACCTGCGCCTCTGATGGCGGCAGGTCAGGCTGGGAGGTCGCTACGACCCCCACCTCATCGTCGAGGAACCTTAAAAGTTCCTCCAATCCCGGCAGAGTAGCCCCCCCTTTCTCTGCCGTTTCCCGCTCAAACCGGGAACGAACGTCCGTTGGCAGCTTGTCCAACACAATGTGTACCAGTAGCAGCGACCACTCGGCTACTGGCAAACCTAACTGTCGCAACGCGTTGCACGCAACTGTGACTGGCGTCAACAGCTACGTCGTTAAGTCCGCCCGATTGGCTACCTTAGATAGCGACAACAATTGGCGCGTGTGTGCGTCTACCAATGACCCCTCTTCCACAGCGCCACGCAATCTTCCTAACTGATGTGTAGGAAGCCTATCAGGTATCCTGGGCCCTCCCATCTGTGGCGATGTGGATGGCTGGACATCCCCTATCCGTCGCCTTTTAATGTCGCAGGCCGCCTGGACGACATTATCATTAATTTCCATTATTTGGGCAAAATCATTTTCATATGCCGACCATACCTCTTTCTTGGACGGTGGAGTAGCCTCCGACAAAACCACCATGGCGGTCTCAACCAAAGACACCCGCTGCTTCAGTTGCTCCGCCCGCTCGAGGATGGCGTCGTCTTGGTCACTCCGGGACAGAAGCCCCTGCACGGACACGAACCATCGCAGCTCCTTGGCCAGGACTGCCTCCGCCATCGCGTTGTCAACAAAAAACAAATAAAAGAGGGATGAGATTCTCTGTCCAACAATAGCAGGACAATGTTCCCTACACACATACCCTTTTAATTACAATGTAGCAACAACCAAAATTAATAAGTACAAAAAAACTTATACGGGTTTGCAACGAGAAGCGCACTAACAAATAGAATGTACAAGTATTATTATTACATAGTCCCTATGCATAAATCAATCAATTTAAAACCAATGTAATAATCAAATTAAATTTAAAATTGGTTTTCAAAATGAATGTGCCAACAAAACAAAAGGTGTTCAACCAATTTCACATAATATGCCGCTGTGTAGAACAAAACAATTACCAAACAAATGTTACAAATGAATGGAACTCAAATTAGTTTCCCAAAGAAAACTACAATAAAATAAAACAAAATGTTACTTAATTATAAATAGGCCAAATTTACTATGTAAACAAACAATTTATAATGTAACATAACTGCAATATTAATATATGTCTACGCAACCAAACTACAAATATTGTGAATCAAATGCTTACAATATTTAAATATGTTTTCAAACATTAAAACAATAGACCAAATCAAAATACCACAGTTTTCAATGCTTTAACTTTAAATTCAGAATTAAGTTTTCAAGCAATCAAGGAACAAACAAAATGTTTAATTATTTGCAAACCGCTAGAATCTTAAATTCAGTTTGTACAACAAATAAAACAATTAACATCAAAAATATTTATTTGTTGTCACAAATCCACACCACCCTAGCGAGACTAATTCTAAATTAAGTTAAAATTAGACAACAAAACAACAATGAACTGCCGCAAACAGTTTAATCAGTAAGTACAACTTTCTTGTCTGACAATTATTAACTCATCGCAGCGGTGAGTCAATTTCATTTCATTTCATTTCATTTTTTCATTTCATTTTATTTCATTTCATTTCATTTTCAGTACTCTACTGTGCTGTGATATGATTTTAATACAACCAACAGTTAACCCTAACTCAAGTAAACACATTCTAAATGTATAATCAAAAACAAATGTTTACATTGCACTATTAAGCAAGTAATTATTAAGCAACAAAACCTACATATTACCACATTGCATTCTGAATGCAATTTAATACAATATTTTAATATGCGGTTACAAACAATCTTAACACTAAAACTAATAACTTATTACTACCTAATTCAGGTCCGTAGGTAAACCACGCTCCTGGTTACCAAAAAATGTTTGCTTTAGGGAGCTCAATCAGTGCTCTGGGTACCTCAAGATGTTTGGTCCAGAGAGATCATCGACTGACATCCCTATAGCGATTCTCTGCTACCGTTTGATTAACACTAACTAAACTTAAATGACTAGGTACTTATAATTAAACTAAAACGACTTACATACTAGTTTTCCTCTCGTCCGCCGCGCTGTTCGCGGAGTCACACTCCAACCAAACAACTGTTTTTAACTAGCCTTTAGCTAGACCACCCTGGTCTTAACTTAACTAATGTGTTCTACACTGTACTTAATTATTACGGACCCCCGAATCAAAACAATGTGTGCCCCTCACATTAAATTATCAATTACTTTTTACACGACCGCGCGGTATTATGTCCTTTTTCTTTGTTTTAGTCGGAGAAAATGCTTCTCTGCACTGGCATTAGGCCTCAAGAGGAAAGTGAGAACCCCATGCACTGTCCAGGGCTGGAACCCATATGTCCCCACCCGCCCCTCCCGTGGGGGAAACGGGTGAGTAAGGACATACGGGCCCGACCTGGTAAAAGAACCGACATCTGCCGTCAGAAGCGTATTGCGGCGCCGCGGTAGCGTATGACACGCCCCGCGAAGCGGTATTATCAATGACCTTTAATATATAGACTAGTTACACCTGAACAAATTGCATTTAAAAATGGCGAAATGGTTTCTATGACGTAATCACGTCGAAAGGGAAAGAAAATAAATGCAATCATATCATTAGCCTATTGTTAAAAAGAGATAAACATATATTTTAACTTTTGTATACTCTTTAAGGTAGTTGAGTTGACCAATGAGCTCATTGAATTTATGCGCCATCTCGGCTGCCATTGTTTTCTCTCTTTCACTCTTACAGAAACGTCTCTCTCTTACATAGTACACGCGACTCACTCATGCATATCGAATTGGCAACAGGGCAAATGTCCTCACTAAATGAAAATTTCTATTTTAAATTTATTTTTACAATAATTACGAGGGAAATTAAAAAAAAATCTTGTTTCATGGTTGCAGTATAATTTTTTACAATTTCTGTATACACAGGAAGGCCTTTTATCCAAATAACAACACAAAACTTAAAACGGTAACGATCGTATTGACGTGACAATGACTGACGTGTGACTAAATGAGGTCCAGTCAATTACCTGGATTTGTTCTAGTCACTACGGAGGGCAGGCAACGTATCTACACCACGGACCTGAAAAAAAGACGGACGTAACCTCGTCTAATCATGAGTGAAGCATGCTAATGGCCGCCCGTTTATGGTGTGTGCGTAATTTGAGGGTTGCCATCATAAACCATCAATTTCCCTAATTTTTCAATCTCGCAAACTAAAACATTGTTAACATTATGTAATCATATACATTTTATTAAAACGTGACATTGCATAAACCATGTTTTTATTCGTTGTGAGCCCGATATTTCAGCAATTTAAACGGTTGCACTTCAGAATCTTAATGATGATGACTTAAGAAACATCATTTTTAAGACCACAGTGATAGAAAAGAAAACACATGTAACTTGTACGTATAAATAAATGTATTATTTACTTAACATAATGTTTGATGATTATGTTGAATATAATAGTTGAGTAATGAATAATAATAAAATAATCAGTGCCATTAGAGCAAATTGGGAATTTTGATATCGCCTAAATCATACACAACTTTGCCTTCTCCATCATAGCAAAGAACTTACCATCACAAACATAATGTATTATAATAAAAAAACGGGGTGTACTTATTTAAATAGAGATGTTTGTTAGAGAAATACTGACATATAATTTATATATTACTTAGAAAACTAAAATAATTTGTACTTTATTTCCGTTAACACAATTTAGTTTCAAAAGCTTATATTATAGTAGTTCTGTTAAATTTTTATTCAAATCATTTAAATCTATAGTAATCATGTTAGGCATAAAAGGATATTAGCGAACTCCCATACAAACTTTTGTCAACTCTTTTTTTAAGCGTCTATAACTGAAAAAAATATGTTGGTCGTGGTGCTGCTTCAATTTTTGGTGATAGCTGAAAGAGAAAAATAATGTCAAAATTTTAAAGACCCAAAACAAAAAACAAAGCATTTTATAAAAAAAGTTCATACTTGTTGTGAAGAAGTTGTTTCGCTTGATACATATAACCAAGGCTGATCTAAATCACATGCTTCTGATCCGTTATTTGTCTTAAAGAAAAAAACATCATTATCATAAATTATTCAACAACGACTGATAATTTTAGGTATCTCTGTGTTTGGTCATATACCTGCTGTAAAGATGTATTCGACAAATCTATATTGTTGTAGGGATTCTTTACTGGCATCTGATATTTCTGCATCGATATTTTATTAAGTCATCAGGTCTAGGTCTATACCAACAACGAAATCATAAGCCGTATACAATGACTTGACACAAACAGAGCAAATGGTTGTTGGCAGATGTAAAAAAAACAAACAAACATACAAACATTCACATTCTTAATATCATATTATTCTACTATTCTATAGTCTACTAAAATTAGTAGGTTTGTTACCACTTTATTACGTAGATTTTTAAAAAAGCACAATACCTGCAACGAATACGATATCGTGCGTGATGATGACGTCGCCTGTTGATTGTTTGCTATTCCTCTTTCTTCTTTCTATCTTAAAATGCGTTTTACAAAATTAAATGTTACATAGCATCAAACATTAAATTAATCCTTGTGCAAAAAAACAATAACTACCTGCAGTATAGGTAACGAAGTGCTTTGTATTTGTGTTTCTGGAGAGTTCGAAAGTAACTGCAAGTAATAAAATAATTAAGAAGCAGCCAAAGAAATAATAAATTAATAACAAATATTACAAACACAATAATATTAACCTTTTTTGGAACGGCATACGGAACCAAACACCGTAGCCCCTTAGCCGTAGTTACAAAATCTACGTCATCAAAATGTGCACTGCACACGGTACTAGCAGATGATGGGTTCCAATTGTTTTCTCCTCTGCAGTTTCAAATAGTTAAGACCCAGTCATCTCTACGATTTTTATTTCTAGAAAACCTATTAAAAAGGATGCAAGAGTTATTTCATAAAAAAATATAATATAGGTTCTATTATTTTCTTTTGTGATATATATACGGAACCCTAAAAAGTTACGAAATCTGATCGTACCGAGTCACATGCAACAAATTCAATTTTCCCCACTTTAAGGGTAATTTTCCCGTAAAAAAGTGGCCACATTGTTGTACTTTTGTTTACATTTTTCATCACATTCAATAAAACATAAATAACAAAAAAATATCACGAATCGTCAAAACTTACGAGTGGTAGGTGATTCCTTGTGATTTTTTAAGTTTACTCATGTAGTTCTTTGATGATTTCACCACACAAGGCGGCATTTTTTTCAAATTTTCGTCGATACAAAAAGACGTGTCACTGTCGCTGTCACGCGGGGTAAAATGGTGGCGGGTTGTCGGACCCGCTGTATTTGTGTGAGTGTAGTGTCATGTACAACAAACGAAATTGTAGGACCTTGCACGCTTCACATCTTTATAGTGTGACATTCCGTCCGTCTTTTTTTCAGATATCATTGGGTATTATGTCCTAACCTAACCATATTCAACTTGTGTGTCGCCCGTCACATTGACAGCCGTCTGTCAACTACAAATTAAAACTACAAAAAGTTGCCTGCTGTAAGTGGCCAGTTTGTTCCGAACAAACATTGTTAATTGTATTATGGCGTTGAACCTTATGTACATCTAGATAAGCTGTGGTTTTCTACCATACCATTGCTATTTACTTCTGGGACTTTCATTGCATTGCGAGCGAGATTAAAGATAAGAATTCTATTGTCTATTAATTGGATATAGACATCGCTTGGTAAATAAGGTTCATATCGGAATAATTGTTTGGAAAAATAATTTGTTTGTTTACTCGGTAACTTTAATCTATAAGATTTTGTATTTCGCAATATCGGTGACGAGTTATCATAGATGAAATAATAAGCGGGTTACAGTAACTAAGTGTTAACTAAATAGTTGTTATGTTATGTTAAGCTACCTTTGTATGGTTGTTCATAGCAGCTTTTCATACTGATAAATTTTACGTCTCCGATATTAATTGTGAGTTATAATTACTAAGTAAGGTATATACCCAAACGTAAATATCTATTTGTTATAATGACGGCAATGTTGTACAAGGCCAAGAAAACCGCTGAATTGCGTTGGCTTTCTACCGCTGCAGCCTTGGTGGACAGACCTGACAGAAGACAAGCATTACTGAACAGATTTGTAGATCTCCCAATTCGCATGGCGGTAGTAGACGAACAGTACGTTTTGTTCCTAGAGAGATGTGTTGACCGTGATCAAGACATTCTCAAGGCGGTGGAAAATGACGTTCACCAATGCTACGAATTGTCAGATCGCATTGCTGAGGTCGCACGCACTTAGGGATACACAAGAACAGCCGGTTATGAATGCAGAAGTTAGCCTGTCTAAATCAAGTTGAAAAGCGATGCAATCATCAATGGATTTAATAGTTTTATATGATTTTAAATCGACGGCGTACAAAAGAAGTTTTGAATTTTGAAAGCACTGTTTTATGAATGAACATTAGCGGCCCAAGGATGGAACCCTGTGGCACCCCTGAAGTTACCGAAATGCTTTTGGAATGATAACCATTGATGACTTTTAGAGACCTCTTTTTTATGTATGATTCGAACCAACGCAGTAAAGTCATAAAATCTCATTTAAATGAAAAAGGCTTACATTTTGCTAGCAATGAAGACGTAGAGAAATTAAAATGCCGCATTTTAAAAAACTTTTTGAATTCTAATGTTTTGACTCATTTTTCGAACATTTAAAACATCAGACACCCATTTTCAATCATCGAGTACATCTCATTCAAACCATAATTGATAAATACATAAATATTCGTCGTCATTCTGCACATAAAAATAACCCCGAAATACAAAAACTTTCAAAGAGACAATAAAATATATTGTTTTTAAGGTATTTACAATATGTACGAGTATATTTTATTTTCTTTCTCTGATCTACTTTTATAAGATGAATCTGATTTACTTTTAATAGATGTTTTATTTCTTACTTATGTACTTACTTTTCAATCAAGTGTCCACCAACGACTATAAATGTTACTCTATGCACAAGAAACATTTTAAGTGCAATCATTAAAATTATACTATCTATTTTTTTGCGTGCTATTTCGTATCTTTATCTGTGAAACTAGTCAATATGTGCAGTTTTGGATTGCTCGGATCAGATTTTAAACGCAAATTACTATGAACGTAACATATCTATAGTTTATATTATCATTGCTTATGTCCTTTAGTTCTTCATTACTAGAACTAGACATATTTATTTCTAAACTTTCAAAGTAATAAGTATTGAACAAGAAGCCGCTGTATGAATCGACAAAACATAAGTAGGTATTTGAAAGGTAGGGTAAGTCTTTCCATCTCTTCCCTTGGGTGTCGTAAAAGGCGACTAACGGACTAAAGACTGCACACACATCCTACAGCATAGAGCGGCGATGGGCTCATCAAAATAATACTACCAACTCCTCTCTTCCCTTCGGTGTCGTAAAAGGCGGCTAACGGACTAAAGACTACACATACATCCAACAGCGATCGGCGATGGGCTCATCAAAATAATACTACGAACCCCTTTGTTCCCTTGGGTGTCGTAAAAGGCGACTAACGAACTGAAGACTGCACATACATCCAACAGCATAGAGCGGCGATGGGCTCATCAAAATAATAAAACCTACTCCTCTCTTCCCTTCGGTGTCGTAAAAGGCGACTAAAGGGCGTGTTGCGCTGGAGCCCGGCCACAGAAGATTTCGTAATTTATGTAGACGTTTCAATGAAACGTTCTTTTATTGATAAATAAAAATAAATAAAATACATATCTGCCTAAAAAAGCACTTTTTTGTGGCCGGCCTGTACCGTGTACGCTACAGCCCGGCCACGTCGATATTTACTGAAGAGGCGCTTATAATTTTTTGAAATATAAACCAATATATGTTCCTTTTGTGTTCTTTATTTATTCTATGAAAATAAAAATTGAGGAAAAAAAAACAGTAAATTATTTAAATCAAAATTTACATAAAGTGCCTGTAGGACAAAAATAGCAACAATTAAAGGTTTTCCTTTAATTGTTCTGATACAATAATAAAACTTATCCTTATTTTACAGACAAATAAGAACTCTTTTCTTACAAAACTGTGTAGAAAATACAATGAATAAACATTACTGTGTTTTTTGTCCACGAAATTTTACTGCATAGGTCATCTAAACATCATCATCATCATCATCATCATCATCAACCTATATCAGTCCACTGCTGGACGTAGGTCTCTCCCAAGACGCGCCACTGAGCCCGGTCTTCAGCTCTTCTCATCCAGTTTTTGCCAGCTACATTCCGTAGATCGTCGCTCCATCCATCTAAACATTGCCATCTATTATTATTTAGCTTACAGTAAGTAACATAGTGACGCGCATTATCAACGAACTCAACACTGCTAACAAATGAAATTGTTTTCCTTGTAAGGGCAAACTGCTTGGAATACTCTGTATGTCAACTTCTTCTGAAAGGTCATCCAGCTGAAAAATGAATAGATCTGATAAGTGTATCTTATTGCTTGTTTGCCTATACATCGCATTCCGTTGTTTAATGCATCGCAACTTACATTACCTTTGAGGTTAAGCAGCGATTCAGCTACTTCATTAAGTGCTGATATTCCTTTTTCCGACAAAATGAGTGAGTTTATTGGCATATATGAGCATTTCCTCTCGGTATGAGAGTTATTCTGGATACAGCTATTGTTACTGCAAATCTTTTTCGATACGACACAAGGAAAATCATTAATTAATATTTGATCTAATACAAAAGAGACGTTACTCATACAATTTATAATAGTAATATTATTCGTGGTCGATTTCTCATAATAATATTTATTCAAAATGTTAGTCCTCATTTTGTATATATTTCTTTTGAACTCGTTGGTAGCAACCACCTTAACAAGTTGACTAAAGTCATTCTGGCATCGATTCAGAAATCGATTACTTTTTGCATGCTTGGTCTATCCAAATAACCAACCACGCATGTATGTAATACAGCGTCAAATGCACAGGTGTTTTAAACTATAATATTTTTAACACCTGACGGAAAATTATTACCATTTTGCAATAAATGAATCTTGTCGTGAGACTGTAATGATTTTGTTTTAATTTTAGGTGTGTTCACAATTATTTCTTTCCAATTTTCCACCATTATAGGATTCTCAGACAATGGATTCTTTTGGGAAATCTTCTATAGTGGAATTTTTAATCTCTTTTTGTAGTCTATTTCATTTTTGCATAGTTTTGACTTACTTGTGCTCATGGCAATGACACTCATATTGTGTTTAATTTCCCCAGAAAGATATTCGTTATGTCTAATGATGTACTCATCCAATCTTAATCTTTCATTAGGACGTTTTAGAAGTGTTTTAACAGTCTTGAAATAACTTTCTATGTCCGAACTCGTAGGTGTGACATTTTCAGTAGTGCAATAAGATAGCATTATGTTCGACCAAAGAGGTAAGCGAGAAAGGAGCCTGTCTAATAGTTTAATTATTGCGGGCAAATAATAAAGATTGTCATATTTGGTTTGAACCTCGTCAAGTTTCAGTTGAAGAGATATTTTGTCTACTGTTGTTTTAAAAAATGTCCTAATGTGGTTATCGAAATTGCTCACATCTTTATCCATATTTAATGTACTATTAGGCCGTTCTTCATCTTTTGTATCAAACTCGATTTCCAGTTTATCATATATTTTTTTAGTAAACGTCCCAAACTTTGATCACATAATGTCGCATTACCATCATCCTCTCCTGTGAATTTGCTCAGCGCTGTGATAATAAGGTCACCGACGATTGATTTTATTTCTTCGATAGATGTTGATTTTTTTATTTTTACCAAGCATTTCAAGTAAAAATATTTTACTCTAGGGTCTACATATTCAAAACATTTGTTATTGTGGAGTGTTTTAATAATAGGGGAAGTATCTAACCGAATCAGGCAGTGAGTATTATTAAGTGTTTCTTTTTCGTCTAAAATTCTAAAACAATACTCAATATATTCTTTTGTAGTTTTGAAATTGGTAAATGCTCTAACGATTGCTCCTAGTAATGCCGCAGAGTCATCACAAACGGCTTCATGAGGAGGACTTTTATTTTGTACCCATCCTTCAACCAAATAGAAATATTTTCGGGAGAGTGGGAATCTGTTATCATTTGGGTAATCGGCACACTGCCATTTTCAGTCTTAACGACAGCTATATATAAAAATATATGTTTTGGTGTTGCAAATGTATCCGAAGGAGGATTTGGATTTAAAAATGCTCCCAGTCGCGTCAATGCTTACTTTAATACATCTTTTTGCTTCAGTCAAATATTTGTAATATTTGTCTTGTGATTCGGACCTGAAGCGACCTATAAGAGGTACAATTGAGAGGGTTTCAATGAGACAGTTGTATGGAGGAGTCAAACCTATAACCCATAAAGACATAATTACATTTTTATGAAAATAATTTTCAGATTTTATTTTAAACCTGACGTCTTCCAGTGATTTTAAAGAAGGTAGAAACGGTGGTTCAAATATTTCCTCCTTTTTCATGTATTTATTTAATAATTTGCTGGGCAATACTGTGGGGTATTCATTTTTTAAATCCTTTTGTAACAGATCCTTTTGGTATTTAGTGATTTTATTTTTTACATGATGATAATGAATTACATTACGGTCATCATTTTGAATCATACACTTAAATGTGGCTTGGGATTCCGTTGATTTTAAAGTCTCTGCTATCAATTTCGCACCGAATTGTTTACAATGTGCATCAAATTTAACAAAATAATTTTCAGCTGCATAGCTGTGTTTAAAAACCCATGTACATGTCATATTTGTATGACGCCACAATAGTTGGGCCATGATAGTGGTCCACTTTTGCTTTGGCATGTTACATCGTTTCTGTTTTGTAACAGAGGGCTTAGTGGGATCATTGCGTACATAATAATAGTCTTTAATTGGTCGTATTTGTTGCCAATCTAAAGGTTCCACATCGAAATATACCACTTTTGAGTAACTTTTTTCTTCATCAGATGATGGGCTGAATGAATGAATGAATGAATGAATTTCTTTATTTCTTAAATACGGTACAAAAATAGGATGTCATAATTAAGTAGGTAGTTCAGCGTATTTTGCCAGAAAGCGGCGTAGAAACATAAGCACAATTAAAATAATTACTTAATAAATTATGTAAAATCAATTAAAATTAACAATGTCATAAATATTATATTAAAATTAACATTAAGTATAAAATTCAAGTACAATAATAATAATAAGGTAATAATTTTAAAAATGTCAAAATCAAATAATGTCATCACAATAAAACAAACACTACCAACAAAAGACAAATAAAATTCAAATAATATTATTATAATAAACTAAAATGTATCATTACGGAATTCATTTATGGAATAGTAACATTTTTCCATTAACATTGAACTCAGCTTCTTTTTGAATATTTTAATTGAAAGTGACTTTATACATTCTGGAAAGGTTTTGTCCGTGTCCTTAGAAGAACAGAAGATCGAATTTATCAAATATGAAGAACAGCTAAAAAGTTATAAGGAGGAAAAACCACTTTCAACAAATAAGATTTATAAAGATATTAGTAAAAATCTTTCAAGTCAAATGTCACCCAAAGCCCTTTACTTGTCTTTAAAGAGAAATTATATTTACTTCTTTGATTTAAGTGAGAGTAATGATGACAGTAACTGTTCTTCTTTTGAAGAAAGCAAAAACGATATTGTCAGCTGTCAGATGAAAGAGAAAGAATATTCAGATCCCAAAAAAGATGTGTTAGAGCAATATATGGGATGAAATCAATGATAATAATATCATTGGATGAAATCGACAGAAAGTTGCGTACCTGTGTTTAAGTCGCTCCGAATTTTAACTTTACCTAGTATTTACATATTAGAAATAAGTAATTTGTGAAATTGAATTTAGAGTTGTTTAAAAAGTTATCCTATGTCAGAACAAGACTCAAGCGATCACAATATTGTAACTTATTATTAACAGGAGGTTACAATACAGCTTTGTTAAAGAAAAACGTTGTAGGTATGGCACCAATAATTTATAATTTTTTATTTTATAATAAATAACTTAAACACAGGTAGGTACGCAACTTTCTGTCGATTTCATCCAATGATATTATTATCATTGATTTCATCCCATATATTGCTCTAACACATCTTTTTTGGGATCTGAATAATTATTCTTTCTCTTTCATCTGACAGCTGACAATATCGTTTTTGCTTTCTTCAAAAGAAGAACAGTTACTGTCATCATTACTCTCACCTAAATCAAAGAAGTAATTATAATTTCTCTTTAAAGACAAGTAAAGGGCTTTGGGTGACATTTGACTTGAAAGATTTTGACTAATATCTTTAAAAATCTTACTAGTTCCTCCTTGTAACTTTTTAGCTGTTCTTCATATTTGATAAATTCGATCTTCTGTTCTTCTAAGGACACGGACAAAACTTTTTAACGTTTCTTCGGTTTCATGTTCATTACTGCACTATTTATATTTATTTTCGCTAATTATTTGACAAAGAGGCGTCATCAATAAGGAACACAAATCACGTAATAAATAAAAGCATGTGAGGGAAGGAAACAAATTGTAGATTGTTGATACAACGCAATAAATGTTCAAACGTTCTCATATTTTTATCTTACAAATATTTGTAGGTACACTTAACATCTTAACAATAGCTTTGTTTATGTTACGAGTATTATCGTTAAAGAGAAAAATACACACTTAAGTAACATACTTACTTAATTTTATTTTCATCACAACTAGAGAATTCACCTACAGAAATACGATAGCAATTATTACAACGCTAAACAAGCAGCCTTGCTATTTTTATTACACAGGCGCAAACAAATAATTATTTATCTTAAATGTGTTTAAACGTCCTTTTTTTCTAACATTACGTTAAACTGAAATCGGTGTAATAAGAGCTACTTTACGAGCTAGTGTGTTAAAAAATAACATTACATACTGTTTTTCATTCGCTTGACGAAAGTTGGAAACGTGAATTTTTAATGGACGCTCATCGAGTATAAACTAACTGGTAACATGCATCAGTTCCAGCATGCATCTCATGTTGAAACGTAGACGAGCACATTTAAGGCTCACACTCACCAAGCCTGCGCCCACACTGCTCATTTATTATTATTCAGCCCGGCTTGTCCCATTGCTAGGCAAAGGCACAGGCCTTTTCCCAGCAGTGGGACAAGCACAGGCTTAGGCCGCCGAAGTAGGTGTGGGCCAGATTAAATCAATCCTCAACATAATTAACCTGCCCAAGTCGATACATACTCATTGATAGAGAGCTTATTCAAGAAAATTCCAAATATTTAGAATACCCGTGGTATTCTAATATTTAGTAATTAAAGTAGCAAGTTTATAGTGGCCAAAGTTGCTTCTTTAAAATGTATGGTCTTTAAATAAAAATTTAAGATTTTTGCTTTAAGTTGACGTCTGATACTTAACCCTTAAAGACTATATGGGTGTAAAAACCAGGTAATTCATCCATGGGCGGTAATGAATACTTTCCATCAGGTGACCCGAATGCTCGTTTGCCTCCTTCTAACATAAAAAAGTGATCTAGCTCTTAAGGGTTAATAATACCTAATACCTATAGTAAATATGAATAAATAAGGGCCTATGCTAGAAGGTGAAGCGGCAGACCGAGGGCGAGGTGAAGACGGAGTAATGAGCTGGACGCATATTAGCCAAATTGGACCGCACTGTGGCAGTGGACAGAAAAAAACAGGAAGAAGGAGGGGAGGCCTTTGCCCTGCAGTGGGACAGAATAGGCTGACAATAACAATAATAAAATAAGGGCCTATGATATCTATAAGCTGAATGCTAAATCAACAAGCCTCAAACTATGATCTAGATTTGAGACCGATGGACTACAGGCCCATGTCCAAAAATGGATGGGTCATATGAACCACCAGGTTACGTATATAGGACGATATAAGAGAATAAAATAATAAGATTCAGCACTATGCCACGGTATTAACATATTTTTGAAGAGAACAATTGATAATATGATAAAATCATTAGGACGTCTAACTGAAGTACAAGGAAAAAAAAACCGAAAAATACAAAACTTTGGACCAACGAAAATGTACAGCATGTAAAAAAATATTATCTATGCATAAAATACTTTCAAAATAAATTAATTTTATGTTGTTTCAAATCACCCCCCGGACCACGGAAAGAGAGGGGGGTTGCAACCCTCGATTTTTTCCCCTTGTCGCATGATTTTTGTACGGCGATGCGGAATAATGGATTAGAAGCTATATTGAAACAGTATGAAACTGATGCCGTATAGAATGAAATGACCAAATTTACCCTGGAAATTGTCAGAAAATAAAAAAAAAATTACCGAATTTGTGGCGCACCATTTTTTTACGGCACTGCACGCTTTCTTATTATTTTTCATGGATCTATCGATGGTAAAAATGCCGTACAAAAATGTATGACCAAAATGTACTCACTCTACTTGCACTTTTGAATTCTCACCAGCACTCAGTTGGACAGCTTACAAGTGACGGCATAGTGCTGAATCTTATTATTTTATGCTCTTATATCGTTCTATAATATGTCACCTGGTGGTTCGTATGACCCTCGGACCAAATATTACATGGACAGAGTCTTACGACGTTGCCGCTTTTACATACGTGTATCAAAGTAAAGTATTTGTATCTCTGTCTGTATGACTGTAGTGTGATATGAGTAAAAGAGATAGTTAATGTACGTTTGGCAACGACGCACTGTCGGTGTGAGACGTGTCATTTCATGACCGACTACTAGGTCAAAACATTGCTGGATTGTGCGAAATAATAGTGAAATATTAAGAAATCTTAGTGTTTGTGTTATTTGTGTAATATACAATTGACATAATGTCTTGTTCAGCTGTTTATTGTTCGTCAAGAACAACAAAAGGAGGTGTGAAAGACCAGGAATTATCATTTCATACGTTAGTGATTTCTCAAAATATGTATGCTTTACTATGAGTTTTTTAATAATTAAAACGGCAAAGCATTAATTTTTGCTAATTCTAAATCATACTATATCGTACACTATTCATAAGAATCAGGTTTTAAACCTTAATTAAATGTAATTCAAAGGCTTTGTTTTTGGCATAATGATTAGTGATGTACGTATTTGTGTATCGAAGCTTTATCGATATTACTAATATTCTTTTTATAATTCTCTTTTTAGGTTTCCAAAATGCCCGAAAATAAGACGTGAATGGGTTAAAGCTATTAGACGTGATAACTGAGAGCCTACAAAATATTCAAGGCTCTGTTTCAAACATTTTGAAAAATCTTTTTTTACAGTAAAAATTTTAGCCTTAGTTCAAAATTGAATCTTCACTTTACTACACAAATTATTATTTTTTATTTGTTTGTTATAATAGAAGGAGGCAAACGAGCAGGCGGGTCACCTGATGGAGAGTAATCTCCGCCGCCCATGGACACCCGCAACACCAGAGGAATCGCAGATGCGTTGCCGGCATTTAAGGAAGTAATAGGAATTGTGAGCGGGGGGGGGGGAGGCCTCCGGAACCCTCACTGCCCGAACAAAACACAACAGCACCAAGGGCTATTATTTCACGCCGGATATTAGGGTGTTACCAGACCAATCGATCGATCGTCGATCGACGGCATCGATCGATGGTAGAATGGAATAGTCGACGTCGATCGATGTCGATCGACAATCGACCGGTAAAATGGATTGGGTGTTAAATCGAGCTGTTTGATTAGACGCACCGGCCGCTTCACTTTTCTGAGTGGTAGAGCCACGCTGCGTTGCAGCACGCATTGGGCCGGCTCGCCCGGCGTAACACCACCCTCTCTAATATTCGGCGTGAAATAATGGCACTTGGTGCTGTTGTGTTTCGTCCGACTAGTGAGGGTTCCGGAGACCCCTTCCCCCCCCCCCCCTCCAATTCCTATTCCTTCCTTAAAAATATTCCTTCCTTAAAGGCCGGCAACGCGCCTGCGATTCCTCTGGTTTTGCGGGTGTCCATGGGCGGCGGTGATTACTCTCCATCAGGTGACCCGCCTGCTCGTTTGCCTCCCTCTTTTATAAAAAAAAAATATATATATTTCGTGCCCATGGATAATAATCGTAATATTAGATTATGTTTATGTTGATAATAATGAGTGATGATAATATGAACGTTTAAATACTAAATGATATTCCCCCAAACACCTTGGGAAGCACTTTAGATTAAGCAACACCGAAAAAGGGGGGAGGGGGAGGGGGAGCCAAAGTGCGAAAATGCATAGTATTCAAGATATTTTTATTTTGAGGTTATTTTAGGTTATTTTTAGGAAAAAAAAACAAATATTCTACTAAGTTACCATTACCGTACCCCCTCCATCCCCCTCCTCTCTACCTCCCTCGAAACTACTAACCTCGAAATTCATGACAATCGCTACGCAAAAAAAAAACAAAAACAAAAACCGCTGCTTAAAATGTCATTTGGATAAAATAAGCGATCGTTGGCTTTAAAAAACGGCCGCATCCAGATTCTTCTGCGTTTGCGTCTCCGTAATAATAGTACGAGCAACATCGTGCTGGCCAAGAACAACGAGTCCTTTTCTGAATACATTTCGAAAGAAACTGATGGAATTTAGCCAGGGTTAATCGATCAACGTCGACCGACCGTCGATCGATGGGTTAGTAGACGAACGGTATCCGTCGATTGATTAAAGCTACCACACCTATCGATCAACGTCGACCGACCGTCGTCGATCGATTGGTTAGTCAAACGGTAGGTATCCGTCGATCGATTAAAGCTACCAGACCAGTCGATCAACTTCGATCGACGTTGATCGATGCCGTCGATCGACGATCGATCGATTGGTCGGGTAACACCCTTAGTGAGAGGTTGGTATTTACGCCGGGCGAGCCGGCCCAGCGTGCCCGGCGTGCTGCAACGCAGCGTGGCTCTACCACTCAGTCAGTGTCACTCATTTAGCACCACCCAAGGGTCACGTGTAGGGTCTAAACGGTAAACCTACGGACGTGAGTAACTTTAACCCCCAATTATAATAACGAACTAGGTACACACCCCATTAAAGTGATTATATCGATATACTAGTCACATCTTTAGTCACGCACACATGTACAGATAGAAAGCTGCACACTAACAAAATAGGGACATGCTAAAAATCCAAAGACTCTGTCCATTGTGATATTTGGTCCGAGGTATGACCCATCCATTTTTTGGACATGGGCCTGTAGCTTAGGCCTGTAGTCTACGACTTGTATACCAACCAACCTATTTCAACCGTCACAACAGAACTCTACAGAAGAATTTAAGCTTTGACAAGCAACACTGGCCGCACCACGAAGAAAAACATTAGTTTGACACAGAGTAGCAGAACAATTGAAATTTTCGGCCATGTCCAAGGCAAAATTAATAATGAAGTTAAAATATCGGAACAATATGTAGTGCTGGCGGCTTCAAACAAACACAACACACCCGAGCAACAAATACGATGAATTCGAGGACTGGACTCTGGTGGCTCCTTTGTCTTTTGGTACAGGTGTGTAGTTTGACAGTTCTTGAAGGCCTAAATGCTAAGACCAGACCGCAAACAATTAAGAACGTATTCTTACGCATATATTGCATAAATACAATTCACTGATTATCAAGGAAGTTAAATGACAGAATACTCTTTATTTAGCATCATTTTTATGAAATCAAAACATTCAGGTCATTAGTTTCTTAGCCAAATGGAATTCAGTGCGCGGGTAAGACAACTCTCTAAGTAAGTAATAGGTATGAAACCTGCAATTACTTGCCGCACTGTGCTTCTTGGGTAAGGTGCCTACAGACTTATGTTAAGAATTTTTAATTATGATTTTGTTGCTGCATTACGAAGACATTGCTTTAAAAAAAAATTGTGTGTTGTTCGTTCTACAATTAAAAAGCGCTGGGTTTTTGATGAAAAGCCGAAGATTGAGCGCA
Source organism: Scoparia ambigualis (assembly GCA_963921215.1). Lineage (NCBI taxonomy): Eukaryota > Metazoa > Arthropoda > Insecta > Lepidoptera > Crambidae > Scoparia > Scoparia ambigualis. The sequence goes on from OY992515.1 coordinate 1,117,034, forward strand.
GCGACGCATTGGGAGGAGTCACAGCCGTGGACTCATACGAGCTGATTACGACGATTATGAAAACAGTATTTTTAATTGTTATTATTTTCGAAAACTGATGAAAAATTATTGATTGGTACCGAAGATGAAAATGTTAATGTGTATTTAGAACGGCTGCACCTAAATAGGTGCAGCTCTCTAGAACTCGTTTACCCCAACGGTTATCGATTCTACGACAGATGTGACCAGACCATTGCCACTTTTGCTTGCTAATGGCATGAGCTAAACATAGCTCGGTTACTTTGGTTCTCTGTCGAATCTCCTCGTTTCGAATTCGATCCAACAAAGAAACTCCGAGCATAGCTCTTTCCATTACCCGCTGAGCTACCTTGAACTTGTGGACTAGTCGCACTGTTATTGTCCACGTCTCTGCTCCGTATAGGTCATTATGGGTAGAACGCACTGGTTGAACACTATTGTGCTATGGGCGGCAAAAATATGGCGCAAATGCTGCCCAGCCTAGCGAAATTCTTCGGTCGGCCTCTTTTTCGAAGTTGTTTCTACCCAATAATGGCACAATTTGCCCAAGGTACCACTGCCAACGTTCCCACTGTCAATTCGTAATTCGTCGTACAATGCGCGCTCGCTGCTGATGTTTCACCAGCATGTTTGCATGTTTCACAATATTGGCACGTGCACAGGGGTATAACTAATTAATTACGAATAGACAGGGCGGAGCGTTTGACACTTGTCTAGGGGGGATGGCCAGCCGCCCCGCGACGATGACGGCAACTGCAGTTACTATGTCTCGTCAGCAAACTAGCGCTCGCGTGTATAAACGCTTAGACATAAGTAGGTACTTCCCTCGTCCCTCGTTGCACATGTGCCTGCTTCTGTCTGCTTCTGCGGTACCTGCCTGGTCTCTGACTCACCCTTTGGGGGTAATAGCCGTGAATCTGTGTATACATGTATGTTATTGTGTGTCGTTGTTGCGCAGGTAGTAGGCGCGTTCGCGTGCAAGCGCAAGTCGAGCTGCCGGCCACCCCGCTGCCCCGGCGGCTGCAAGCCCAAGTACTGGTGAATCTGCCTCGAGTGCAGCTGTCTAGAGCCGATGGTGAGTGCTGATGTTATATAAAGAGGGCAAGCGAGCAGGCGCCCCCTGATGGAAAGTAATCACCGCCGCCCATGGACACCCGCAATACAGTCGCAGATGTTGCGCTGACCATAAGGAAAGAGTACGAATTGTGAAGGGGAGGGATGGCCCCCGGTGCTCTCACTCGCCGGACGAAACACAACAGCAACGAGTGCCGTTGTTCACGGCGATATTTCGTAAGAGGGTGGTATTACGCCGTGCTGATTAGTGGCCAGACGTCGTGCAAATGCACCGGAAAATGTAGTAAGGTACACACAGTTGCGTGATGTCAGCCCTTTTTCATGCTAGGGATAACTCATTGCAGAGTAGGTACCATTGCGTTAAAGGTGTCAAAGCGAAATACTTATTTTAGCTGTAGAGAAGAATGGGGGCAAGCAACTACTCGACTTATCAACAACGATTGTTATACATAACCTACTAACAAACCACACAAACAAAACATGCACAAATTTATAAATATAAACTATTCACTAAAAACGTTACGTGATATCTTTCCCATCAAGGTGGCAAAGTGGCATACCCACTAAAAATAGTATTACATTCCCTATCTAGCCGCCGTCGCGTCGTGACCTCCTCGGGACCAATGTTTAAAACTCAAGTTTACCTATAATAATACACACATATGAACATAAATACCTTGTTACGTTACCTTACATTTCCTTGCGTATTAAGCAAGGATTCACAGCTCTCCACTTGCTACTTGCTACGATCCTGCCACAACTTCTTTTGCTTCACTTACTCTCTTATCATTCTTCATACATGCTCTCTGTTTAGAGTAGGTAAAATATACCTACACGTCAATACTCTTACTGCTCATACGGTCTTACTACAAAAATATGTCTACAGATTAATATTTTAAACTAATGTTTTAAACTCATCACGTTCGCACTTTCACTTCAACGATTTTAGTCAGAGACAACATTAGAAACACTAGTTTTAATTCAAATTATGTTGTCTATACTAAGTAATATTATAAAGAGGAAAGATTTGATTCTTTGTTTGTTTGGATTTAAGAGGCTCCGAAACTACTATACCGATTTGAAAAATTCTTTCACCGTTTTAGGATTTGGGAAACTACACTATCTCCGGGCAACTTATGCTACTTATATAATATTTTCAAAAATTTGTGACGGGGTACGGGGTCCACGCGGACGAAGTCGCCAACGGTCCGCTAGTGTAGTCATACTTACAATGAATGGTTCCCGCTCCAGGGGCTGAGCTCCGTTGCGTGGTCGCTGTTGTGGTGGCTGGTGTGGGCGGTGGCCAGCGCGTACGCCTGCAGCAGGAAAACGGTATGCCGCCCCGCGCCCGGCGCCAGGCCCGGCTGCGGCGGCCGCATCAACTAGTGACGGCCAGCGAGGGTGAGGACGCTACCACAGCAGTAGTAGGCAGTAACATCAGCAGTATTGGCTACGGCTGCGGCTTCTGCGGAGACTGGTGATGGCGAACGAGGGTAAGGCAGCTACCACAGCAGCTAAGAGTAGCAGCGGTAGTAGTTAGAACATCAGTGACGCGGTACCTGGTGACGGCGAGCGAGGGTGAAGCAGCTAGTTGTAGAAGGTAGTGATAGCAGCAGTGGCGTGGCAACGGGTGACGCGAGTCAGGGTAAGGCAGCTACTAGGGTAGCAGCAGTAACGGGGGATGGCGAGCAGAGAGAGGCAGATACACAGAAGCAGTACAGCAGTAGTAGCGCAGCGGCTGCGGCGGCGTGGCAACTGGTGGCTCGAGTTTTTTTTTGTGAAAATGAGGCAAATTAGCAGGCGGGCACCTGATGGAATGTAATCACCGCCGCCCTTGAACACCCGCACAACCAGTGGAGTCGCAGATGCGTTGCCGGTCTTACCCAACTAGCAAAGTAGTGGAATAAGCGATCAGTTACTCCACTAAAGATCGAATAAACGTTGAATAATGGCAACCGAGTGATCATATTGTGCTAAAGATGCGTTCGTGTGACTTTTTAGCTATTTTCCCTATTGTGCGCTATAATTATGACGTATAAACGTTTATTCTACGTACTTATACCGCAACTATTCCACAATCGTGTAATAGTGTCTATTACTCGTTTATTCAACACGAGTTTGTTATAGTAGCGCTATAAAAGCATTGAATTAGCTATTTGTCTGTGTAGGTCGCAACTATACAGCCACTACTAAACGTTCCGTTATCGGAGCCAATTTGCTGAATAGTTGCTACCCGTTTATTAAAAAGCGTCATGATTACTGATACAGCGTTATAAATCGACTAGTTCAATAATAGCTTTTAGATTACAGCTACTGAACCAGAATTGTTTTCAATGCCATTATATCACATTTATTCAGTACAAGATGCAATAACAGATTTTTAGTGACCTTTAGAGCTCTAATGTGAGGATATTTTCTTAACCACTCTGAAGATAGTTGTTCCGTACATAATTTATTAGTTCATGACAATCTTGAAATTCATGTTTGATTAATTAAATTAATAGTTTGCAATAGAAGTTTAATTAATTGTTTGCAATAGAAGTTAATAATAATGAGTTTTTGAAGATTCCTATAATTGCAGTTCAGATGTTGAAAACCCAGAGAGTTTTGAAAATGAACAAGACAGAGAGATTTAGAATCGTATTCAAATCTGTTTCCACTGTACATCCGTAGCACCTTTCTAATAAAATAAAATGCGTTTCCTGCCATGTGTCCACGTTCATAATTATAAACAATCATCTAGAAAGAGAAAAAACTTAATCATTTCAGTAGCTACCAGATTATAGAGTTGTATCTATAGTTGTAAACCAGCGACTTGTAAGCCGGTGTATAGTTACCGAAACCAGCGGCTAGAAACGAATAACCAGCCGCTTGATACCGGGTAGAAGATACCCGACATGACATCGAAAAAAAACGATTTTTATTACATTTGTTATTGTTAAACTCTTATTTTTGTTAAAAAGTAGGACTTACTATGTTCTGCTTTTTTTTTTTAATAAACACGGAATACACCATTATTTAATTTATAGACGAACAGGAAACTGAAACTGAAACAAGAGTTTGTGTTTATGATATGATATGATATGTTAAAAATTAGTTTACTTTAGATCTAATCATCATTATAAACCAAACGCAGGAATCTCGCGGCAAAATTTAGGCTCACAGGCTTTGACGAAATACATTGAAGAAATTGAAGAAATACAACTAAATGCGTACTATTACTAGGTATCTGTCCACACTTTATTTCATAGATAAATACATATGTATTTATCTATGAAATAAAGTGTGGACAGATAAAGTGTGAAAACACGTCACAAATAAATTAAAATAGTCCTATTCCACTACTGCGTCACATTTTGTATGAGAATTTTAAGTATTTAAAACATAATACGGATGCACACTGTTTATGTCTATTTATGTTAAATGTACCTATCCTATAGTAAATTAATCAGAAAAACAACAATAACAAAAACTAAATCATGTGAATATTAACTGTACAATAAATGTAAGCAGCCGTTTTCAGCCGCTAGTTATCGCTAGAAATGATAACAAGCCAAATAAGCCGTTCCTAGCCGCCAGGCTAGAAATGTTAGTAATCAGCTTTACATCTATAAGTAGTTATATCTAACCATTCAAGATTTGTTACCGACTTTGAATCAGGAACCATAAAATAACTAACTCCATTTATTAAATATGGCGGAACAGTGTCGCAGTTATTCAACACATGATTGAATTTATGCGCTATAACAGCAATCTATTCACCAAATTCGTGTAATTTATATATTATTTTAATATTTATTTATTAATGTAACGTTTTTAGCAGAGCCCATAAATATATGTGAATGGTGAATGGTGAATGGCATATCATTTTATCGGTAAATTAATTTCGCAAGATTTCTACACCTATACACGTACAACCATACTACATAATTCATATTTGGTTCAGTACTTCCATTACTATTGGATAATAACATAAGGAGGAGATTGGTATTTGTTCACTCAGTTGCAGTTGCATTAAAGCAGAACTTTTTGGAACAACAGTATTTTATTCGCTTTTATCGCATCAAAATATCGATTTGTAGCACATCGGCAACCTTTATAGCATTATTTTGTGGAATATTGGAAACCATGTAACTTTAACTCCATCAAATAGTGCAGTAGTTGCCGCGACAATGCTATTACTGCTCTAAAATGTTAGCTTTCGTGTTAAATCACATCTATTCCATAATTAGGCGATTTATTCCACAGTTACTCTGCTTCTATTGCACCAATTAGTGGAGTAATTTGCGCCTAAATCCCGTTGAATACACGTTGACTCCACATCTATTCAACTTATAACGACGCTCTTATAGAACTGTTTAGTAAAACAGGAACGTTGCCGTGACTGTTATAGCACACCGTTTTGCTAGTTGGGTAGTGACTAGGATCCTTGAGAAGTGAAGGTGAAGGTGTTTAGAAATGGTGAAGGGAGGGGGGACAGATGCGCCTGCGATACTTTACTCACCGACGAAACAGCAGCAACGAGTGCCATTGTTTCGTAGGTACAGGTAACGGTTTTAGGCGGGTGACAAACTTTAGGGCATACTGTATTTAGGGATTGCAAGCAAGTTTATCATTCGGATTTCGGACAAACGATAATTAGGACAGAAAAAGTTATGACATTTTAGATTATAAGTATAAAAAATTTAGGGGACAAAATAAAGAACCGGTGAGGTAAGCCCATCGCCGCTCTTTGCTGTTGGAAGTATGTGCAGTCTTTATTCCGTTAGTCGCCTTTTACGACACCCGAGGGAAGGGGGGGGGGGGGGGGTCGTATTGTTTTAGTGAGCCGCTATTCGACAGCTCATTAGTTGGCTGTAGAATGAGTCTCCTGGGATTGGCCATCAGAAACCACACTATTTTAAGGCTCGACGCCTCAAAGACATTGCCAAGTTTGTGGCAGTTTCACTGAGGCAGAGTGATAGGTTGGGGTTGCAAAAAAGGTTTGGTGTTGACCCATAGGTCGACGAGCTACTGCGAGGGGGGGGGGCCTCGGCAGGCCCCACGATGAACGCGAACATACCTCGGCCACGACAAAGGTACCTAACAACTGCAGTTCATACACACCCCAGCACTTCACGAAATGTCAAATTTCTTCAATACATTTTGAACTTTGTCACTAGGTTGTAAGCATCAATATCGATTGTAGAAATGCGAGTTTCGGATAGGTTTATCTGCAGGCGCGTGCGGGGCAGCTGGATCCTTCACCATCCTTCCACTCTTCACGGTTACTGGCTGTAACTTGCCGGTCCTTCCGATAGGTAGTAGACCAGCTTGCGTTAGCAATACTATATATTATTTCAAAAATGAAGATAGCTTGTCTTAGTGGGACTTAAAGGTTGCTTCACACATCAGTAAAGCCAAAGTTCTGACACAGTACCGGCAGTGATTTTCATACATTCTCTATGAACGCATCCCCACTTGTCAGTGATAATACTCTGTGTCAGTGCCGCCACCGGCAAATCACGGACGTATTCGTTTTGACAAAATTCATAGAGAATGTATGAAAAATTATTTTTCACTGTGCAAGTAGTGTCGGAACTGTGACTTCACTGATGTGTGAATCGACCTTTACCCATTCGTGATTAGGCGATAACTTTCCTAGTAGACTATTTTTTCTTCGAGTTTGAGTTCCACCTAATGCAACGCTTTTTTCGAGCGTTTGCTAGTTGCATTTCAGATGTAAATAGGGTAGGCAGTAATTTCATATTTTATGAAGTCTGAGATTAAATTCAATTCTTAGTATAAGAGTAACTTTAAATCTGACAAACAAAACTTTACTTTTGAATGCATTTTGTGTCCACAAAAACCAAACGACAATATATAATTAATCAGCAAGACATGAAAGCTGTTACTAATTGTAATTTTGTTTTCAGATTATCTGTTTGTGCCAGAGGAATGCAGTATAAGTGGAAATCAACCAATAATTCTATGTAAAACTATAAACGTAACTTAACTTGTACCTAATAACCAAACTACAAACACACAAATTAACTTAAACATCCAAGTTGTTACCAAAATTGTAAATCAAAGTTAATAATACAAACTAATGTTCTTGCATTATATGTCTGCCTCTAGAGAAGTGTGTAATTTTTCCAATATGATACAAGGTTATAAATAAAAACACTTTTCAAATGAGTTATTTGATTTTTTTTATTGTTTCTTAAAAATAAAGCTCCTTACACTACATCAGTAGTTCCTGAAACAAAATAAAAGGAATGAATGTTGACACACAAACAGTAAACCAAATTAATGATAAAAGATAATAGAAAGCCTTTATTGCTAACATTTACATTATAACTGTGTTGCGTAGCGCTGAAAGAATACTACCACCTCTTCTCTTCCCTTGGGTGTCGTAAAAGGCGACTAACGGACTAAAGACTGCACACACATCCAACAGCATAGAGCGGTTCACTTTCCGAAATTCAACTGCAGTAAATAATCTACAGTAGAGGACAACAAACATTCTTTGAAAAGAATAGATCTCCTGGAATTGGCCTACCTGAAACCAAAAGATTTGAGGCTTTTGGCATCAAGACGAGCCTAGCTTATGGCAGTAATTTTAACTTAGCACACAGGCTGAGATCTATAGAGCGTACTTATACTTTACTAGAATTATCTAGCGAGCTAAGACAAAATTGGAATTTATAATCAATGCCTCGACGCTGTCTCAGCACAGGCTTAGCACGGGTTAAGTCACCGAAATCGGTGACTTACGAAAAACTTAGGATATTAACCGAACGTGAATAAAAGCATACTACCTCAACAGCACTACGGCGGCGATTCCGTGCCGTTTTAAATTTTACGGGTTGTCTTTCTGTCAAAACAAGAACTCTTTCTGTCAAAACAGTGATGATTATCAATTCGAAATCAAAGCTCGTACTTAGGATGCACTGAGCCAAGTTCGCCATAATTAAAGTCGAAGTTACTTGTAAGCACGCTCTATAAATCTCACCCTTAGTGATAGGATCCTTTGGATCGATCCATTCAATGACAGACAATACAAAAGTTGCTCAGCTTCTAAAATACACCCAAGAGTTCCCTCTGGAAGTCCATAGGTTATGCTTACTATAACGCTAGCTGGTTATGTGAAATATTATGTATTAAAAAATGTACGACGAATGTGTCCTAGATCCCAATTGCCACCTAAGGTGATGCGCAAACGTATTCTGTTGCCAAGATGGGACACCTTTTTACAATAACGAGTTTGCAGTGTTCGGTAGCGGCAACTAAATGCACTGCAAATCAAGTTTTTGTATGATGTTGTCTTGTGTCGGCAACAAAGTTTGTGCAGTAAGTTTGAGCAGCGCCTTGTCAATTCAAAATTATTCTAATCCAAAATGTATCAATAACTCACTTTGTAAGTATCCCATCTTTCTTGGTGAGCCGAACGATGCAATCATCGGACTCTCCCATGCGTCGGATGGCGCCGCACACCACGTAGATCTTTGCGGACTCGGACGCGCGCCCTGAGGCTGGGTCGACGTCAGCGATCACCAGCTGCACGGAGGCGTGGTCTTTGGCGTGGATGAGACGGTTGCTGGCCGAGCTGACGGGAAAACGAATTATTTTTTACTACCGAATTGGGTAACTAAGTTTATTGATGGTTAACTTTTGAAGAAACAAATCAAGCCTTTGATTAGATATACTTGAAAGTCTTTTGCCCATTAGATAACGATTGAGAAGGAACCAAAGATCAAAAGATCAAAGAGGTTTTGTTCGTTAAGAGGTTTTGTTCGTTTGACAGATGCCTTGTAAAAATGTTTGTTATTGTTATTGCCACTTTTGATAACTATACACAGAAATGGAGGAGTTGGGAAGTCTTCATCAAGAGCAGTTCAGTGAACAAATACATGCAAGGGATTATTAAATAAAATCTTACAGCTTATTTTGTTGTTTGTGTTGTCTACTCTACCGGTACAAATTAGTCACAGGTATTTCATGCACAAATACCTGAATTTTAGGAAATCATATTATTTAAACGTAATATCGGAAGCAGAGCATAAATTACACGCTACGAACAATGAAATAACCACCCATGTGAAAAATTACACGCGGGAATCGATTATTTGCAACAATCATAAACATGAGTCTATAGTTCGCAATCTAACTTTAAAAAACAACGAGTCATAATCTAACAACGATTTAGCAAATACGTGAATTGTGTTCGCTACGCGGAAAAGTCGCAAAATAATAACCTCAAACGTGAACTCACCACTTCCTCGGGCAGTACAAGTCAACGAATTCACCAGCGTCGTTCTGCATCTTGTAGGTCTGAAATATAGAATAAACACAACACTTAAAGAGCTATCACAGGACAGGAAGATTAATTATTTTTCAAATAAAATAACCTACAGCACACACGAACTACGGAAATGACAGCAGTCAAAAGAAAGAAAGATGGTGGCAGACGGAACGGACCGGACGTCGGACGGCAGTAGGGATGGCGATCTGAGATTAGGCTTGTTGAAAAAATATTGATACATCGATATATCGATAGTTTTTGTTCGATATAACGATATTTTTAGGCGATATTTTATTTTTCGATATATCGATACATCGATACAAAATAACTAATATCGAAATTCGTATCAAAATCGATATTTTTCTATTTATTATCATCGCATCACGATCTAACTTTTTAATTCGTTAGAATTCAAAGCCGTAAAAAATGTAAAAAAAACATTATTTCTGAATTGCATTAATGTAATCTGTGGTAGTGAGTGTGTAACTGTCACTGTCAGTGCGTTGCTTCAATCAACTCCATGTCATGTGTGCTACGTATACGCAACGGAAATATTTAACACCTACGGCTTCCTCCGTGCCGTCAGAGAGAAAGTGGCTTTTACCGTAAATATAAATAAATAAAACTTTCCTACACTCACACCAATTATCTAGCCCAAGAGAAGCTCCGAGGAAACTCGTTAAATACACACATCAAAAGTGTCTAGGGATCAAGCATTTTTATGCGGATTTCTTGAGATTGAGTTGTGGCTTTGTAATAAATTTATGATTTTATAAATTTATATGGATCCTTTTTGGTGCATTTCATAATTTGAAACAGGAACTTTCAATCAATTTCTAGTAAAAGATGAAAATCAGCTGTCAATATTTTCCCTATAAAAACATACAACGCATTGAAGACATTATTAGTGCTACTGTTTCCCTACTACTGATTAAAACCAACGTTATTATGGAGCGGCGACGTCATTTAAGCAGGGAAGAAATGCTCAGAGCCGTGGGAATGATAGAAGCTGGTTCCCGGCAACGTACTGTGGCTTTAGCTCTGAATACAAGTCAGAGTGTTATCAGTCGACTTTGGACACGTTACCGAAGCACTGGTACCGTGGCTGAGCGCCATGGAGGACGGTATCGCTGCACCACACGGAGACAAGACCGATACATTCAAATCACAACTCGAAGAGCTCCAACAATAACCGCCATGATGTTAGCCGTGAGACTTCATCACTCTTCAGGGAACTTAATTAGCGACCAAACAGTCAGAAACCGCTTGCATGAAGTGAACCTTCATTCCCGAAGACCGCTAAGGGTACCACCTATAGCAATGCACAATCGTAGGATTCGATATCAATGGGCTCTTGAACACAGAAATTGGGCAGAAGAACAATGGCGTTTCGTGTGCTTTTCTGATGAGTCTCGTTTTGGTATGAGACCGGATACAAGACGTATACGACACTGGAGAACCCCTGGACGCCAACAGCGATTAAAATCCTGCCAGGAAGTCCATCCTTATAGTGGTGGAACCATCATGGTATGGGCGGCTATTTGGATCGGCGGAAGAACTGAGTTGATTTGGATCAGAGGCAACCTCAACGCTCAATTTTATGCTGAGACGATTGTTCGTGCATCATCGAGACCGCTCGGGTACCGCCGCCGGCGGGTGTTCTCATGCGAACTTCACACCACCGCGGGAGGCGCCGGGCGCCTTACTTCACAGCAGACAGACCACTTCGCCACGGATCACGGACGACACCAGACGCGCGCGCTTTATTTAGTTAGCATAATTAAACCAATGTTCGTCTATAATACCACATTATACATTTTATACAGTCCACTACTCTCATCATTTAAGTCCTCTAGTTAGGACCCTAACAAATGGTCCTTTAATTCGCCGTTTTATTGAATTGGTAGTAACTACGACCGTTACATTTTTAACGAACCTTATACTTCGAATTCGTCGTTTCAAAATCGCTGTGTCACTACGTGTCATCTCTTCTACACTCGCGGGAAGTCGCCTTACAAGTTGGAAGAAAAGGAAGACTAATAAAGGAACGAACGCAAGAAGGATTCCCGAAGTCTTCAAGTACTCAGCTGCATATTTTGTTCGAGTCATCGCTTCGCGGGAGGAATCAGGTTACCTTGTGGATAACGACAGAGGTTTTGTGAGTTTGTTCCAATCATTTCCTTATTTCAACCCTTCTCAAAGTACGTTTTATTTTCAAAACTTTCTCTTTTTTTTTGTTTCACTACCTTCGCTAATATTTGAGTCTAAATTAAGTAGTAATCATCCTTATTATTATTATCGTTTCTCATTTATATTGTACATTTGCACTATTCATATGATTGCTGCTATACGACTGCGCCTGCGCTTGGCTTTTCGCTTGATTTGTTTACCGTTAGCCGGTGCACGACAGCTGACTGAGTAATAGGTCAAGGTCGTTCGAGCACACGTCAGCAATCAATTGCAATTTCGTGCATACGATATTTTGTTGCTTTTATTGTAGTTTTTTTTGTTACGTTAATTCTTAAATTCATTACTTACTTTCGTTTCTTTAGCCATTAGCAATGTCTGTTGAAGAAACTTTAATTCGCAAGCGTAGTGCTATGAAGGCAAAGCTTACAAACTTCAGCACTCACATAGACACAATTAGCAGCCGCCAGGAACTTTCCAATTTGCAACGTATCGAATTGGAGGGTCGCTTAAATAAATTTGATGCCTTATATGATGAATTTGACAGTTTACAGTTGGAGATCGAAATACTATCGGGCAAGCCAGAAGACGCTTATGCTGAGCGGGCCAAGTTCGAAGAGCGTTATCACTCGCTCGCAGCACGGGCACGCAGCTTGCTGGGGTCTGCCTGCGGCAGCGACTACGGGTCTGTGGCGGGCTCGGCGGCAGGAAAAAACACAGGTGCATCGCAACATGCTTTTATACGCTTACCTAAAATAGATTTGCCTCATTTTGATGGTGGTTATCAGTACTGGCTTGAGTTTAGAGACATCTTTTCCTCACTAATCCATAGTAGTAGTTGCATAGACAACATCAGCAAATTCCATTACCTTCGCGCGTCGCTAAAGGGCAACGCACGAGAAATTATTAAAAACATTGATTTTAAAGGCGACAATTATGAAATGGCGTGGAATTTGTTGTGTGAACGCTATAACAACAGTAGGCTTTTAATAAACAATCACGTGCAGGCGTTGTTCAATGTTGAGCGTGTAACTAACGAATGCAGTGTTTCGTTGCGTCGTCTTATTGACACAATTAATAAAAATATTAGAGCACTGAAAACATTGAACGAGCCCACAGAGTATTGGGACACGCTTATAGTGTATATGATGTCAAGTAAGCTAGATTCCGCTACTAGTAGAAATTGGAAAGAACATCGCAATACATTGTTAGAAAAAGCAAAGCAAAGCTGATTTGTTAGAAACGATCGAAAATCAAAACTTAGATAGATTAGTTAACAAAGTAGAAAATAAACCTAGAAGCTTTATAGTAGCAAGAAGTAATAGTAGTGAAAATAAAATTAATAATAAAAATCTAAAATTAAATATTCAAACCTATAATAATAAAGTAATTTGTCCTTTATGTTCTAAAAATCATTTTTTGTACACATGTGAAAATTTTCGAAGTTTGCCAATAGAAACTCGAATTAACAAAACGAAAGAATTTAAATTGTGTTTTAATTGTTTACGCCCTGGTCATTTAACAAAATAATGTAGATTGTCACATTGTAAGTATTGTAAGGCTAACCACAATACGCTTTTGCATGTCGAGCAGTCAATGCCAACCAACTTTCAAGACCCAATGCCTAGCAGTTCTAATAGTGTTGCCCTACCTATTGACACATGTGGAGTTGCCCCTTTACCTATTAGCACTCCAGATAGTGTCGTCTTATCAAGTGACACTTCTTTACATCAAAATACTGCTTCGCACATTTTGCTTTCCACAGCGCTGGTGAGAGTGGTCAGCGGCAGCGGGGAGAGGTTCGACGCCCGAGTACTGCTGGATAACGGTAGCACAGCCAATTTTATAACACAGACGCTTTGTGATAAGCTGCGATTGCCTCGGCGTAGCACGAGCTCCACAATCACAGGTATAAACAACCAAACCTCAATTACTACACAGTCTTGTAACCTTAGTATTGAGTCTCGCACCGGTGATTATAAAGCACAAATTAATTGTTTAATTTTGCAGGAGATTACTAAGGTCGTGCCTTGTAATTTAGTTAATATAAATAGCATCCCCATACCTACAGGCGTAAATCTAGCTGACCCATCTTTTCATATTCCGTCAGTAATTGACATTTTAGTTGGCGCTGAGGTATTTTGGGATATCCTAGGTGCTACATCCATTAACCTAGGCAGGAATAAACCTAAATTATTCGAAACTAAGTTCGGGTGGATTGTGTCAGGCCCTGTGGCTCTTCCATCACATCCTCCCACGTCAAAGCAGTCACACTTCTGTAATCAGGCCATACTTAGTGATATGCATACAAATTTAGAAAAGTTCTGGGAACTTGACTCGGTCTCTTCTAAACATTTCTTATCTCAGGAGGAAAGAGCTTGTGAAGAAAGTTTTCATCTTCATACTACTCGGGACGATAATGGTCGTTTTGTGGTGACTATACCACTAAAGGACAAACCGAGTGTCTTAGGCGATTCCTTTGAGATGGCTAAGCGTCGTTTTTTGTCCTTAGAACGTCGTTTTATGCGTGACAACGTTTTTAAAAGAACGTTACGTATCCTTCATGGAAGAGTTCGAGCGTTTGGGTCACATGACAGAAAACAGTAGAACTAGGAACCTGCACTCGGGACAGGTGGAGTATTTTTTGCCTCACCATGGTGTCGTTAGGGAGTCTAGCTCTACAACGAAGCTGCGTGTAGTATTTGACGCTTCAGCCGCAACAACATCCGGATTATCATTTAATGATATCCAAATGGTAGGTCCTACTGTTCAGGACGACCTCTTTTCAATACTTCTCCGTCTTCGACAACATAAGTACATAATTTCGGGCGATGTTGAGAAAATGTATAGAGCCATCTCTATTTCACCAGCTCAACGTTGTTTACAGCAAATTGTCTTTCGGGCTGATCCTAAATTGCCTTTAAAGACCTACACTTTAAACACCGTCACCTACGGTAAAATGCATCTGCATTTTACCGTAGGTGACTGCATCTGCTCCTTATTTGGCAACAAAGTGTTTGGTCAGTCTTTCAGCAGCTGCCACTTCCAAAAGGGTGAAGGACTCTATCGAGAGAGATCTCTATGTGGATGACTACATAGGAGGTAGCAACTCTATACAAGAGACGATAGAGTTAGGTAGAGAAGTTAGCTCTATCTTGGCTTCAGCTAACTTTCATCTTCGCAAATGGAAGTCAAACAGTCCACAGGTGATGGCACAAATTACTAACGAGCCTATAGAGTCCGTTAATTTAAACCTCGACAGAAATGTATCTTCCAAAACGCTAGGGTTACACTGGAATTGTAAGTCTGACAGTCTAGTTTTTTCAATCGACATAGACACCAGCGGCCCGGTAACAAAGCGTCACATTTTATCGGTCATTAGCCAAATTTTTGATCCCCTTGGTCTGGTGGGACCTTGTATTGTAGAGGCTAAAATTGTCATGCAAAGGCTGTGGATAGTAAAGTGTGACTGGGATGAGCAAGTTCCAGAAGACATTCTTACTCTTTGGCGCTCCTTTGCAAAAACCCTGCCATATATAAATACTATAAAAATACCAAGGTGGGTTCTAAGCGATGACGCGATCACACATGAACTTCATGTCTTCGTAGATGCATCTGAACGAGCTTACGGTGCATGTGAGAACTATAAGTTCCGATGCCTCAATAACAATTCGTCTGTTAACTTCAAAAAATCGCGTAGCACCGATTAAACCAACGACTATACCCAGGTTAGAGCTGTGCGGGGCTCTGTTAGGAACAAGACTGTGTGTTAAGGTTTTGAGTTCTCTTACCTTGTCGATAAGTAAATGTTACTTTTGGTGCGATTCAACCATAGTGTTGAGTTGGCTATCTATGACACCAAACACTTTAAAGCCTTTTGTAAGAAATCGTGTCGACGAAATACAAGAGAGCACTGCACAACATACGTGGAGCTACGTGCCGTCCAAGGACAACCCGGCGGATCTTGTTTCGCGCGGGCTGAAGGCTGACCTTATCAGCGAAAGTTCTTTGTGGTGGTCAGGACCTCAATTTTTGTTAAAGGACAATCAATGTTGGCCACAAATGCCCAATGTATCTGTGAAACAGGATCTACCTGATCTTTCATCACATTTTAATATTCATTCATATCATTTAAATAATAGTCATTTATTTATAAATACCTTAATTAATAAATTCTCCAATTTTAATAAACTACAAAGAGTTACAGCATATATACACAGATTCATACACAATTTAAAAAATAAACAAAATAAGATTAATGGTTCCTTAACAAGTGAAGAGCTTAATAATTCGTTTAATTTTATTATACATCATGCTCAAATAGAGATGTTCCCTGAGGAATATTTATTACTTAAGTCTCGAAAATCCTTACCTCGTAAAAATAGAATCATATCATTGACTCCCTTCGTTGACAATGACAACATAATTCACGTCGGTGGGAGACTAGACAACTCACTTTATGACTACAATGTCAAGCACCCTATTTTACTATGTAGTAAACATTTCATAACAAAATTAATATTTTCAAAATTTCATACAGATTTGTTACATGCTGGACCGCAGCTACTTGTAGCAAACATTAGACAAAGCTTTTGGCCATTAGGTGGCAGAAATCTATCCAAAGGCACAGTAAAAAAGTGTCTTAAATGTTTTAAGCACAAGTGTCAAAATATACAACCCATAATGGGACAGCTGCCGACTTCAAGGACTCAACTAGAGTTCCCGTTTTTGAACTGTAGTGTCGACTACGCTGGGCCAGTTTTGATAGCCGACCGTAAAGGGCGAGGGTGTAGGCTTATAAAATCATACCTGTGCATTTTCGTTTGCCTTGCAGTCAAGGCTGTTCACATCGAGCTCGCTACAGACCTGAGTAAGCAGGCTTACATGGCCGCATTAAATCGATTTGTTGCTCGTCGTGGCAAGCCCCATAGTATTTTGTCCGACAACGGGACCAACTTCGTTGGTACTTGTAACGAGTTGCAACGCTTCCTACAGGAGTCAAATATTTCATACGACATTGCTCAACAAGGTATCAAGTTTACTTTCGCCCCTCCATACTCTCCTCACTTTAACGGTATTGCTGAAGCCGCCGTCCGTTCTACTAAGCATCATTTAAAGCGGTTACTTCAATTAACGAACTTCACATATGAGGAACTCACTACATGTTTGGCTTAAGTAGAAGCTGTTCTTAATTCGCGTCCTATCACCCACTTTCCTCTGATCCTCTAGATTTGACAGCCCTCACTCCTTCTCACTTTTTGATTGGACGCTCGCTTACTTCTGTTCCGCATCCGCAGGTATCTGACATCAACATCAACAGACTCCAGCGCTACCAGAGAGTTCAGCACATCAAGCAACATTTTTGGCAACGCTTCCAAATTGAATATGTCTCTCTGCTCCAGCAAAAGACGAAATGGAGTACTTCCGCAGAGCAACTGGCAGTCGGAACGCTCGTCCTTATCAAGGAGAAAGGACAGCCGCCGTTGCTTTGGCCGTTGGGGCGAGTCACCAAAGTCTTCCCAGGCAGCGACGGGACAAGGCGTGTGGCCGAGTTGAAGACCAAGAGGGGGACACTGCTTCGGGCCTTTAATAATATTTGCCCTCTTCCTCTCAGTTGAATCCTTCAAGCTGGGGCGGGAGGATGTTCGTGCATCATCGAGACCGCTCGGGTGCCGCCGCCGGCGGGTGTTCTCATGCGAACTTCACACCACCGCGGGAGGCGCCGGGCGCCTTACTTCACAGCAGACAGACCACTTCGCCACGGATCACGGACGACACCAGACGCGCGCGCTTTATTTAGTTAGCATAATTAAACCAATGTTCGTCTATAATACCACATTATACATTTTATACAGTCCACTACTCTCATCATTTAAGTCCTCTAGTTAGGACCCTAACACGATTGTATCAGACGTCATCGTTCCTCTACAAGTGCAAATCGGTCCCTTATTTCAGTTAATGCATGATAATGCACGACCGCACACCGCAAGAGTTGTAAGACAGACTCTCGCCGCAGCTAACATCAATGTCATGCCCTGGCCTGCTCAGTCGCCAGACTTGAACCCGATTGAGCATGCATGGGATATGCTACAGAGAAGAGCTCTGCCGAATATGGAGGGTATCCAGTCGCAAGAAGACCTTTTTTTGTTGTTGCAACGAACATGGGCGGCCATTCCACAGCGTGATTTGGATGAACTCATTTTGAGTATGCCAAACCGATGTTCTTGTGTTGTTAGTGTTCGCGGTAGAAACACGGATTATTAATTGTTTAAGTTACCCAATAAAATTTTAAAGAAAACTGTTATTTCAGTTTTTTTTTCGAACTTTAATGTTAGTGGTTCAAATGTCAAAAATCCCTTTATTAGGAAAATGGCAAATTTCTTTATTAATGCAAAGGTGACTTGGTTTATCGTTACTGTAGACAAACGAAAACACTTTATTTGATGAATCCTTAAAGAAAATTTTAATTAATATCAATCAGGAGAAAAGTTATTGCAAAAATATATGTTGATCCCTAGACACTTTTGATGTGTGTAGTTACTAGATAACGGATAAACATACTTAAAATACTTAATTACATATTTATTATACATAGAAAACACCCAGACCCAAGACAATTTAGAAAAACAATAATTTCTAAATTGACCCGACCGGGGATCGAACCCGGGACCTCAGAGATGGCGACACTATGAAACCGGTGTGCAAACCCCTCGACCAAGGAGGTCGTCAAATGGTGGTGGTTCCTAACAACAGGAGCCGACTGAGAGGGCGGCATGATTTCAGGTTCACTGTCCTAAAAATATAACAATAGGTTAATCAATTTGTTATGGCCCATAATATGTGGGGCTGCGGAACTGTGAACCGGTTTTTAAAATAATTGATAATAAAAAATCTGTTTTTATTACTGGGCTAGGCTCACCTACATTATTTTTTAACCGATTTTAAGAAAAAGCAAGTGGTTCTCCTATTTTTAATGCCGGTGAATTTGACCGATTCATCAATATATCGATATTTTTTTGCGATATATCGAGTCCGATATTGATATTTTAAAAATATCGATGTATCGATATATCGATATTTTTTTCATTTCCGACATCCCTATCTGAGATCTATTTCACAGGTTCAAAAGATTTATTTTTCAAACAGTTATGTAGTACTGAATCGATTCAGTAAATCGATATATCAAAATAGAAAATCGTAGTTTGATTTTTCCGTTTAAGGACCATAATTAAAATGATTTAGATAATTGAATGTACTCAAACACATTTCAAAAGAAAATATAGTTTTTTACTGAATTACTCAAAAACTCACGAGATGGCTGTGCTTAGTTTTCTTCGCTTTTTCTTAATAAATAAAAGCAACAAAAAAGTTGTAATTTTATATTTGCTAGTATTGTAAATACAAATTCTAAAATAAATCGATTTTAAGAAATTGATTTTATAAAACAAATTTTTTTTAAAACGATTTTTTATATTGCGATTCGAATCGATTTAAAAATTGTTTTTGTTAAAGAATTGACATCCCTAGTTGGCCGGGAGTGCGTTACTGCGTTCCGTCGTAGGAATGTCGGAAATGAAAAAAAATATCGATATATCAATACATCGATATTTTAAAAAAATATCAATATCGACCTCGATATATCGCGAAAAAAATATCGATATATCGGTCAAATTTTTTACCGACTTTAAAAAAAAGAAGAACCTACTGGTTTTTTTGAAGTCGATTAAAAAAATAATCTAGATCAGCCTAGCCCGGTAATAAAAATAGATTTTTTTATTTTAAATTAATATTTTAAAAATTGCACTTACCACAAAGAAATCAGTTAAGCCAGTATTTGTCCCGCAGTGAGAGTAAAAAAAATCTATTTTGACGTGTTTCACCGTCAGCCGGCTCCTGTTGTTAGGAACCGCCAGATTTACGGCAGAAGCCACTCTCTCTGACGACACGAAGGAAGACATAGGTGTTAAATATTTCCGTTGCGTAGACGCAGCACACAAACACACATGACATGACTTGATTGAAGCAATGCACTGACAGTGACAGTTACGCACTCACTACCACAGATTAGATTAATGAAATTCAGCACAACTATATTTTTTTTATAATCTTTTACGGCTTTGAATTCTAGCGAATTTAATTAGATCGTGATGAGATAATAAATAAAAAAATATCGATTTTGATACGAATTTTGATATTGGGTATTTTGTATCAATGTATCGATATATCGGGAAAAAAAATCGTCCAAAAATTATCGCTATACCGAACAAAAAATATCGATATATCGATGTATCGATATTTTTATTCGGAGCCCCTCCCCCCCACCCTCCTCCCATTCCTATTCCTTCCTTAAACCTATCCTTTTTTTCGTCGTGCGTTCTCAGATGTGAGCAGTCGTGTCAAAGCTAATTCGAAATATTTAAACATTTTAATATAAATTATTTGTAAGCCCCGGGCTTCGCCACTGCAGAAGTGAGGAATCCGCCGCTCCACAGTGAAGACTACATCAAATAAAACAGAAAAAACTTTTGGGCGGCTTGGATTCGATCTCCGGACCTCTGGCGTGAGTAGCGATTTCTTATCCGATCGGCTACGGTTAGCTGGCGCGGTGCGGACGAAATTATCGTGCACTATCTACAGTCGTTACAATCGGTGCAGCGGAGGAGGAGCGTCATCGATACCGCTACCACGATACGCTGCGACTAGCGAGCGACACTACTGCGACTGCAAATTTTCGTGGTACAAGTTGATATCCTTTTATCTTTGATCATGCCTAATTCGACTATTTCCTGTGCCAAATGTCGCGGTGTTGTGCAAGGAAGACAATTTTTGCAATGCTGTCTCTGTCGTGATCATTACGATCTCCCATGTGCAAATATCTCTGAAAAGAGATTTCTAAATACGATGACTAAAGATCAAATTGGAAATGTCAAGCATGTATAAGCAAAGCTCCGAAAAAAGACAACACCAACACGCCTGTCCGCGCATCTAAGGAAAGTCCCGACAATGTTACCTTACGACGCGGAACTGGGCCGTCGCAATTTATGAATACGTCCTTGCCGAGTGAATGCGAACATTTTCCTACTCTTGATCAAATTAGGACCATCATACGTGAAGAGTTACATCTCATTCTCTCTGAACGCATGCACGACTTGATTACCAACTCTGTCTCAGAAGCGGCGGCGACAGTTCTCTCGGAGTCTCTTACCCACCTTGCTAATAAGGTCGCTGATATGGGAAAAAGTTTGGAGCGTTTAATGGGGCCCAGTCTGCCTGCAGTTTCGGATAAACTTACCACCACTGCGCCTCCTGCTCTGTCTCGGAGTATTTCAAATACTGATGTCTACAGACGGGGACGTCGACCTGCACCACCACCTGTGATTGAGAGCTCAGATAACTTGCGCAATCAGGCTTCGACTAAAGTGGGTAAACGTCCCCGTCGCAATAAGATCACACCGAGTGTTTCAACTGATAATGAACAAAATAAAAAACAAAACTGAATGCTTTTAAAGCAAATATGCTACTACTTGAGCATGACATAGTGGCTGTCACTGAATCTTTTCTGGATCACTCTGTTAGTGACGCAGAGGTGGTGAACAACGGCTGGAGAGTCATTCGACGTGATCGTAGCTCTTGGGGAGGAGGCGTTATGTTGCTTGCCCAGCCTGATTTAACGGTGTGCCGCTTAAGGAATCTGGAAACCACTTCTGGAGAAGATCTGTGGGCTTCTGTTATGGCTCAATCGTTTACTTTATTCTTTTGTGTCGTGTACATACCCCCTTCTTCTAGTGATAGTGTCTATCTGGACTGGTTTACTAAGGTTGAAAGTTTTATTTACACTCTAAGGGGACCTGTCATTATTATAGGTGATATAAATATGAATAGTGCCTCGTTAAGTGTTCATAATTATTATTGTTATTTTTTATCCTTTTGTAACTTAGTAGATAGGAATAATATTGTTAATTCTCACGGCGGCAAACTTGACATCGTGTTAACACAGGAGTGCGTTAGTGTAGTATCTGTTTCTCATTCTGAATGTGGAGGTCTCGTACGTCCAGATCTATATCATCCTCCTCTCGACATTGCCCTTACTTTTGAGACCACCATTCATCACGGGTCCATGCTGCCTAGTAACATTGACAATGGCAAGGACTGGAACTTTAACAAGGCCGATCAAACCGCGCTACGCCGTTCTATAGATGATTTGGATTGGAGCTGTGTACTGCAGTCTCAGGATTTACAATTTGCTTTAGGATCATTTTACGAGTCTATTTACGGTGTCTTCGACCAACTCGTCCCAAAAAAGCAGAGGTCTAAATCTTCCGCAAGACGATATCCTGTTTGGTTTACGGCTGATATTATCAAGGATATTAAAAGGAAAATTAATCTGCACCGGACTTGGAAACAATTTAAGTGTCAGGAGAGCTATACTCAGTTTTCTAATCTTCGGGCTAGTCTTAAGATACGAATCTCACTGGCGTACGAATGCTACATTGGTGGCTTGGAAAGTAATCTGCGTGGCAATCCTAGAAACTTTTATCGTCACGTAAACAGTTTAAGGTCCTCTGGCGGTTTCGAGCCAAATGTTGTTTACCAGAGTGCTCAATGTTCTGGTGCTGACGCAGCGAATGCCTTTGCGAAACATTTTTCGGGCATCTACGTTCAGGACAGCGCTACTTTGAAACCAGCACCAGTCACTCTTCCAACTACGTATACGCATGTAGCTGTTGATGACTTCTCTGTTGCAGACGTGGAGAGTGCCATTAATAGGTTAAAATCGGGTTGGTCCCCGGGACCTGATGGTGTACCGCCGGAGGTTCTGAAAATGTGCAAAAAAACTATCGCTATTCCTCTCTGCCACTTGATAAATCTTATCCTGCTATTTGATGTTTTTCCCTCTACGTGGAAGTTGACTCGAGTAACCCCTATTCCCAAAGGTGGTAACAAGTCGTTAGTTGAGGAGCATCGGCCCATCGCCATTCTTTCAGCGCCTGCGAAGGTCTTTGAGATCCTCATTTACAATGCTATTCTCAAGCAAGTCCAGCCATATATTTGTAATCAACAACACGGATTTAGGCCAGGAAGGTCAGTAAATTCAAACTTATTGACTCTGGTGGAATTTATCTCAGAATCTATGGATAAAGGACAGCAAATAGATGTAATATACTTTGATTATTGCAAGGCCTTCGATAGGGTCAATTGTAGAATCCTTTTATCAAAACTCGATGCTATTGGTTTCTCTTCTAAGCTTATTAATTTATTTTCCGACTATTTCAAAGGTCGACAGCAATTTGTACGCCACGGTTGTTATGTATCGCAACCCTATCAAACACCCTCTGGTGTGACCCAGGGATCAATACTTGGGCCCTTGCTCTTCTTACTGATGGTAAACGACGTGGTTGATGTACTTAAATATACAAATTGCCTTCTTTATGCTGACGACCTAAAATTATATGCAGAAGTCAGTGACGAGGCAGATTGCGAACGAATACAAGCCGATGTTAATGCCTTACTTAAGTGGAGTAACGAGAATGATTTGGAATTTAACAGTGCTAAGTGCTATGTTATGTCCTTCAGCCGCAGACGTAATCTCGTTAAATGTAAATATATGTTAGGCAATGACAGCATTGTTCGCACAAACGCTATAAAAGACCTAGGTGTCACATTTGATCCTTCTTTGACTTTTAACGAACACGTTTCCTCTCTCACTCGTAGCTGTTTCAGTCGTTTAGGATTTGTTTTACGTAACTCACGCGATTTTCATAATCCTGACGTCATCAAAATCCTTTTTACCAGCCTTGTGCGAAGCTCATTGGAATCGAGTGCATGTATTTGGAATCCGCACGAGGCCAAGTATATACTTATGTTAGAGAAGGTCCAAAAAGCTTTTCTGCGCTGCTATTATAAGCAGGTATACGGTTATTACCCCTTTATGTACCCAACGAAGTTCTTGCTGGGAATGTTGGGGATGAACTCTCTGGAGGGTAGGAGAGCTCGAATGGAGTTGTCAACTGCTGTAGCGATTTTGCGTGGGGGCGTGGACTCGCCAGAATGTGTTGAGCAGTTGTCTCGCCTGTTTGTGCCCGATAACTATCTGCGTATTCGATCCGGTCGAAGGCATCGATTGTTTGCGCCTCCGCTGTGTCGCACAGTGGCGCGCGCGCAATCACCGCTGTGTCGCATGCATCAGGCACTTAACGCACTCCTTGTGGCTTACCCAGATTTTGATGTGTTTGTCGACAACCTTACGAATTTTTTAAGCAAAATAGATATTTGTTTGTGAAGTAGTGATTAAATACTACACTAAACTATTCATAATTATGTAATTGGGTTACGCCCGTTTAATTATGTTAAATAAATAAATAAATAAATAAATAAATAAATAAATAAATAAATTCCTCCCTTAGAGGCCGGCAACGCGCCTGCGATTCCTCTGGTTTAATAACCAGCGCGCGTGACCTTGCTCTAAAAAAGTCAAAGATCAACTAAAAGTAAATAAATAAATTGATTGATTGAAGTAATACTTATACACAACACAACTGCAGTTCACCAGTTCACCGCAAGCACATGAAGGGTAGTTACTCATGTGCCGCAAGCACGCACCGCACGCACACTGCCGCCCCTACACTCTTTGCAAACTACCTACTAACTTAAGGCTAGGAACACCTAACAAGTGAAAAATTAAAATAACACGTTCTTATAACACAGACATTTCTATTATATGTCTGTGTTTTATAATTACTTTTTGAAGTAAAAAACAGTAAAATTAAAATCTGCGAAAATTATGAAATATTGTTGAGGCTTTATTCTGTGAAATACATCCGATGGAAACACGATTTGATAAAGTTGACTCGATAGAATAAATTCACAAAGTTACATATTTTTGTGTCATTTTATCTTCTTTTCCAGGTTTTATTCTTAAAATAAGTGATTTGACATTATGAGTTATTTACCAAAATGAAGTTCATAGATAACTTGAGGAATTATAACCAATCGTTTTTTTATTTAATACATCTATCAATTTTTTAAAATATAAAACGCGATTATTCGCGCCGCTTCACTGTTATACCCGTCCCTTACCGTCGTACCGTCGAGAGCGAGAGAGAAGCGCTCGAAATACCTTCCCTTAACACCGCCCGCACACACAGTCGCATACATAGCGAATTGCAGTGTAGTAATACCTACGTACAGTTATTTGTTCAGTTAGTAGTTTGTCGATTGTTATTCGATTAATCATCATGAGGAACTACTAAATCGACAATCGAAATTCAGTCGTTAGGTCGCGAATGTGGATGGCAGGCTTTTTATCTCATGCTCAATGGCAGGCTCCATTGCAGGCTCCATTGAGATGCTCAATCACAGAACACATATACTAGTGCTCAATGGCAGGCTCTCTCTATAAAGCTGTCAAGTCTGTAGCTTTTTTTTGACATCTCATGGACGTAAAAATATCTGACATTTCTAGACAGACAAAGAGAGTAAGTGCATAAAGCCTTTCAGTTTTTGACTGAGAAATTAGGTAGATTGAGAAATTAGGTCTGAAAAGGATTTAAGCTTTAATTCAACACTCAATAATTGCCTGTATTGCCTGTCAATGAAAAGTTTCCAAATTGAATTGAAGCGTAGCAGTTTAAGGCTAAAACAGAATTTGCGAGGCTTGCCTTAAACATCGTACAACGAATGCCTCGCAATCGCAAGTCGCAGCGCAGTGCTGTGCGTTGGCGAGCCAACGTACTTATGTCACTTGCCCTTGCCCTTTCTTTCTGTCCTGGCACTAATATAAAGTCAGACAGACGAGACATTTACATCGTACGCGATGGATCGACCCGAGCACGTCGTATTGGTATACTTTTTTTTAACGCACACGCGCGACGCCTCGTGCCTATGCCGGCCACGCCTTAAACCATGGGTGTTCGTTATGCGCCGTGTACGGCGCATGCCTCGCAGTCTCATTCTACATACATACACACATCACGCCTGCTTCCCGGAGGGGTAGGCATAGACCACAAACAGCTTTCCATCCTGTATACGATCCTGACATACTTCCTTTGCTTCACTTAGGCACTCTCATAACGTTCTTCATAACATGCTCGTCGGTGTAGGGCAATGACCTTTGGTGTAGGGTCTGTTTCTTTTCTGTTTTTTATGGCACTTGGTAGTTGTAGGCTATACTAACTACGTCCATACGTTCATGTAGAAAAGTCTTGCGGCTGATTAAACGCCGAAGCTCTTCTAGGGGCTGGGAGTCGTCATGCAATGCAATAGGTAGGTAGGTAGGACGTGTGACTGTGACTCTCTTGCGAAGAAAATAATAAATCTCTTAGGGTTCAGCCTACCCAAGATAGGGATGGAAATGATTGCTATTTAGAAATCATAATCATATGACCATATGATTTTTTTTATCACAGTGATTTGACCTGCTATTTTTCACACCTGCTATTTTTCATTGAGTGTGATTTTCCTACTATTTATCATTGCAAATATTGAAATGAAATGACATGGTAATGGGCGATTTTCCGAGATCAAAAAAAAAAAGAAATTGGTTCGTAAATGACTTCATAGATGGCGCTTAGCATAGATTAGTATGGCGCTTAGTAAAAGGCGGGTTCATGAAGAGCACGTGTATGGCTGCGTAATATTTATTCTATTCCAAAATAGAAATAGGTTCTGGATGTCCTGAATATAAATAGGTAAGTAAATACTATTTTTTTAATTTTTTGGTAGACAAGTAAAAGTGTAGAATTTATTACAGCCCATAACTAGCCCAGCTTTCATAAAACGACATCTATCGAGTGTTTTTGAACTAATTTTGACGTGACAACGTCTTAAATTAGGTTGCGGCTGGGAGTCACTTATGAAAAAGTGTAACGCTCGGTAACGTTACGATGAGTCACCGAACGAGAGAGAGGCCCGCCGAATGCCTTGCGTCTCTCTCCCACTCAACTATGATCGGTCTGCCGCGCGCGCAGCACTAGAGAATTTTTTAAATATAATTCTTTGTATAAATAAATGTTTTAAATTGTTACTGTTATTTCATCCTTCTTCCTACTATACGAATGAATATTCACATTAAAATTATTTTACCACTCAAAGTCGTTGTCACGTAAAACTTTCGCCCGTATACCGACTTTACAGGCAACCAATTTTTTTACTTCTTAATTTGGGCTGTCAGAAAATCGCCCATTGAATAATGATTATGATGTAACATGACATGAATAGGTATATGTCACACAACAACGCGCACGTGCTTATGACTGACGAGGACGACCGCCCGCACATGTGAAATGTCATTTCATTTTAAACTGCGACTGCGACTGCGACCCGGGTCACAGGTCAATCGGACGCACTACTCGCACGCAGGGATTGCTTGAGTTGATGCGTCCCGCTCATACCTCGCTCGTATGATTGTCGTGCATGCTCGCCGCGGTCGCTCCGCGCGATTTCATTCGATCATTCATACACGCACGCACTAGTGAGAAATCATAATCGCTGCGATTGCGAATGACAATAGCAGTTATGTCATATGAAAAACTAAATCATATGATTTTTCACTGCTATCAATGATTTGTTCCATCTTTAACCCAAGACCAGATTTGTTTCCCTCTCTCTATTCGGCCCCAGAGATATTGCCAAGCTTACGGCAGTCATTTTCACTGAAAAGGCAGATTGATAAGACGGGGTTGCACAAAAGATCCCAATGGGTCGACGTGCTGCTGCGAGACGGAGACCTCTGCAGGCCCCACTACACTAAGATAAGTGTATCCGTATCAGAGGACACCGCCAGATACAGCAGAGAATGGATGGAGGAGGGTGGACTTACCGGGAGCAGGCTGTACGGGATCGCAGGGACCGGGAGCTATGCTGACCACGGGCGGCGATGTAGGCGATTTAACGCACTTTCACACTTTTCACTGCACTTAACCACAGGCATTTAGGCGTTCACAGTTAGTTAGGATGTTTGCGCGTGCGCTGACTGGAGACGAATGCCACTCGTCACGTCTCCCTCAGCGTCCGTTGGATCTCGTCACGGCGCGGGTGACGTTTGCGCGCCGGCTTCGGTTGCCGTATCGAGCGGCTAGATGGCGCCGGTAGTATCTTTAATCGTCGGCCAGTTGGCTCGAACAATAAGATAAAATAAGATAGTGTTTGACATCACACAGGCGTGTTTCTGTAAGTTCCCGTGGACCAGTCCATGGTCGTGCAAGAGCTTTCAAACCAACACACGAGCAGCAGTTTGCCGACGACGCGCAACGTAAGTAACTGCAGCCGTCGCAGATCTATGGTGACACTTGTCTCTGTGGCGCGTTGGGCTGTTTATAAAGCTTATAATGGTTGCCGCGCTTCAAGTGGCGAGTCGACAGCAAACACTGTTGAGGATTATTGAAATACAACCAATCTATCGGCAGCAGCTGCCAACATGTGGGCACCTAGCCACCGCCGCCTCGTGACGGCGCACACTGGTCCACTTTTGCAAAATACGGGATACTCGCATCAAAGTAAATATTTTAAGGTAACATTTTTTATGCGTGCTCCTCTTTTGATTGCAAATCACTTTTACTGATTACAATTTTTCAAATAAACTTACTTATATATTTTCGAGAAAAAAAATATCGAATATTTTTTTGTATGGAGGAAAAGCGATTGACGCATATAACTCCGTAATGCGAGCTGGGGGATTTGCGCTGGATCTTGGTGGGTTTAAAGATCTTATCATTCTCTATGATAAATGTCAACAACTTTTTTTTGTATCCTTGCAGTCTTCGAAGCTACAGGCGCTTAAACATTTAAAATAGAACAATATGTTTTTATATATAAAAAAAGCTTTTAATGTCGCCCGGAATAAATGAAACTTAAATTAATGAGTACGTTGCAACACCCAACATTTATTGAAATTATCACTTATACATTAAGTAGTAGTAAATTCTAAATTCATAAGTTATCCTTTAATCTCATTAACCATTTCGCTTGCACACAGGCAACGATATACCAAGCCACAGTTTACAGTCTCAGAGAGTTTGTGCTCATCACCATAATCAGCCCGTATTAGTCCACTGCTGGACTTGGGCCTCTTCCAATATATGCTTGCCACTGATCTCGATCTTCGGCTCTTCTGCTGCCAGCCACCCTACGTCTGTCGTCGCACCACCTAGCCGGAGGGCGCCCCACACTATGTAACTGAGTCGCGGTCTCCACTCTAGAACACGTCTACGCAGAGGTCGTCGGTCCTGCGGCTAATATGACCAGCCCATTGCCACTTCAGCTTGCTAATTCTTTGAGTTGTCGGTCACTTTGGTTCTCGTGTTTGTGCTCAATGGAGCACAAACTGTCTGAGACTGTTTGTTTGTGCACGTCAACACTGGTTGACGTGCTTTCTTATTATATGATTGCGCTAGCTTAATTTTCTTTTATATTTGTTCATTTTTTCGTATTGTTTGATCGTTACTCGATTTTGTTGAATAATTTTTTTGTTTTATTTGATTGCCTTGTTCGATTCTTAATTTTGATGATTTTGATTTTTTGTTTGTGGTTTTCTCTATTGATTTTCTCGTTGTTGCAGGTTTGTTACTCGATTTTATTTAATTTTGTTTTTTTTTGTTTCAAAAAAGTCCTTATCTTTACATTCAAACACAAAAAATCAATCAAATCAAATCAAAAAATACAAACGAAAAATCAAAATCATCAAAATTAAGAATCGAACAAGACAATTAAAAAAAACAAAAAAAAAATTGCCAAAATCAAGTCGAATCGATAAAAAATTTTAACTTAAAATATTGACTTTGATGCGAATGTCCCATATTTTGCAAAAGTGGACCAGTGGGCGGCGACGTAGTTGGCAATCTGCAGTTCGTATGTTAAAGTTAAAAACTCTAAGAAGGCCTAAGCTTAGCCAGATAGCTGCACGATGCCGCGCCGGTGAGCACTAGGCTTAAGTAACCGTACACACGCACATACGCACAATCACGACTATTACACCTACTCTAAGGGTTGGTCAGACACTAGGCAAAGAGGCCCGCAGAAGAGTCCTCTGCCATAGTCCGCTTTATGCTGTTGAGTTGAATGTGTGTGCATTCTTTTACCCATTAGTCGCCTTTTACGACACCCAAAAGGGAAGAGATGGGCCATTGAGGTACAATAAACTTATTATGAGCCGCCACAGCTCCCGATTGATGAATACTAAATAAAAAAGGTGCTTAGTACAAAAAAACACAAGCACAGTCACGGCAAGTTAATTATATTATTTTATTATCATTAATCTATTACAATATTAACTTAGCGCTACGGACGTAACACGAGTACACAACGCACGGCAGATTTTATTTTTGTCTTTCGCTTTCCCACTTCAGTTCATACGCCCATACGTTAAATTAGACAAGTCTTCAGTACCTAAACAAATATATGGAGTGCACTGGTTCTAACCATTTGTTAAAATTATATAAGTAGTAGACATCTAATTTATCTCAATCATAAGCCGCGATAGCGATGACTAACGATGTAACATAAACTATTGGTCATCATAGTAACAGTATCGATATAATCGATAGTTTTGTAAAAAAGACAAAACGCGGAATAACTATTCCGACCTTAATCTCTGTTTATTTGTAAAGCACTCAATGTTTATAGTATAAAATTAAATACAAAAAATAATTTCAACAATATAAAAAAAAACGATTAAAGCCAAATATATTGTGGACAATAGGTACTTAAAGTACTTAATTATAACAGTCGTGTACAAAAGTATAAACATAAAAAAAACAGTTTATTTCCAATAAACATAGTCATTTGAATTGTAGTAAGTACATAATTGTATACTTGTTGAGCTAGGTGTAACACCTAAATCAACACAACAACTTATTATTTGGTAGTAATTAGCCGCCAGCTTACAGCTTTTACAGCGAGACACTAACCCTAATCCAAAAACGTACACTTAAGTTAAACCTGGATTAAAATAGTGCTCTCATTTTTGTTACTGTCTGCTCACAAAAGCACATAGAGATAGCATTCGTTTTAAATCAGGTTTTACTTTAGACTGCTTTTTGGAATAAAAGGGTAAAGTTTTTTCAAGTTAATCATAGAAGGTAATGTAGGGGCTGGTGTCACGCGCGTAACACTGATCTTACTACATCTCCTGGAATCTAACTGTGTGGCCATTGCACATTGTAGCGGCTACGACATAATAAGTAACCCGCTCGCGGCTCCTGTCTACACACTCAAAGAGCATTTCTATTCAATAACTCGTAATATTAATTTATTTGTACAACCCTAGCCTTTTTTTTATATACCTATGGCATTTATAAATACCATGCCGTCCTCCGGGGGTTAAATGAATTTAAACTACATTCAAACTAAAACTGTAAATACTGCTTTTAAATGACACTACAGCCTGTGGTACAGTGGCTAAGTCCCCGGTCTCAGACGCAGAGTTCCTGGGTTCGATTCCCAGCGGGGCTACATCTTTGTGTACTCGGTTTGGTTGGCGGTAGGGTTGTCAAGTTCGCCCGGCTAGCTACCACCACCTTATGTAAGTCTGTCGCCATAACAACCATGTTTATAGCATTGTTGTGTTCCGGCAGTTTGAGATGAGATAGCCAGCTCCTCATGCAGTGGTTAAAGATTCCGGGTTTGCGCGCTTCCACGTTCGGCCATCAGCTGAGATGAAGGCCAAGCGCTTACCCGTTGTGGTTAAAAATTAATAGATTTTTTATTATCATGTTTTCGGATAGCAAAACTACAAATATTCTGTAGACTCTCATGTCTACACCTAACTTTTATAATTACAATTAATTTAGAATGTGCATCTTAACAACATAGTGGTAAGGTCGGTTTTTCAACCGAAGTTTCTAGGATTCTTCCACAAAAATAAGTAAGTTGCCATAGTCGGCTCAAATTTACATTTACATTGTCACTCGACTTGCGACCTTACACCGACGCGATAATGTTGCATTTACAAATATCTATAATATGTACATTAATTTTACTCGCATATTTTTGTTGCGACCAAATCATAATTTAGAAAAATTCTGTCGAATTTGGGTCAGAGTCACTACCAACCGGTAAGCATTCACAAGTATTAAAATAAACAAAACAATAACCAAATTGATATTTTTTTGTTTTATTTGTTTTGATTTAATACACAATAATATTACACACCCAACCATGTGTTTTGTATAAAAGTAACATGTTAAGTGATAAATGTAGTTAACTTTACGAGTACTAACCGACACACGAGGTTACGAGGCGACTACCGCGAGGCTGCCGCAACACGGCTAAAGGCAGTGCATGTTTCAATATTTGATATTCAATTTTACATCAATTACATAAAGTTCAAAATATTATGGGACCATACATGCAACAACATGAGAACGTGCATTTTAAAGGATTAAGGCAGCACTGAATGTATTAAATAAACAAAGTGAATCGTGGCTGGCAGTACGCCTGACCCAGTACTCTGCTAGAACAAGTTCACATCCTGCTAGTGTAAAAATCTCTTTCCTATGATCAAGATCCTTCGTTAGTAGCTCTTGCAAAGTCCCGCACTCGCAGTAGATCGATTGACGGCGATATTTGTTGCACTAGAGTAGTCTGTTTGTTCGTATGGCGTATAGTCCAGTAGCTAAAATAGTGTTTTCTATGGTCGATATTATGTTAAAGGGACTAGCAAGGTTCCCGTTCGGATCGACCCTTCGCGATATTTGGCGCAATAGTCTGTTAGCCGCTAATGGCAGCCGCCGCGCCTAGGCGTCGGGCGCGGCGCCGGCGGGTCACGGGCTGTTGGCCAGCTCGTCCATGCGACACCTGGCGGCAAATATACTAAATAAATACATGTTCATATTCATTTTTAAGGTTTCGTAGCCAAATTGCAAAAAACGGAACCCTTATGGATTCGTCATGTCTGTCTGTCTGTCCGTCCGTATGCCACAGCTACTTTTTTCCGAAACTATAAGAACTATACTGTTGAAACTTGGTAAGTAGATGTATTCTGTACACCGCATTAAGATTTTCACACAAAAATAGAGAAAAAAAACAATAAATTTTGGGGGTTCTCCATACTTAGAACTGGAACTCAATTTTTTTTTATCTAACCCTTCCGTGTGGGGTATCTATGGATAGGTCTTCAAAAATGATATTTAGGTTTCTAATATCATTCTTTTCTAAACTGAATAGTTTGCGCGAGAGACACTTCCAAAGTGGTAAAACGTGTTTCCCCCCCTCCCCCCCCCCCTATAACTTCTAAAATAAGAGAATGATAAAACTAAATTAAAATATATGATATACATTACCATGCAAACTTCCACCGAAAATTGGTTTGTAACAAGATCTAGTAAGTAGTTTTTTTAATACGTCATAAATTAACTAATTAAAAAAAATACACTATTATTAAAACATCCATTAAAGTTACAACGAACTACAAGAACTTTCGTATGATGTTACTTGCTGCTACGGAACCCTTCACGGACGAGTCCGACTCGCACTTGGCCGGTTTTTGTACTATATTATTACACACGAGTGCCACCCCCTAACGCAGATGTCCGCGAGTTGGGTCCCGCCGCCGCCGCACCGCCGGCCGGGCCATATGCCACTACCTCATCAAACTTCACGGTGTAAGGAGGATTGTTATCCACAAAAGGATACAGCATACACATAGAGCGGCGATGGGACTGCTGGTCCTCATCGCCTGGTGCCCGACTAACCCCCCCCTCCCCCCCGGGGATAACAGCCGTGAGTGTGTGTGTGTGTGTGTGTGTGAGCGCACCTGACGGCCATCTCGGCGACCTCCAGGCTGGGGTAGTCCAGCTCCTTCACCAGGCACAGCACCGCCGACAGCAGGTTCGAGTTCTAGCGGAGGGGGCACACAACCATTAGGAATAGTTTTTTCTTTTATATTAATGATTTAATGCAGTATGCACATTTAAAAAAAACGTACATTTAACAAGTTCCAAATTGGAAAAAAAAATCCACGAGCAGGATTCGTACCTGCGCCTTTCTGACAATCCGCGGCAGGTGATCTTCCACTTTTAACCAGTGTCAAGAAAAAGAAGTAAAACAAAAAAAAATTTACTAGCACAAAGAATTAAGGCCGCCAATTGTACTTTACTATGTGTTTGTCTTTTTTGATGTTACTATGGTGTACAATAAAGAATATTTATCTTTTCTACCTTTATGAATGTTGAATGGTATTATTAATAAATGATATTCCCCTAAACCCCTTGAGCTGCAGTAAACATGTGGGACTTTACTAAAATCTCTCACACGGGACTTCTTATAAGAATTTAAAAGAAACTAGAGGTAGCGTGATAGTGATGGGATTGCACAAAAGATCTTGATGGGTCGACAAGCTACTGCAAGAAGCAGGCCAGTCTAAAATAAGTTTAAAGCGGTTTCGCACTATGTCCGACCCGAATCCGATCTGAACCCGAATAAGAATCTAGAAAACTCGAACCGAATTTGGATATTGCTTACGCACTAGCCCGATCACTGATACAGATCCAAACAATTTAGGGGCCACCTTCTGGCATGCGTCACTTCACGCGGATTTATTTTCCGTCGGCTATTTCGGTCTGACAAAAATCTTCTCCGGAATGGAGATATATGGATGACGGAAAGAAATCGGATGACGGAAGTCTGATCAAGTGTCAATCTACCATATAAATAATTCTACGGCTACTCCGGACCGTATTTTGACTGGTTCGGATAGGACTCGCATCGGACGTGCGAAACCGCTCTAAAAGTGACACAAATGCTAAAACATCGTTGTTATGGCGACAGACTTAGATAAGATGGTGTCAGCTGAGTCAGGCCGACTTGACAGCCCTACCACCAACCAAACCAAGTACTTACACAAAGATGTATTCCACGCTGGGATCGAACCCGGGACCTCTGGGTCCGAGAACGGTGGCTCAGCCACTAGATCACAAAGGCGATTGAAATACAAGATGAGCATAAATATATTTAAGATAAGCGTAAGATAAGTTGAGGAAACGATAAGATAAGTGAGTGTGCACCCACCCTGGCGACCGGGCGGCGCGTGAAGCCGCGGTGCTCGGCCATGACGGCGGACGGGTACTCCCTGTCCCTGTCTCGCTCGCGCGCGCTATCCCTGTCCCGCTCCCACTCGCCGCGCACCGGCACTTGCTGGTACGGGTCAGATCTGCGGAACGGAATTGTCTATATTGGCTTAGCAAACTCTCAAAGTCACGCAAACAATAATGGAGAGGGCTATGCTCGGCAGCATTGCCTTTTGATAGTATCGTCACGTGTCATACTATTGCTAGTATTCAATCAATAGTAAAAATAATATAATAAGAGTAATAAGAGGCTACGCCTGTGCGCCTGACCTGTCGCTGCGCTCGTAATAGGCGTCCCGGCAGTGGTGCGGCGACAAGGGCGCGCCGAGCCGGCACTCGCCGTTGGCCGAGTACGCGTACTCCTGCCGACACACACGGCATAATGGACATTGGTAACCGCTCAACACGTATCATCATCATGTATACGAGGCTATATTTACAAAAAAAGATAAGTAAATTAAACATTACAAGCGGCCAACTAGCTCTAATGCCTTATCTCGTTAGTAGACTTTTGTTTTGATTTTTTGTTAGCTGTACTATTTTAAGCACAGGAAGGCAAACCATACAGCCAAGAAAGTGCCGAGTAGTGTTTAAAGTTTAGTGTTTTATTTTTTATATTGTTACTGTTTTTTTTGTTTTTCTTTAGCGTTTTATTATTGTTGGTGTATCATTGTTTTGTGGACACGTCACCGATTAGGCCCCTCCAGAATACCAGCGTCGCAGCGGCTTTATATCGCTGTAGCACGTGCTGAGGTTGGGGCCTAGTTGGCCACACTTTGTTTTTGTTTTTGTGTTGTATTGTCATTGCGAGTGTCGTATTTTTGTCTTTTTTATTACTCTTTATTTTACATGTATGTGGCTGTAGCGCGTGCC